>VWZP01004403.1:111828-124675 GCA_013396995.1 Dicaeum eximium | reverse complement strand
TAAGGACCGGGCGGGTTAAAGGGGTCGGTGCAGGTGTCAGGGATCAGTGCAGGTGTCAGGGATCAGTGCAGGTGTCAGGACAGGGGTCGGTGCAGGTGTCAGGACCGGGGCGGGTTACAGGGGTCAGGGCAGGTGTCAGGACCGGGACCGGGGCAGGTTACGGGGATCGGGGCAGGTGTCGGGACCGGGCGGGTTGCAGGGATCGGTGCAGGTGTCGGGATCGGGCGGGTTGCAGGGACCGGGGCAGGGGTCAGGACCGGGGTGGGTTAAAGGGATCGGTGCAGCTGTCAGGACCGGGACCGGGGCAGGTTACGGGGATCGGGGCAGGTGTCGGGACCGGGCGGGTTCCAGGGGCCGGCCGGAGGAAGGAGCGGGTCAGTGCCGCTGTCGGGGCCGTTCTGCCGCAGCCGGTACCGCCCGAGCGCCCCTAAAGCCGTGCAGGGTTAAACGGCCTCAGCCAGGTTCAATAGCGGAGACGTGAGTTTGCCTCCCCTCTCAGCAGGGAAGGGTTTGATCCACGTTTCCTACAGAGGAGATCTTCACCTCCTTGGCTGGAGATTCTTGAGTTTGTTTGCTCTTCAGTTTCCTGAATACAGGTTCTGAGCAGTGTAGCTCATCCAGATTTATGTATAAGCGTGTTTAATTAATCACTTCGCCACAGACTGTCTCTGAACTCTTTTCGGTGCCAGCACTGCTTAGAACACCGGGTGTCCTTCAGCTAAACCTTTGCCAAGGTGTGTGTGCGAGCACTGACGGCAGATTGTCTCCTTGTGCTCATTTCCCGAGGGGACGTCTCTGCTTTGCCTCAGCAGGTTGGGGTTTGCTCCTCCTGTGAGGCACAGGTTATCCAGAGGAGCTGTGGCTGCCATATCCCTGCAGTTCTTCAAGGCTGGATGGGGCTTGGGGCAGCCTGGCCGTGGCAGGGGGTGGAACAGGATCCTCTTTAAGGTCCTTTCCAACCCAAACCATTCTGTGATTCTGTCTCCATACCATGAGCACGGTGGTGGCTCCTGTCTGTGTATGCAGGTCTGAGCCCAGTTTATTCCCTGTGGGAATCTTCTTTTGCCACTGAGGTCTGAATGTAAGTCGTGAGTGATGCAAATGCTGCTCCCCTCAGCCAGAACTGCTGCATTACCTGGTCTGGCCCCATTTCGTGTCTTTGGTCAGAAACTGTGATTTGTAGTGGATGAAAATGGGATCAGAGCACACCGAGGAGCTTCGATAATTGTTTTAAATCTTTGAAAAGACTCTCAGGAATTTAATTAGCAGCCAAGATAAGGGGTGGGTGAGGAAGGGAGCAGCAGGCCCTGTGGTGTGGTTTGTTGTCTGGATCTCCTGGTTACTGGGAGCTCTGGCTGAGGCTGCTTAAAGGAGAATCTCTGCTGAGCTACAGCACATTCCAGGAGAATTCCCAAAGCTGTGGCACACAGATTAGCACCCTTGGTTTCTAGGAATAGTCCTGCTGTTAAACTTGTGAGTTCTATGCAGGAAAGTTCCCTATGCAGATCCTCTGCATGAAATTAAAGTAATGATAGAAATTGGGTCTTGTTTGAGACAACAATTGCTTATTTATTAATTTATTCCTTGTTGTTGTAGCCACTGATGTGTAGGGGAAGAGGATTGCAGGAGGTGGAGGCAGGGAGTGTGTGTGAAAGATGAGCTGGAAATGGAGACTCATTTTCTCAGCCCTGTCCTTGTCAGTCTGCTTTGCATATAGTGAAGGAAATGAGCTGATTACCTCAGATAAGATTAGCTTCCAAAATAGAGTCATAATAGGCTCCAGCTGCCTCATAAGGAGAGAGTTTGGGGCTGAACTGGAAATAGTGGGAGCAGCTGTCCCAGGGAGGCAGCAGTCACTCACCCAAAGGTGCTGGCCAGGCTGGCATCCATCCCTGAAACCCTGCCCAGGTGCAGGAGTTGTGTTTTCCCTGCCAACTGCACACCCTGGATTAATTCTCCTTAGTTTATTGTGCCAGGTGTTCTCTCCAGAGGGAATCTGCAGCTGCAGCCTTACATAACTTCCTGAGTGGGGAAAAAAATCTAATATTTCCATTAAAAGAAACACATCTAATACAAAGTACAGTTTACAAAAGTAATCAGTGGATTTTATCGTTTCAGGACTGATTTTTCATACGCTGAAGTAAGCAGTAATGTTACATTTGCATGTTTAATGTCAGGTGAGGGTCAGGTTAATACACATTAGAGAAAATTGTGTTATTGCAGAGTGCTGGAACAATAAATGGATAAATTGTTTGTCTCCACCCAGAATTTAATTTTTAAAATAATGTAGTGTTTAACACATGAAGGGCACAGACTCATCACTTTTATGCTCTAACAGAAGTCACGTCCTTCTCATCAAAAGTATCTTCCCCCCCCCCTCAAAAAAGGTCATATTTAAAGTCAATAATTATTAAATTAGAGTGTCCTACACCTGCTGCTATTCCATAAAATCTGTGCTTGGAGCAAGGATCTTAAAATTCTGCAGGTCCCCTGCAGAGCCTGTGCCTTGTTCATGCATCTCTGTTTGTCAGGGTGAGCTCCTCCTCTTGTGACTCTGGTTGGAGTTCAGTCATTGGAATCATCAAGGTTTCATTCTGGGAAACTTTGTCTTCCAAATGGCTTTTCTGTTCCCTTTGCATTGGTTTTACCCTACTCCAGATCACACCAAAATTGGGGTGTTTCTTTGGAGGCTTGACAGCATTCCTTCTTTTTATTAATCACTCCCTAGAATTGGGAATTGGGAGCCTTTCCTTCTGTTCCTTGGCTGTCACCGCTTGGTTTGTGTGTGATTTCCCTGTCCCTGGTACTGAGGAGTCTCTGTGTGTGATCACCAAACCTCTCTGGGGTTTGGGATCTGCTGGAGCTGTGCACATCCCGAGGTGGTGCTGCTGTGGCTCCCTGCCCTTGATCATGCCGGGACTTTTTCCATCTGTTCTTCATCCTGCAGGGAGGGACCAGGGCTGGGTGAGCTCCTTAGGACCCCACGGCTGCTCCATGGCATCACTAAAGTGCTTCAAAAGTCTCTTCTGGGCTGAGTTTAAGTCTGGGCATAGCTTAAAGGGATATTTTTGTGTTAGAAAAATCTTAATTCAAAATTAATCCAACCTCATGTTTGTCTTTTTCACTTGAAAGGGGAAAAAAATAAACGTTAATTGTGACTTTGGCACAAGATCAAAGCAGCCACGTGATGTGGGAACTGCTTTTGTGGGGCTGGAGATAAGGGGTGGGGAGCAGCAAACCTGGCAGGAGATTACTGGGCAGGGAAAGGCAGGAACAGCCTGAGCTTTTCCTCCTGACATGTCCCAGGAAAGGCTGGGGTGCCCTGGAGGTGTGGGGAGTGCCAGGAGTTGGGAGCAAGGAGGATGAGGTGTATTAAACCTAAATAAACATACCTGGGAAGTGACTGTTCGTGGGAGTGAAGTGGTTTTTAGTGGCAAAGCAAAGAGGAAAATGAGATGGAAGGAGGAAGTGAACCAGGGTAATTGGGAGGGGAAGGGTTCATTTGCAGCCTGGCCCTCAGGCAGCAGCACTGCTCATACCCTGTACTTCTGAAAAATTCCTGCTTTGCTCCTCTTCTGGCCATAATTAGGAATATCAACTCTTGTCCAGCTTAGAGGGTTAGGGAAGTTGAGCAATGTTTTCCTTGCAAGCCAAGCTTTGGGAGTACCAGTGGAGTTCTGTAGGGGTTTGGCAGAGCAGAGGAGAGGGAAAATAAGAGGAAAACAAAAAGCCAGTGAGAATCTCCTTCCTAAGCACAGGAAAGGGATGTGGGAACAGGATTCGTAGAAAGGGAAGGCAAAGGTGCAGCGGTGGGTGACCACGGGAGATGGAACTGGCCTGAATTTAGAGGACAGTTGGATATTTTTAAGGATGTGGGACAGGGAGAAGGAAAAGTAGGATGGGAACTGCCAGCAGAATGAATTTGAGGGATGAGGAGGGATCCCGTGGGACAGGAGGAGTTCAGTGAATAGGACCATGCTAAGCTTTGGAAGATGAAGGGGGAAAATGAAAAAGAAATTACTTTAATGTCAGGTATTGGAGGTGGAAATGGTGGTAAATCAGACATGGGTCAGTTTATGGTTCTGGCAGGTATTAAACACAGGCTGGAGTGAAAGGTGCAGCCAGGGATGGATATTTCTGGAGAAGAAGAGGAAAAGGAATAGGGACACCCAGGAGTGCAGGGAGGGCAGCTGAGAGAAAATAGATCTCAAACACCCAACCTGCGAGGTGGGAAGGGAAGAGAAAACCAGAGTTCATCAGGAGCAGGAGACTGCCCAGTTGGGTCCTACTGAAGTAAAAATTTAGGATAAAGAACCCTGAGGACTATTAAAACGTGGAGCTGGAGCTCTCCTGGAGCCGTGCAGGAGCAGGAATAACGCGGTGCCTGTCTGGAACGCAGGGACCCCTTCGCTGCCCACCATGAGCACATGCGGCAGGTGATGAGGAGCTTCTCGGAGCCCCTGGGCCGGGAGCCGTTCCCGAGCCTCCCGGGGACAGCGGACACCGCGGCGGGGCGGAGAGCGGCGGGCAGAGCCCCGCGGGACTCGCAGGTGGCCACCAGGGGCACGCGCAGGGTGAGTGCCAGTGTCCCTGGGCTGGGGACTCCCTGGGCTCGGGGACTTCTTCCAGGTGGTCATGGGGAACCTCCTTCCAGTGGTCATCGCTCAGGGACACGGGAAGGACACGGGAAGGATTCCTCGGGTGCCTCCTTGCTGGCACCTTGCTTATCTCTGCTGAACATCTGGCAGGGCTGGTCAGTCTGGGTGTTACTGATCACTAAGCCAGTGCTGGCTTTCATAAATATCGATATATAAATCTAGATAGAAATAAATATATAAAATATGTAAATGGCATCCCGTGCCTTTTGATTGTTTTCCCTTTGGAGAAGGTTTGTTTGGTTTTTTTTATATTAGGCATGTCTTTTAATTCAATTCTCCTGTCTTTTCTGATTGCTTCTTTGGTTTTTTCCCCCTGATTTTGCAACTTTAGTGAGGTTAGTTTTGGCAAGTTTTGGTCCTTTTCACTGCACCTCATTTCATCCCAATCCATTTCCTTGTAGTCACTAAATTCCCAAATTTTCTTTTTTTTTTTTTTCAACTGCATTTTATTTCTCCCTTCCAGATCATATCTCCCTTCCAGAGTGTTTGTAACACTTTCTTTTCTGTTTTAGACAAATAAATAATATTATACATAAATATAATACATTAAATGTTTCTGTTAGAGAAAGGCACTAAAAATGTCCCACATTCTCTGCACATGTATTTCCTTTTTGTGGGAACTGAAAAAGGTGCCTGGATGTGGCTGCCCTATCCCTGGAAGTGTTCAAGGCCAGGTTCTTTCCAGGTCCTTTCCAAGCCAACCCACTCCATAATTCCATGATATATTTGTGCCTTCCCTGTGCACTTCAGTCCCTTGTATGCACTATTTCAGTTTGATTTCCACAAGCCTGGCTTTCAGCACTTCAGGAGTATCCATCCATGGGTTTTAAACCCTGTTCCAGCTTTGCAGCTGGGAACAAATACTTCATGCTCTGAAATTGTGCTGATTGTTAATATTCCCTTAGATACAAACCTGTAAGAATTAAAGCTCAGGGAAATTGGTGTGAAATTGAGTATTTCTGTGTGGTACCAAGTGAAACTGGTGATGTGTTAAATGACAGTGTTTTTTCAGCTGTGGGCATGCAGGACAGTCATGCCCACCCCTTATCTGGAGCTGTATTTATAGAGGATGGACGTTGGGAGCTGGTTCCTTTCCCTCCACATACTCAGCAGCTGCCTCCCTGTTGCCTTAATGCATCCCACTGGATTCTCAGAGACTGTTGGGAGAAAAGGCAGGTGACAGGGGCTGGTGGCCAGGCCAGAGCTGGAACAGAGCCTGTCACCTGCAGCTCCAGAGGGGAACTGGCACATTCCCTGCCCTGCTCATCCAGTTCCTGGCAAATACAGAAACTGCATCTAATTAGGGCATGAGCTTCCTCTGCTGATCCTTAGGCCTAAAGGCAGAGCAGAGTTTTTTCCTTTACAAAAGAGCCTGTCAAAGCTCACCTTTAAAGCTCAGGGGTTGTGTCCCTGGTCCTGCAGTGAGGCCCAAACCCTTTATCTGTGGCTGCAGCAAAAGTTAAAGGTGCAGGAGCTCTGTGTTAGCCTCACAAGCACAAAAGAATTGCACAGCTGCCAAACCCTTCCCAGGATGTCTGGGTGTTCCTCCTGTTCCACTGAAGAGCTGTCAGACACCACACCAGACTCAGCACTGATTGCTTTGCCTTGTCATCTCAAACTGCTGCTCCACCAAGGATTGAAACCCTTAAAATCACATTTTTATCTAGGAAAAGGTGGAGCTTTGCTACCATGTCAAATACACTTTGTTCAAATCACTGACACTGATCAGTAATGTTATAATTCTGTGTTAAATTACATTGCAGCAGGCCTAAAACTGCTTTAAAAGGAACCAAATTAGTTGGGACAACTCAAGGAGTGCCACTGTAGGATTCAAATTCAAAACTGCTTTTCCTTTCTCCAGCAGGTTTGCAGTTCACTTTTTAGGGAAGGAGGATTAAGCTAAAACATATTCAGAGATACTGTTACCTGGGTTTTTTGGGAGATCTGATTATCCTGCTTATCAAGCAAAAGTTTAACAGCTTTTAGTGGTTTTTTAGTATTATAAAACAGAGTTTATAAGTTTTGTATGCCTAGTAACTCTTACTGGTGAGGACTTGATATCAAGAGGAAAAAAAAAAAATTATTTACAGCTCTGCCTAATCTGTCCTGACAGAAACCTGAAGAGTTCCTAAAACTATTCCAGAATTGGAGAATTCCTTCTTTTTCCATTCAAGTTCCTGCCAAGGGTTTGGTCCTTCTGCCACCCCGTGTGTCTGCAGGCCTTATCTGACTCTCCCATCTGGGTTCCTGGAAACACCCCAGTGTTTCCCAGGCTCTCACTGCCCTGCCATGCAGGAATTCTCAATAGCTGTGGGATAATTTGTTGATTTGTTGATTTTTATCAGCTTTCAGTGCTGCCTGACTGGAATGGAGCATTGCAGTGAAGTGTGAAATCAGCACAAAGGTTCTTGTGGGGTTCAGATGTTTGCCAACCTCTGGGTGCTTTTCACACACACTTAGCAGTATTTATTAGATGTGGTGGCAGTTAGCACTTTCTAATATCAGTATAAATTTATTATTTCCACATACCCAGGGATTGATTAATTCATTACCAAGGCCCTCCTGCGTGATTTTGATCAGATGGGAAATGTTTCATGTGATCTGCTGCATAGAAAAGTAATTTCTGCTGTTCCTGATAATAATTCCAGATGTTGCTGCTTTTTTTTTCCAGGGCACCAGCTTCTCCCTCATGCCCTTTGCAGGTTTTGGGATAGGGGTTAGTATCCCTGGAGTAGCTCCTGTGCAAGCTGTGTGTAACCAAAGCATGGCAGAGGCTCAGCTCTGTGCTTGCATCCTGCTTTTGGTGCTGTTTGCAGTGTGGGAATAAGAAAAGGCAGGAAAAAATCCTTCCTGGGGCATTAACCTCTGGATATGGATGGGATAATCCCTGGGGAAACTGCAAACTTTGGGTGCTGCTGGAGAATGCTTTTGTGGGGGTGACCCAAAACCAGTGCTCCCAGTAAGGCAGAGCAGCCCTGGAGATGGGCTGGGAGTGGTTTCCAGCTGTGCTTTGGGGCTCTGGAATATCCTGTGGAATATCCATCATCTCTCCATAGTTCTTGCCCAGAGAATTCCAATTTCTTGTACTCAAAAAATAATTTTAAGGTTTTCTGTCCTTTAATTTGACTTCATTTTGGGCATAAATTCATAACTGTTGAAATTAATTTATTTAAATTTAAACCCTGAAGGGTCATACAAGACTTTTAGAGCAGAAGCTGGTGAGGTCAGAAGGTTTACAAACATATTTGTGAGATAATTGGATATTTGAATATCCAGTGAACATTTTTATTAAACTCATTTTGTGGCCAGTTTGACATCTGAGTGACAAATCTCCCAATTTGATTTTCCCAGTATTTCCATCTTAATCCAGCTCCCTCAGTTTCCTTTTGAAAAGATGCATTTTGGCTTGTCTGTGTGTGAAGTGCAGTCTGAAAAGCTTTTTGAGTGCAAAGTGCATGTGAAAACCAGCTTCAGGCCTGGCAGAGCTGAGACTGGTGTAACTGTAGTCTTGTTTTTCCCCTTTTTTAGTGGGATGCAGATTTTGTGGATCCATTCTCTGCAATGGACAGGATGATGTCAAACATGAGGAACAGCATGCTGGAAATGCACAGGAAATTTGTGAGTTCTTTTGAAAATCATTCTCAAATTTATCTCACTGGAGAGTGCCAGTAATTTCAGATACTCCTCAGAAAATAATGCCAAGAAAAATGGGCCTAATCTCAAGGAGATAGTGAGAATTGAGGGGGTTTTTGCCCAGATTATATTGTGTTTATAATTTTTCTTTATTCTTTGAAGATGACACTGAAGTTTTATGTGGTGCCAAGAGATCTTTTAATTTTGTGAAGGGATGTTTTCCATAATAAAATAATAAGGAATAACTCTTACTTACAAGTTTTAAGTTGCCCTGCTGAGCCTGCCTTGCTTTGTAGGATGACCTGTCCATGCAGCCTGAGGGACACAGCTTCAGCTCCTCCTCCATGATGACCTATTCCAAAGTGGGGAATGAACCTCCCAAAGTTTTCCAGGCCTCGGCGCAGACCCGCACGGCTCCGGGAGGGGTGAGTGATGCTGAGATCCAGCACTGCCCAGGGTTCAGCCACACCACAGCAGTGTCTGCAGCCTCTTCTCCTGCACACTGTCCCTCCTGGAATTTGCAGAGCCCTGGGATCACTGAGGTTGGATTGAATCCAGCCTGTGCCTGATCCCCACCTTGTCACTGAGTGCCACATCCAGGAATTCCTTGGACACCTCCAGGGTGGGCACTCCAGACCTCCCTGGGAGCCCCTCCCAATGTTTATTCACCCTTTCCATGGGGAAATTCCTGCTGATTCCACCCTGAATCCACCATTCCATTCCATTCCCTCTCCTGTCCCTGTTCCGTGGGAGCAGAGCCCAACCCCCCCTGACTGCACAAAGAAAATTTAGGAATTGAGGAAAACACAGGGCTCTCAAACCCTGCTCTGTATTAAAGGTCTGATTTCCTCCCTGTAATTTTGTGTTTTAAGTACATCCCAAGATAAATCACAGACCCATCCAAGGCTGGGAAAACGGAGCACAAAGCAGCAATTTTCCAGTGCCCTTCTCTTTGCTGTAACAAATCCTTTTCCTGTCCACTTAAACTCCAGGAGAGGCACTGATTTGTGCAACCCCTGCCTTCAAAGCAGCCCTTTGCCCAGACACTTACATAACCCTGAGCTGCAGCTCCCTTGCAGCTGTTGTGTCTAATCCTGCCGGGAACTGGGAGTGGGAATGTGAGCCTGGCACGGGCCATGACAGCCTGGACAGGATCCCTAAAGGCCGTGGGCAGGATTGGCTGGGAATGTGTCCCAGCTCCAGCACACCCTCTTATCACAAGGCTTCTAATAATAGCCCAGGACACTGATAAGGGGCAGCCTGGCTTCCCAGCCACTCAACACCACTGCCCAGTAACTGGTTGTTCCTCACGCTGGGAATTTTGGCATCGGGGGTTGCCAAGGAGAGTGTTGGAAACTTGGCTCTGGAGCATTTTTAAACTGAGAACCCCCAATAATCAATACCCTGTTAAAAAATTTGAGGTGTTGTTTCATCTTTCTCTCTGGTGGCTGAAAGAAAATAGGTTTGATTTGTGTTTTGTTGGTGTGCTTGCAGCCAATACAGGAAATGAGAGAGTTGGAAAAGCCTGGAAAACCTGACTTTTTAAAAGGAAAGATAGAAAATTATTGAGGGAGGAAATAACCCTTTGCATGGGCTGGGAGTGCCAGGACAAGGGGGAATGGCTTCCCACTGCAGAGGGCAGGGTTGGATGGGATGTTGGAAGGGAATTCTTCCCAGGGAAGCTGTGGCTGCCCCTGGATCCCTGGCAGTGCCCAAGGCCAGGCTGGACACTGGGGCTGGGAGCACCTGGGACAGTGGGAGGTGTCCCTGCCATGGCAGGGGTGGCACTGGGTGGGATTTAAGTCCTTCCAACCCAAACCATCCTGGGATTCTGTGAACTCTTTTACCTCATTTTTAGTTGGAAGGGCACTCAGTTCCCTTTTTTTAACAGATTAAGGAAACAAGAAAAGCAGTGAAGGATTCTGAAAGTGGCCTGGAGAAAATAGCCATTGGTCACCACATTCACGATCGGGCTCACGTCGTCAGAAAATCCAAGAACTCCAAGACTGGGGATGAGGAGATGAACCAAGAATTCATCAACTTGGATGAATGTAGGTATTTTTAGGCAGCTAATGGGCTTTACAGTGTTTCACACTCTGATTTGGAAGTTCCAGCCTGAGGTAGCTTAAAAGGCACTTCTAGACTGAAATCTCCAAATCCAAATTCTCTTTTACAGATCTCAAACACTTGCAGGCCATGTGGAGAATTGTGGACTACAAAGTTTAAAATCACTACCCAAACCCCCTAATTCTCATTAAACGCTTTTTCCTCTCTTTATTAACATTTCAAATAAATGTATGTTTTTCAGCTGAGGCTGGCACCTTTGATGAGGAGTGGCAGAAGGAGATCATGAAGTTCGGGCCTTGCCAAAGCAGAGGAGCTGTGGAAGCTTCGAGATCCAGAGGTGCCCATTTCAATCCCAGGGAAAATGGATCAAGAAGGTAAAAAGAACTCCCTACTACCCTGCAGGATAAGGAAATTGCAGCAGCAGAAGGAACATCCAGTTCTGGAGCAATGTTCCAAGAGGAGCTGCAGGTTTTATTCCTTTTTTTTTTCACAGAGATTGTGATCATTGTTGTTCTTTTTCCAGAGAAAAGCTACTCGGAGCTCCAGGATCCAGAGTGCCCAGGGATTCCTTGGAGACCCTGAGTGTGAAAGGAACACCCATCCCCCTGAAGGGCTCCAGGAAATAAACAACTGTCCCTGGAGCAGATGATGGTGCTCAGTGCTCGTGTCCATAAAAATACACCTGGATTTGTGACCAATCTCTGTTCTGTGTTGTGCCTTTGCTCCTCCTGCTTCTGAATGTGCTGCAGACCTCAGCTCCTCAGTGAATGCAGACCCAGCTTTCTGCCTCAAAGCACTTTATGGAACATCTCTGGGAAAACCAGCTGGGATTTGCAGAGTTGTTCTGCTCCAGCTGCACCAATCTCAGGCTTTACTAAGCCTGCAGCTCCTCCTTCCCACTCCAAGTTGCACAGAAAGTAAAATTTTTTTTATTTTGGGTTGCTCAAATAATTACTGATTTTCTAGGTTAATAAATAGAACTTGAATACACTATTAAAGCACTATTATCTGTACCTTTAAAATTATATTATAAATCGTCACAGAACCCCCCCCACTCACCATGGTGTAACATGAAGTGAGAGGAAATACTGAAATATGACAATACTTCAAATTTATCAGAGTTTTTATGTTAATAAGCTGTGCTTGCACATCATTTCCTGTGCCTGAACTGTCAGCTTTGTATTCCTGATCCTTTGTTTGTTTTCTGTGGAGTTGGCCCATCATTTTCCATTTTGAGGATTGTCTGTAGTATTTAATTACTTTAATTATCCTGTAGTAATAACAGTGTCCTGAGATCAGCTGCAACTCTGAGTTACTCATGGGAAAAATACATGGGAGAAATTAGTTTAACTGAAATGATGTCACCATTTCTTGTGCTCTAAAGAGCCCTGGATACAGGAACCCCTCTCCTTTCTGTTCTTTTTGTTTTACTGAGGGTGGAATGACCCTAAATCTGCATTTGATAGTTTAGAAGAGCCAGCAGTGTCTGAGAGCAGGAATATCCTGGGATTCCAGGTGTTCACACAGAATTATCCCTGTGGTGTAGCAGAAAAAAATTCTGTAAATTAAATAATATAAATTAATTTAATAACATTAAAGCACTACATAAATTCAAGGCTCCAATATAATGTAGGCTTTAAAAGTACTGTTTATATGATGAAATAGGGTTTAATAAGTTAAGAGTAATATTTGTTTGGCCAAAAAGCCTCTAAATCATTTAATCTTCCTGCAGTTTCCCCAGGTTATTTAATTTTAATTAATTAATGTTTATTAATGTACAAACCCAATCAGCAGCATTTTTGCTGAGCTCTGAAAAGGGAATGACACTTATTTGCTTGTGGTCTCTTCCTGAATTAGAGAAGTATCAGTGGCAATAAGTTGATCAATATTGATGGCAATAATTGAACAGTTAATGACCAGTGGGGGTTGGATACCCCTAAACCCAGAGCTCAGCCCAGGGGCTTTTTCCATCCACTAGAGACAACGTGGATTCTGCCGTTAATTTGAGATAATAATTAGAGCAGCAATGTTTTCTATGTTGGAATGTGAGCAGGAATCTTGGAGCGTTGCTGCTGTTAAATGGCAAATTTGCCTGGTAACTTGGATTTTTGTGTGGAATAAAACAAGCACACCCTGGGGTTTGCAATGACAGTGGGAAGAGGTGAATATTCCCTCCAGATCCCTTTGCTGCACCAAGAATGTTCTCCAATGTAAGGCACAAGTTGTGCTCTGTAAAAGCATCTGAAACTGCAATTCTTTAATAAAGTTATTTATTATTTATGGGGTTTGTTGGTTTATTCTACACTGCAGAGGCACTTGTGCATCATTTAGTTTGGGTTGCTTTGAAAACAATTCAGTGAAGGGAAGGTGGGCTACAGGAGGTGTCCCTGCCCATGGAGGGCTGGAATGGGATGAGATTTAGCAGAACCACTCTGGGATTCTCTGGAACTCCCTCCGTTTCGGAGCTGAGCATAAATCATCTACAAAAA
>VWZP01004403.1:68043-111573 GCA_013396995.1 Dicaeum eximium | reverse complement strand
CCGTGAGGGGCCGGGATGGGCTCGGTGGGAACCTCCTCTCTCCATTCTGCCCTTAGGGCTCCCGCCCGGTTCCGCCGCTCCGTGAGGGGCCCGTGAGGGGCTGGGATGGGCTCTGTTGGAACCTTCCCTCTCCATTCCGCCCTTGGGGCTCCCGCCGNTGCAGTTAATTTGAGATAATAATTAGAGCAGCAATGTTTTCTATGTTGGAATGTGAGCAGGAATCTTGGAGCGTTGCTGCTGTTAAATGGCAAATTTGCCTGGTAACTCAGATTTTTGTGTGGAATAAAACAAGCACACCCTGGGGTTTGCAATGACAGTGGGAAGAGGTGAATATTCCCTCCAGATCCCTTTGCTGCACCAAGAATGTTCTCCAATGTAAGGCACAAGTTGTGCTCTGTAAAAGCATCTGAAACTGCAATTCTTTAATAAAGTTATTTATTATTTATGGGGTTTGTTGGTTTATTCTACACTGCAGAGGCACTTGTGCATCATTTAGTTTGGGTTGCTTTGAAAACAATTCAGTGAAGGGAAGGTGGGCTACAGGAGGTGTCCCTGCCCATGGAGGGCTGGAATGGGATGAGATTTAGCAGAACCACTCTGGGATTCTCTGGAACTCCCTCCGTTTCGGAGCTGAGCATAAATCATCTACAAAAAATAAAAGTTTGATGGAACCAAACACAATACAGAGAGGGCCTCTTTATGTTTCAAAGCAGCTCCTAGAGCTTTTGCAGGTATGAAAGGCAGTTCCCGGGGAATAATTTTTTATCAAGAATATATTTTAACGCTTAATAGCGTGTTCCAAACGGGTCCCTGTGCCCCATTCCAGCCTTGTCCTCCCTTTTCCCTGCACTTCAGCCCCCTCCGGGCCAGGGAGCGCCGCTCTCCAGTTGTTGCTAATTCTTAATTCCCAAACTCCTGGGGATGTGACCCCGCCGCCGATCCCAGGCTGGTTCCGGCTCCAAGGCTGGGCTGAAATCCGCCCCTTTCAGTCGGAAAATTCCGTNCGGGATGGGCTCAGTTGGAACCTTCTCTCTCCATTCCGCCCTTGGGGCTCCCGCCGCTGCCGTGAGGGGCCCGTGAGGGGCCGGGATGGGCTCAGTTGGAACCTTCTCTCTCCATTCCGCCCTTGGGGCTCCCGCCGCTGCCGTGAGGGGCCGTGAGGGCCGGGCGGGGTCGCGGCGCCTGCGCGGGGCCCCGGAAGAGGCGGGAGCGACCCGGGGCCGAAGCCGGGGCTGGAGCCGGGATTGGAGCCGGGAGCGGGGCCGCAGCCGCAGCCGGGGCCATGCTCAGGGTGTTACGGGCCGGGCTGGCCCCCGGCCGCCCGCGGCACATCCAGGTACCGGCGGCGGGAGCGCCCCGCGCCCGCATGAGGGGACGGCGCCCCAGGGAGGGGAGGGAACCGGAGCAGAAGGGATGGAGGGCGGAGGGACAGCCCCGGACGGGCCGCGGCAGCTGCAGGGCAGGAGCAGCCACCGGTCACATGGATGGGGACATGGAAACCGGGAACGAGAAGCGGGACGGGCGTGGAGGGGCCGTGCGGGGTGCGGGCTGTGGTGACAGCTCCGAGGCGACCCTGGAAAGGCCACTCGGCTTGGGGTGACCGGTTCGCCATAGACTGACAGGAAGCCATAGGGAAACGGTTTGGCACTTCAGCCACGGGCACCGTGAATCACAGGATAAATAAAGTTGGAAAAGCTCTCCAAGACCATCGAGTCCAAGCTGTGCCCGATGCCCACCTTGTCCCCAGCCCAGAGCACTCAGTGCCACCTCCAGGAATTCCTTGGACACCTCCAGGGATGGGCACCTCCTTCTGAAGCCTGACCACCCTTTCCATGCTGAAATTCCTCCTGGTGTCCAACCTGAGCCTCCCCTGGCGCAGCTTGAGGCCGTTTCTCCTCATCCCACTCCTGGTGTCCTGTGAGCTGTGTGGGATGCACTCCTGGTGTCCTGTGAGCTGTGTGGGATGCACTCCTGCTGTCCTCTGAGCTGTGTTGGAAGCTCTCCTGGCTGACCCAGCGCCCTTCTCTTGCCTTGCAGCTCCTGCTGACCTCCTGCAGGCACTGCTCCTCGGGGGTCCTTCCCAACGAGAGGATCAGGAACATCGGGATCTCGGCCCACATCGACTCCGGCAAGACCACGCTGACGGAGCGGATCCTGTTCTACACGGGCAGGATCGCGCAGATGCACGAGGTTGGGCTCGGCTCCCACCGGGATCTTCCTGCCACTTACCAACCTCCACACGGTGTTTTCCTGCATGAGGGAGGATGCTCAGTCCGTGCAGCATCACTCCTGCACATGGATTCACAGTATCATGGATTGGTTTGGGTGGGAAGAGAGCTTAAAGCACACCCACCCCACCTCTGCCATGGGCAGGGACACATTCCACTGCCCCAGGTTGCTCCAAGCCCCATCCAACCTGGCCTTGGACACTTCCAGGGATGGGATATGAATTCTTAGCAAATTCCTTTAACTAATTTTTTTTTTTTTTCTGCTAAGGTGAAAGGTAAGGATGGAGTTGGAGCTGTCATGGATTCCATGGAGCTGGAGCGACAGCGGGGCATCACCATCCAGTCTGCAGCCACGTACACCATGTGGAAGGACACCAACATCAACATCATCGACACGCCAGGTGAGGGCACCTGGGATTGCTGCTCCTCATGCATACAGGGGATGTGGTGCATCTCTGTGTCCCTGGTTGTGATAGAACACGGGGTGATGGGTTCAGACTGACAGAGGGTTGGATGGGATATTGGGAAAGAATTGTTCCCTGGCAGGGTGGGCAGGCCCTGGCACAGGTGCCCAGAGAAGCTGTGGCTGCCCCTGGATCCCTGGCAAAGTCCAAGGCCTGACTGGACAGGGCTTGGAGCAGCCTGGGACAGTGGAAGGTGTCCCTGCCCATGGATGGGGTGGAATGGGCATGGAACCCAAACAACTCCATGACTCTGTGCTCCATCACTGGAGCTGATGTGACTCAGTGTGATTCCCTTGGCTGTTGCTCCTTTCCAGTGCATTTATCATTTGTATTTGTATTTGTTATCCAGGCCATGTGGACTTCACCATTGAAGTGGAGAGGTCTCTGAGGGTGCTGGATGGAGCCATCCTGGTTCTCTGTGCTGTGGGAGGTGTCCAGTGCCAGACCATCACTGTCAACAGGCAGATGAAGCGTTACAACGTCCCCTTCCTCACCTTCATCAACAAACTGGACAGGATGGGCTCCAACCCGGCCAGAGCAGTGCAGCAGCTCAGGTTTTTGGCATTTATGGTGATTTCTGAAATTCCATCACATGGCAGGTCATTAGGAACAATATTGGAAAGGCTTCTCGTGGGAGCTGCAGTTCGGAGAATTCCTGACACGAGGTTAAATCCTGATCTGACCCAGGACAAATCTCCATTGTCCCAAAACCCCCCAAATATTGGTGTCAGCCAAGACTGGCAGTGACCAAGGGCTGGGGTTTGATGTTTGTTCTGTTGATGGAGCTGTATCAGGACCACTTTGAAAGCAGCCTCTGAGTTTTCCCTAGATCCTGGTGCTGCTGGAATTCCAGCAGGGAGGTGACACGGGGTGCTTTGGATTCCTAATTTGATCCATGAGATAAACTCATTATTACTCATTAAGGGAGAAGCAACTCCCCTAATCATGCAATCAATCTCAGACTGGTTTCCCCTGCTGCCTTTCCCGCGGGAGTTGCTCCCTGGGCCTGTTGGGATACAAAAGGTGGGATACAAGCCCTAGACCACAACAGGGTGGTTTTTATCCATACTGGCAGATTTGGGCACTGTCCAAAGGACAAGACACAGGGATTTTGTGGGAGGGGGATGTTACTCAAAGACCATCTCGAGCACACACATAGAAATTATTTCTTTCTTCATTAACAACTGTTTTCCCCTTTTTCAGATCCAAGTTGAAGCACAATGCAGCTTTTGTTCAGATTCCAATGGGGCTGGAAGGAAACTTTAAAGGAATTATAGATCTCATTGAAGAAAAAGCAATCTATTTTGATGGGGCACTTGGGTAAGTCCTGGAAATTGCTTCTTTTCTAGCTGGAGCTGCTCTTTGCAGGAGGAGTTCCTGCAGTTCCTCTTCAGAGATGAAACCCAGCTCTCTGGAAATTTGGGAATGGGCTTGTGCTGGGGCTGAGGGTCCCCCTGCAGCCCCCCCAGTGCCTGGGGCCTGTAGGGAGCTCTGCGTGGGGGTGGCTGCAGCAGGACCTGGTTGCTGTGAATGAGTGGTGACCACACTTCCCTGGAGAAGCAGGAGACTGCTCCCTGATGGATCCTGCAGTGTGTGTGGCTCCCTGGGATGAAGATAAGCTGTGGGTGAGGCTGTTGGAAGTGTTCCTGATCCCTGGCAGCAGTGGGAAGGACTCTCCCACATCAGGGATAACACGCTCATTTCACAGGGGACTTTTCCCAGGAGCCACACGAAGGGGGGATGGTTCTCAGTCAGGGTGGACAGGCCGATCCCTGTGGCACTCCTGGGAATCTCTGTGCCCCCTGTGTGTGCAGGCAGACCCTGAGGGTGGAGGAGATCCCGGCCGAGTTCCGGGCCGAGGCTGCGGAGCGGCGCCGGGAGCTCATCGAGTGCGTGGCCAACGCCGACGAGCTCCTGGGGGAGCTGTTCCTGGAGGAGAAGATTCCCACAGCTGCACAGCTAAAGGTACCTTCCTTGTGCTGGCTGTTCCCCCACCTGTGTCCCTGTCCCCTCATTCCTCAATAAATGTAGCAGGAATTCTGTTGGCTGGAGTTGTGTCACCTCAGCTGAACTCAGTTCCCCCCAGGGAGGGCCCGTTCCCAATCTGGTTTTGCTTTGCATTGGAAAGAGTTCTGGAGAGCAGGTTTTATGGGAAGCCCTTGTGTTGGGGGGTGTCCAAGGGACTGTGGGAGCAGCTCTTTGCTCCAGCAGTGGAGGAGCCCAGGAAAGCCAGGGAATTGGGCAGTGCTGCAGGAGGAATTCACAGGGATACCTTTCAGCTGGCAATCCGAAGGGCAACGCTGCAGAAATCCTTCACCCCTGTCCTCGTGGGAAGTGCTCTGAAGAACAAAGGGGTGCAGCCCCTGCTGGATGCTGTCCTGGAATACCTTCCCAATCCTTCTGAGGTGGAGAACTACGCTCTCCTCAACCAGGGGTGAGTGCAGCAGCAGGAGTGTCCCTGCCCATGGCACTGGATGGGCTTTAGGGACCCTTCCCACCCAAAAAGTCTGGGATTCCATGGAAATAGTTTCAAAGCAGGAAACATTCCTAACAAGGTCCACAATCCTTTACCATTGGTATCAAACAATGCCACCAGCATTTGGCACAAAGTCCCAAAGCTCCTTTCTCATTCCAGGGTTACTCTCTGTACTGGGATTTTACCACATTCAATGTTACATTTGGACAATGATTGTCAGATAATTCTGTAGAATTGAAGGCAGTCCTTGAAGCCAGGCCTGCCTAGAGGAGGAAGCACATCCCAAGGGTGTAAATAGTGTTTTATTCTTATGGACATGAATCCCAGAATCCCTGAGGCTGGAAAAGAGCTCCAGGATCATTGAGTCCAAGCTGTGCCCAGTCCTCCCTTTGTCACCCAACCCAGAGCACTGAGTGCCACATCCAGGAATTCCTTGGACACCTCCAGGGATGGGCACTCCAGACCTCCCTGGGCAGCCCCTGCCAATGTTTATTCACCCTTTCCATGGAGAAATTCCTGCTGATTCCATCCTGAGCCTGCCCTGGCCCAGCCTGAGGCTGTTCCCTCTCCTCCTGTCCCTGTTCCCTGAGAGCACAGCCCACCCAGATGTATGAACCCCAACAGCAGAGCCAGTAAATGTTTAGAGGAGGCTCCTGTGTTGGTTCCTAACCTCACCTCCCTCTCATCCCTGTTTTTCAGGGATTCTCAGGACCAAACCAAGTTCCTGTTGAACTCTGCTCGTGACGATTCCCAACCTTTTATTGGCCTCGCCTTCAAACTGGAGGTGAGTCTCACTGCTCCTTCCCACAATCCTGGAGAGTCCAGGTCGTGCTACCAAAACTCACCTACAGCAGACTTTTAAATCACTTTATACTGAAAATCAGTTCATATTTAACTTCAGCTGAAATTTAACTTCTCTTTAAAGTTTTACTCCATCTTGCAGTTCATTGTCCAATTCCAGCTTTAGCCCATCCAGTCCCATCCTTCTTGTTTTTCTCTGCTCAGCCCACGTTGTTTGTGCTCTTGGGCCTGAGGTTTGGATCATTTGTCCTTGGTCCCCAGCTGGAGAAGGAATTGTTTTGTCTCCCTGCTCTGTGCACAGAGCTCACCATGCCCTGATGTGAAGCCCAGACCCACACACTAAAGCAGCACAGAATCTGAAAAACAGAAAAGCCAAAACCTGAGGCATCGCTGGTTCCCAGAATGACCAGATTTTGGTGGGCTGTGCTTGCAGGCTGGCAGGTTTGGGCAGCTAACCTACGTCAGGGTGTACCAGGGGATGCTGAAGAAGTCAGATTACATCTACAACACCCGCACGGGGAAGAGGGTCAGGGTGCAGAGGCTCGTCCGCATGCACTCGGACAACATGGAGGTGAGTGGATCCCTGGGGATGGGCTGCCAGCCCACACTAAAGCAGCACAGAATCTGAAAAACAGAAAACCTGGATAACCCTGGATGGGGCAGCACTGCCTGAAGCACAGGATGGTGTTTGCTTCTTAACAGCTTTGCTGCTGGTTTGATCCTGAATTAATCCAAGCTGAGCCCTCCCTTTTTGTCCTTTGAATAAAGAGGGATTGTTGGGATCCAAGGCACAGAGAATATCTCTCTGCCTGTTTTAAGAAATTCTGACCCTCAGCAGAACACTGCTTTTAACCTTCGTCCCTGGGAAAAATTGCCAAAACTTTGGGATGAGTTAGAGCACACAAGATTTTAATATATGGCAGTAGTAGATTTTTACACAGTNAGAGTGTCCAGCTCGTTCTTCACCCCTGGAAAAGAACTCAGCAGGGGAGCTCCCTCCAAAGGGCCCTGGGGGTTGGGCTCCCATCCTTGTTGTGACCAAGAAAAAAAACACAACAAGGGATGTTTGCAGGGCTTTTTATCCAAGCTGGAATTTTTTAAGGAGCTCAGTGTCAAGCTTTAAAACATAGTGTTTATGGATCTTCTATAATCCAGGTGGAGTTTGGATGTGAGGGAAAGACAGCATCAATCCTGGAGTGGTTTGGGATGGAAGGGACCTTAAGGATCATCCAGCCACAAGGGCAGGGACACCTTCCACTATCCCAGGGTGCTCCAGGCCCTGTCCAGCCTGGCCTTGGACACCTGCAGGGATCCAGGGCCAGCCAGAGCTTCTCTTACCCCAGTGTTGTCTGAAGATGAGTTTTCCTTCCCTCAGGATGTAAATGAGGTTTATGCTGGGGACATCTGTGCCCTGTTTGGGATCGACTGTGCCAGCGGGGACACGTTCACGGACAAAACCAGCACTGACATCTCCATGGTGAGCCCCCCGGCCCTGGCTGCCGCAGGCACTGCGGGTCACCAGGATTCTGCTGGAATTTGTAATCATCCCCCTTTCCTTGGCCACACAGGAATCCATCCACGTCCCTGATCCCGTCATTTCCGTGGCTATGAAGCCTTCCAACAAGGTAGGAGGCTTTGGATCAGCCTCTTCTCCCTGAGCTCCCTCCCTTTGCTGCTTTGGGATTTTATGGAACAGTCTAAGCACTGTTTGAAAGTGTTTTATCCCAAATATCCAAGATTTTATCCCTTGGATAACCCAGGGCTGAGCTGGATGCTGTCACTCACCCAGAAACACGAACTTGAAATAAATAATTACCACTTTAATCAAGAGTTATACATCTTCCATAAAATAACCCCAGAGAGCAGAAATGCTCAGCAGTGGTTGGGAAAATTGAGGCTTTTTTCTTGGAATGCCTCGTGGATGTTGAGTAAATCTTGGCTTGTGTTTCAGAATGACCTGGATAAATTTTCCAAAGGCCTGGGCCGCTTCACCAGGGAAGATCCCACCTTCAGGGTGCACTTTGATGAGGAGAGCAAGGAGACCATTGTCTCTGGGATGGGGGAGCTGCACCTGGAAATCTATGCCCAGGTAATTTGGGAAGCACATTCCATGGATTCTGCTTTTGCCTGCCTTTGCCATCTCCTCTGCCTCCTCCCTATTCCTTCCAGCTGCTTAGGGAAAAGTTGAACTTTGAAGTCAACTTTTGAAGGTTCTTCCTCTCCAATGGCTTCAATTTGAAGGCTTCTAGAATGAAATTTTGCCTGGAATATTTTTAGGGTTTGGTTCAAATCCATTAAAAAAAAGTATTAAACACTACACTTTGCTCTAGCAGCCTTTGCTTATAATAATTAATACCTAATGATAATTAATTTCTACAGAAAAATCCTCTGTTTCAGTGATTTTAAATGGATCATCCCCTAATAAAAGCTGGTGCAGGAGGAAAGGAGTAGTTACAGGGATTTGTGTCATTCCAGCTGATGTCTGTATTTTAATCTTAACACAAAAAGATGTATCTTAAATATTGACAGAATGAAGCAGAAGTGATTTTTGCCTTGAAAAACTTGAATTTTAATAACATAATTAATGCTGTTTCCTTCTCCTGCATCTGAAGCTGCAGGTCTTAAAGAAGTTGATGTGCAATAATTTGTTAATTTAAAAAAAATAACAAAAAGCCCCAAAAATCAATCCAAGCACCAACCACAAAAGTGATTAATCCTGATGAAGTTACTAAATAATTCCCAATGGAATCACTGATCACTGTGGGGTTTTTTTTCCTGCAGAGAATGGAGAGGGAATATGGTTGTCCTTGCACCATGGGGAAGCCCAAAGTTGCCTTCAGGGAGAACATCTCTGCCCCCGTGCCGTGAGTATTCCTGCTGGGAATTGCTGCGTTCATCCCCTTGGAGGCAGAGAAGGTCCCTGTGAATTCTCGTGTCAGAAACACCCAGGAAAGCTGAAATTCCTGTCTCGCACCTGATCCATCCCTGCTGTTTCTCCTGCCAGGAGTTCAGGAGCTCAGGTGTTCCCTGCTCCCAGGGCGCGGCACCGGGACACTCGGGCCCCGCGCCGGGGGTGCCACAGCACGGTCACCTCCCAGGGCAGCACCTCCTGTGGGCACACACAGCACAGTCAGCACCCCTGAGCCCTCCCCACACAGCCAGGGGCTCTCTCCAGGGAAAACTCAGGAATTAAAGCCACGGGAATGGGGTGCAGGGGGTGAGGAGCAGCACAGCTGGAACTGGGAGGGAGATCCCTGCATTGTTACAGTCAGGAGCTTCTCTTCCCAATTTTCTGTGGTTTTCCTATGAAAACACCTGCTCAGATCCCAGAATGTTGATGGAGAGTAGCACAGGGTGTAAATGCTGTTCTGGGGGTTCCTGGGATTGCTGAGGTCTCTGCCCTGGGCCATGGAGACATCCCAGCCCAGCTGGAATGGAGCTGAGCATCCAGCACGCTCCAGCTCCCCTTCCCTTTAGCCCTGCTCACTTTGGCGCTGGGATCTCCCAAGGGACAGCTGTGAGGAACCAGTTCTGAACCTCAGCCATTCCCAAGAAAGCCCCAAAACAGCTGGGAATTGCTGCTGGTGTTCCTGGAATGCTAAGACAGGCAGGGATGGGGACCCTGAGCTCACCCTGCAGCATCAGATCTGTGTCTGAGCTGGAGCTCACACAGCTGCAGTCTTTAAACACCCAAAAAAGGCTTTTTAGGAGTAAAATTATTTACCTGGGACACCATTTCGTGGAGTAGAATGACATAGTCAAACTGAAGATCTTCATCGCTTCTTTTCTGGAAAGACAGGATAAAAAGGGCTGAATCTGGGGATTCTCCCACCTCAGGAAAAGTGATTCAGTTCTCTGTGCTTATCACAAAAATTCCCTGATGGATTTCAGATAAAACTGGCAGCTCCTGATCACAAATGAAGCAAGTGGAGCTCAGTCATTGTAATAAAATCTCCTGCTTTGAATTTCTGTGCCCTCCAAAGCTGCCCTGGAGACTGAATTTACACTGAATGTAAAGCTTTAAACTACTAATTCCTGCCTTACAGAGACCAGATCTGTCAGGAATTCTTTGGGATGGGAACATCTCATTCTGGAAGGTGTCAGTTGAACCCAAACTATCCCAAATAAATGTCAAGAGGATAAGGACACTCCAGAGGCCTTTCTGTGAGTGACAGTCAGGGATTCTGAGTGACAAAATAAAGCCTGGCCTTTGGAGTAGATTCTCTTCCTGTGTTTTTCAGGGAAAAAGGGACAAAACTACCCAGGAGAGATGGCAGCTGGGTTAATAGTTATTTGTCTCCTTTATCCTTAAATTTGTTAGAGAGGTGTTGAAAATCTTTAATCTCTTGCTGGTGCACAGCCCTGCAGCAGCTGTGAATTCTCTAAAATGCCATCAGAGGGAGCAAAACATCCATAAATCCTACTCCCACAAGGAATTGCTGTCTTTCCTTCAGACCCAGAACTTCCTGGGAATTCAGTGTCTGTTCAGAGGGGCAAAACTTCTGGAGCTTTTGCTTTTCTAAATACGAAATCCTGCTGTTTTTTCTGGGATCCTGGGGAAGACTGCCTTGAATTTAAAGCTGATGATCACTTTAGGGTTATTTAGAACTCAGAATCTATTTTCTCTAATAGAACACAGCAAAACTGGGAGGATTTACAGAATTCTGTTAATTTGATTTATTGTCCCTGCCACAACTGCTTAGCTCTTGAATACTTTCAGGGAAAGCCAAGGCCAGGCTGGATGGGCTTGGAGCACCCTGGGCTATGGAAGTGTCCCTGCCCAAGAATGGGATGAGCTTTAAGGTCCCTCCAGCCCAAACCAGTCTGGGATTGTGTTCCTGCTGGGAACTCACCACTTGCTTCACGTGTTTGACTTGGGCCAGGTGGAGCTTGGTGTTTTCAGTGGAATTCTGCCAGGTCACGTAGCCAGAGGCCACCCAGGCCAGCAGGTGGATGGGCTCCAGCTCTGGGGGAACATTGCCCTGGCTGTCTGGAACCAAACACACACTGCATGTCAGAGAGAGCCCTTAGAACTGCATCACCTCACACAGGCCTTGCTGCTCCCTGTCACACAACCTTCCCTGGGTTTGGAAAGCTGCTCCATCACCAGAGTTCTCCTCCCACTCCACACAATCCTGCAATGCTTTGGGTTGGAAGGGACCTTAAACCCCATCCAGTGCCACCCCTGCCATAGCAGGGACACCTTCCACTGTCCCAGGCTGCTCCAAGCTCCATCCAGCCTGGCCTTGGGCACTGCCAGGGTGTTCTCCTCCACTTTTTTCTCTTAATATGAATTCAGGTCTGGGAGGCAGGGCTTGCTCTGAGGTGGGAGCAGCCCCTCGTTGCACTTTTGGGGTGTTGGCTGTGCTGTGCCAGGACACCCTCAGAGGGAGCAGGAAGAGGTGACAGTGCCAGCTGGCTTTCCAGAGCACTCAGAATCAGGAAAAATGCAGTGGCTGTGATTGCAGCCCCCCCAAAAAGAGAGAGGTGAAGGCCTGAGCCCTCTCCCAGCCCTGGCTGGTACCTGGGATGTTCTCAGCCACAAGCTCCTTCTCCAGGCTCCTGATCCGACTGTAGAACTCCTGATCTGCTTCCTCTGTGCTCCTGAGCTCTCCTTGCACTGTGACCTGCACATCTGGAGCAGAGGCTTTGCTGCCCAGGTGGTGCAGAACCTCAGCAGTGCAGCTCACAGTCCTGTCCTGGTGCAGAGTTAATGATGTGCATTATTATCTGATTGAATATTTGTATAGCCAGGCTCATTTGCACTTCTGAAAATGTCATTTTTATCTAGTTGCTGTTTTCTCCGAGTCTGGTCCAGAGAGATTTGTGATTATTTAGGACAAAGTTAAATTCCTGGCATTTCTGTGAATGTTTAAGGGTGGGATTTGCTTCTGTAGTGATGGAAGGGGCAGTGGTTGGGGTGCAGAATGTCCCTTGAGTTGGAGCTGGGTGACACTGAAATGTCCTTGTCATCCCTGCAGCATTGTCTGGTGGTGCAGTGGAAGGTACCACGTGGTCAGTGGGTTCCTTTGGGTTAAAATTCTGCCTTCTTGGGGCCTGACTGGCACTACAGAAAAATCAGGAGCATGATTCAAAATATTAAGTGCTGTGTGCACAGAGTAATAATTAACCAGTAATTAAACCTGACTCACTTTGTCCAGGACATCTTCCAGCTCCAGTTCCAGGTAGTACTTGTGCCCAACATCACTGATGTCCTAAAAAAGGGAAAATGTTAATAACTTTCTTTTGGCAAATGTTGGATGGCTGCATCCTGGACAAAATCAGAGAATCCCAGGATGGTTTGGGTCGGAAGGGACCTTAAATCCCATCCAGTGCCACCCCTGCTGTGGGCAGGGACAACTCCCACTGTCCCAGGTTGCTCCAAGTCCCATCCAAAGGATGGGCACTGTGTGCCAGGGCTCTCCACCCTCACTTCTACCCTCAAACACCCCAGTTTTGGGCTCCCGTGTGATTCTAGCCAAGAATTTGGATTTGCTTGCTTAACTGCTCACCTAAAAGCCTTCAGTGCTTCCCTCTATTAATTCCCTTGTGCAGGTTATTATGAATTGGATCATGCCCTGTATTTATCTGGCCATGAAGAAGGGAGCAGGTGGGGTTTGCTGTGCCCTGCAGTGCCAGGTGTCCCTGCAAAGCCAGGCCAGGGCTGAGCTGTGTCCTGGCACCCACAGGAGCACCCAGCACCCTCCTCCTCCTCTTCCTGGCCCGGTGCCGGTGCCGTGCCCAGGGCAGGGCTCCCTCGGCGGTGCTGTCACCGCAGGTGACACACGGGGTGTGTCCCCCATCGCTGCCCCGCCCGCGGTGACACCGAGCTCCTGCCGGGACCCCCGAAGGGACACGGGCGGTGTCCCCTGGAGCGGGTGGCACCGGGACACGCCCGGGAGGGTTTGGAATGTCCCCAGAGGGGGACACTCCGCATCTCCTGTGCAGCTGTCCCTGCGCTCTGCCCGCTCCGTGGGAAGAAGCCCCTGCCGGTGCCGGGTTCCCGTTCGGGGTTCCCGTGCTGGTTCCCGGTCCCGGTTCCCGTTCGGGGTTCCCGTGCTGGTTCCCGGTCCCGGTCCGGTCCCGGTCGGTGCCGCTCACCTGGCGCCGGGCGCGGCGCAGCTCCCGCAGCTGCAGCCCCCGCGCGGGGCCGCCCCGCAGGTAGCCCAGGTAGCCCACGGCCACGGCCGCGGCGCGGGCGGCCGGGAAGTGGCTCGGAGGCAGCTCCATGGCCGGGGAGCCGCTTCCTCCTCCCGCAGGAAGCGCCCGGGCGGGGCCGGAGCGGGCGGGGCGCGCTGCGAGCCGCGGGACGGGGCGGATGCTGCGGGCAGCGCGGAATAGCGTCCGAAACAGCCTGAGGTGCGATATCGGGAGTAAATCCTACCCCGGGAGGCTGCTGACGCCGTGGCACAGGTTTTCCAGGGAATCTGTGGCTCCCCTGTCCCTGGGATTGTGGACGTTGGATGGGGCTTGGAGTAACCTCGGATAGCAGAAAGTGTCCCTGCCCATGGAAGTTTAAATTTAAATTCCCTTCCGATCCCGAGTCTATGATTGTCTGAAATGCAGAATGGGAGTGTTTTCCCCAGAGAGCTGTGGTTTGTGTCACGAGTACCGTGGTGTTTGGGGAATTGTTCAGGTTTGAGTTCACCCACAAGAAGCAGTCGGGAGGAGCAGGCCAGTACGGCAAAGTGATCGGAGTGCTGGAGCCCCTGGAGCCAGAGGACTTCACCAAACTGGAATTTGAGGACAGAACCATTGGCACAAATATTCCCAAGCAGTTCGTGCCCGCTGTGGAAAAGGTACAAACGTTTCTCTGTGACACAGAAAATCCTGATTGCTGTTGTGTTCCTGCAGCACCACCCACGTTTGCCTTGGCCCAGGAAAGGAGGCTTTTCCCGGTGCTCCAGTGGCAGCAGGATCACAGTTGTGTGGTTTTACTTCATGTCTTGCATTCCTGGGGTTTCCAGTTAATTCAGGAGTTGCTGTTTCCTTTGGTGGTGTGTGCTGGCTCTGTTTCCCTGGTGAGAGCCTCCTGCTCAAGCTGCTTTTTCTTGGCCTCTTCTGCTTCTGGTTGTGGCCCCACAATTCTCCTCCCAAGCCCAAAATATGTAACTTCTTCTGTGATTTTTCTGAGGCCAGTTGTGGAGGAAACTGTAATTAAGCTGCATTTCCTGCCTCAATTCCCAAATTCTCATTCTTTATCTCCTCTGTGACTGCCTCACTGTATAATTTATCACACACAGCTTTAATTAACCTACCAACATCTTGGGATTCCTGTAATAACCTACAATTACTCCTTCATTTTTCCATGATGCAACACTTAAAAGATTTTTGCCAAATCCTGAAAAAACCATAGTCTTAAAGGAATCTTGTTCTCCAGGCAAGAGCTCTTTCCACACTGAGCATTCTTTTGGGGGTTGGCCATGGAATCCCTTAAAAAGGCAAATCCTGAGGCCATTTTTCCTTGTTCTGTGATTTTCGTTTGTAAAATCCAACTGTGGTGCCAGAGGCTGGCAGTGCAGAGGCTGCAGGTTGCTGCTGGTGACGTGGGGGTGTCGTTCCCAGGGCTTCCGAGAGGCCTGTGAGAAGGGGCAGCTGTCGGGACACCGCATCTCGGGCGTGCGCTTCGTGCTGGAGGACGGCGCCCACCACATGGTGGACTCCAACGAGATCTCCTTCATCAGGGCAGGAGAGGGAGCCCTGAAACAAGGTAGAGCTCCTCCTTGGATGGCTTCTGCTGCCTGCTATCCATCCCTCCATCAGTCCATCAACCCATCCATCCATCCATCCATCCATCCATCCATCCATCCATCCATCCACCCACCCACCCACACACCCACCCACCTATCCCTCCCTCCATTCCTCCCTCCATCCCTTCATCCTCCCAAAGCTTGCCCAGTTTTATGGAACAGAACATGTACAAGAGTTCATAGAATTTCTGAAGGAGGCACAATAATTCCTGTGGCTGTACAAAGGAAATCCTGTTTTCCCTGAATGCAGTACAGCAACACCACCAGCTTCATGCTTACAGGGTAGGAAGAGACCATTTGGTCAAATTGGGCCTTTTTTAGGGAAAATTCCTTCACTGAAGGAGAGGTTAAACACTGGAAGGGGCTGCCTTGGAAGTGGTGGGGTGACAATCCCTGGAGGTGCTCAGACAACATGTAGATGTGGCATTTCACAGTAGGGTTTAGTGAGCACAGTGCTGTCAGCCAAAGGTTGGTCTTGATGATTCTGGAGGTCTTTTCCAACCCTAATGATTCTGTCTGTGATTGTGGCTCCAGGAATGAAAGGCTGGGAGCTGGAATTCCATGTGTTGATCATGGTTTTTCCCCAGCATTAACAACGAACCATCTGCTGCTGTGTGTGGGAGCAGCTTGCCTTGCAGCAGGTTCACCTCTGATGCTTCATTCTTTATTCACAGAATGTCTGGGTTGGGAGAGACCTCCAAGATCATCGAGTCCAGCCCAGCCCCAACCCCTCAATTAATCCTGGCACCCAGTGCCACATCCAGGCTTTGTTAAACACACCCAGGGATGGGGGGGACTGCAGCACCTCCCCAGGCAGAACATTCCAGAACTTTACCACTCTGGCTGTGAAAAACTTCTCCCCAACATCCAGCCTGTATTTCCCTGGGTGCAGCTGGGGGCTGTGAGCTCTGGTTCTGTCAGAGCTGCTGCAGACAGAGCCCAAGCCCAGCTGGGCACAGGCACCCTTCAGGGATTGCAGAGAGAGCTGAGGGCACCCCTGAGTCTCCTTTTCTCCAGATAAGCAGCCCCAGCTGCCCTTCCCTTCTCTCCCCAGCCATGGAGAACGCTGCTGTGCGCATCCTGGAGCCCGTCATGGCTGTGGAGGTGGTGGCTCCCGTGGAATTCCAGGGAGCAGTGATAGCTGGGATCAACCGGCGGCACGGCGTGATCACGGGCCAGGATGGCTCCGAGGGCTACTTCACTCTCTATGCTGAGGTTGTGTGCTCACTGCTCCTCACCTGTCCCTCCCCTGCCTTTGATCCCGTTGTTTTCCTCAGTTTATATGGGTACAGTTGTAGGTTGACTCAGTTTCAATGTTCCTTCTTTTATCTCTCTCCTAAAAGTGACTGGAAAGGATCACT
The DNA here is from genome assembly GCA_013396995.1 of Dicaeum eximium. Classification (NCBI taxonomy): domain Eukaryota; kingdom Metazoa; phylum Chordata; class Aves; order Passeriformes; family Dicaeidae; genus Dicaeum; species Dicaeum eximium. The sequence goes on along the minus strand of VWZP01004403.1, from coordinate 95,493 downwards.
GGGTGTTTTCCTGCTGGGTGGGGGGCTCAGGACAACCACACCCTGTGGCCCTTCTTCTTCCCAAGTTATCCTTGGAGGAATGTTCAGAGATACCTCAAACCTTGCTGGTTGACTCATCACTGAATTTAGGATATTCCAATTCTTGGTGCACTCAAACTCTCAGATTTTTGAGGTTTCCTGCTGAAAACACACTGCAAATATAAATTAATTAAAATAACAGATGCTTTACAACAGCAGACCATTAAATCAGAGCTGTATACAGACAGCACTATTTATGTCATAATTGGGATTAATTAGCTGATAGCCCGAAAGTGATGGAAAAAAACCTCATTACGAGCCAATATGTTTGGATTTTAGGTGCCACTGAACGATATGTTTGGATATGCCACTGAGCTGAGGTCTTGCACAGAGGTGAGTCCTCCTGGTCCTTTTTGCTAAAATGTGTTTGATTCAGTAAATTTGGGCTCACTGGATCATCCTATCCATGGCAGCTGCAGCAGGGAATGGATCCAATCAAACCAGAGCTGTGGAATCCCTGGCCAAACAATTCCTGTGTACCTGAGGAGTTCTGTTTGGGTGGATTGTAGAGGATCCCTGGGTGTCACTGCACAGACAGGAGGGGTGTGCCCAGCAGGGTTGCACAGGGCCCATCCTCACTTTCTTTTCCCCACTCTGCAGGGAAAAGGGGAATACACCATGGAATACTCCAAATACCACCCCTGTTCAGCCAGCACTCAGGAGGAAATCATCAACAAATACCTGGAAGCCACGGGGAGACTTCCTGCCAAAAAGGGCAAAGCCAAGAGCTGATGGGATTCCTCTGGAGTCCGCTGGACAGTTTGTCCCAGTCTTTTCCAGCAGCTCACTTTTGCAAGCCATGGAAGCAGCCCAGGCTGGGTGGGTAAGGTGGGCTCCAGTGGGATTTGGACTTGGAATTTTAGCATGAAACCTTTCCTCTGGGGCAGTGTCAGCAGCACCAGGGGATCACCACGGGATTGCTCTGTGTGAATGCTCCTGTAACAAACAGATGTTAAAACATGGCTGATGATTTGCTTGAGATTTGTCTTAATTAAGATCTATTAAAATAATTTTATTTTTTACTTGATACATCTTTATTTGGAAATGTTAAATTGAGGTAGGAGCTGCTGTACAGGTACAGGGAGTGGGACATCACTTGGCACGTGGTGCTCCAGCTTCCCTCCAGGGAACAGATGGAATTTTCCCCTCCAAATCCTGTGGAAATGGCACAGGATCCTCCAAAGTCTCAAGCCACTGGGCAAAGCCCGGTCAGTGTTTGTCACCAGATCCACTTTCAGTGGTGGCACAAGGATGGAGCTGAGTGCCAAGGATGTTGGGAGGAGCTGCCTCTTCCCAGAGCTGGGAACAAGATGGAATTACTGTGTGGCTTGGGGATGTGGATTTAATGGGCTTGGGGTGTGGATTCATGTATGGGCTTGGCTTTTGGCTCTTGGTTAGAAATCCAAACCAAAGATCCCTTTTCCCAGAATCTCACAATCCAGGTGTTGGAAATCCAAACCAAAGATCCCTTTTCCCAGAATCTCACAATCCAGGTGTTGGAAATCCAAACCAAAGATCCCTTTTCCCAGAATCTCACAACCCAGAAACTGTTAGAAATCCAAACCAAAGATTCCTTTTCCTAGAATCTCACAATCCAGAGGCTGAGTTACAGCTGATGTTCAGCTCGGGAATCCCTTGACTTTGTTGACTCAAAGCAGAGATAAAACAAAGGGGTTAGGTGAGAAGATATTCCCATAATTCTGTATTTTTATTTATTCCCAGAATGTCCACGTAGAATTTTTTTTCCTCCCTCCTGCCCTACTCAGCTGAAAAGTGTTTCTGCAGATTGCAGTAAACAGGGAGTGAAGTTCCAGTTCAAACCCAGTGACATTCCTGGCACAGCACTGGGGCTGCTGCTTCCCAGACAGAAACAACTGGAGCAGCCAGGCTGCCTCTCCTCACGGAGGGACTGGGAAATGATGATTTATGGAAACCTTGGGAAAGGATGTGCCAGGGCCTGGAGCTGCTGCCAGATCCCTGGCGAGGCGTGGGGTGTCCCTCTGCTGCTGCCTGGGGACAAATCCATCATTCCCACACATCCATGCCTTTGTTTTTGGGAATGCTCAGCTGGAGTTCATTTCCAGAAAAGCTCTGCAGGTTCTCAGACATTTGGACCTTTTCTAAAACAAGCAAATGTATCACTTTCCCCAAAATCTGGAGATGTCTGATGAAAGCAGTGTGAAGGCAGGACAAGAAACAGGGTGGGTATGGTTTTATTTGTGCTCCTGGGGTTTATGTTTGTGTTTCTGGGGTTTATTTCTATTGATGTGATTTATATTTATGGGGTTTATATTATGTTTAGACCAGTTGTGATGTGAATTCCTGGCTGATGAGTTCTGCCAGATGTGCTGGTTCTCCACAAACCTGGGGAAGAAACAAACCCCAAGAATTTTGCTGTATGATTTGAGGTTTTAGGCTGAAACCTTGGCCTAAAAGCAGCTGGGGGAGACTTTGCTTTAGAATTCCAACAGCTTTGCTGCTTATCCAGAAGTTCCTATGGCATTCCTGAACTGCTGTGAGTTTGTGGGCAGCCAGTTCCACCACCCTGGTGCTTGGGAAGAGCCTGATCGTCTATTCCAGCCCTGCAGAGCGGAGGCAAAAACAAGGTAAGGAGATAAAAGCACAGCCCCAAAGTGCCAAATCCATCCTGTTTTCTTGGCTTAATTTAAAAAAAGTATTTTAATCACCAGCTTCTTTAAGGAATGTTGGAATTTTGCTCCCTGATTTCACACTTAGGATGATGAGAAATGTTCTCCCAAGCAGGAAAGAAAACACCAGGAGGGTGTGGAATTCTGCTTCCCTGAGTTTATTGGATGCTGAGGGAAAAAGCTTCAGTCAGGAAATCAGACCTATTTGTGTAAAATGCTGGAATTTGGGAAGCTGACATCACCCAGCCTAAAAACACCCAGGGAAAGCTGTTGTGTGAAATCCTTGAATTGCTGTTCCCAATTACAGCTCAAGGATTGTGAAAACCACCCCAAGTTAAACCGAACAGCCACCCCAGAGGCTCTGTTCCTCAGGAACGTGGTGTTCTTGGGAAGGATTTCATTTATCCTGCCACAAACCTGGCTGATGGGGAAAAAAGGGGAGTTTGGGACAGTTTGGCACACTCCAGTGAGCAGAGGTGGGACAGTGAGGGATCTGGGAACCCAGCTGGAGAATCTGGTGGCACAGGACAAAGCCAGGACTTTGTGGTGGGACAGGGCATGGCAGGATAACACAGGAGCTGTTCCCAAACATGGGGATTCATCCAGCAGGAGCCCCCCTGGCTCTGCAGGTCTGCTTTCATTCCAGGTGACAGAGAACGTGGAAATTTGGGCTCCAACAGCAGCAGAAAGAAAATTCAGCCTCGACCCTGAGTGATGGCATTTGGTTTATTGGAGATGTGAGTTAAAAGTCAGCACGATTCTAGCCCAAAACATGATAAAAATTAGTAGGCAAATCTCTCTTACTGACAGATTACCACTTTGCTCACGATTTTTATCCAAATATATTAATTTTGTTTGCAAACTCTCAAGTAACAGTTAATTAGTGACATCAAATCGACTGCTGTATGTACATCTGTGTATATATGGAGGAGCAGAGGGTTCAGGCAGAGCTGCAGAACTTGAATCTCGCAGCTGAAGAAGTGACAGGAATTACTTTTGGCACAGAACAGATCAGTGAAGCCACTCCCCATCCCTGACTGGCGTGGAAGGACGATCCCAGCTCCAGGTCTGACAACACAGGGATTTGCTGATGGGATCCATATCCACCCAGCTGAGGATTTCACTTAAAAATTGGCTTCCTTTTCAGCTGAAGGCCCAGCAGCTGAGCCAGCCTCTGCCCCAGATCCCCGCTCTGCAGCGTGGCTCTGGGCAGCACAGAAATGTTTCACCTGCAGGGGCTGCCCGGGGAGCCACGTCAGGCGCATGTGGCAGGAAATGATTTCCTGGAGAAGGGAGTGAAACACAGATTTTAGCACCCTGATGCAGCTCATCCCCTGCTGACAGGAGGGGTTCTTCATGGGCACTTCCTTACCTGGGTTGGGATTTCATGCAGTAGCACAGTGTAGTCAAACTCAATAAAATCATCTTTCCTGATCTGGGCAGGTGTAAAAACGGAAAGAATTATGAGGAACACAGGTTTATATTGTTAAAATTTAGTGTCTGCTGTGATTTACTGGAGCTCAGGGAAGGAGGTGAGCAGGGCCCCATGGCTGTGGTTGCTCGCTGGAGTGAGATGGGTTTAGATTGTGGAAAGATGGAATTAGCAGCACTTCCTGCATGGAATGTTTGAGGACACCCAGAGCTGTGTGGCTCTGCAGACACCAGGTGCTAATCAATTGAATTTAACCCTCAATTAAATCTGAGAATATGAACCTCTCCTTCAGAGAGAGGCTGAGGAGCCAAACCTGGATCCTGCCCGTGGATCCCGGCTGGCTGAGGGCTCTGGCTGTGCTGCAGGCCTTGGAGCTGCCCCAGGCAGGTGTGAGCACAGCCAGGGGCTGCTGGGCTCTGCTCTGGGGCTCAGAACTGCAGAACCACTCCTGCAGATCCAGGGAAGGACAATTCTCCCAGCTAAACCCGGACAAAGTGCTCATGCAGAGCTGGAGCTGCTGGTGAGGAGCAGGCCCTGGGATTTGGGGAACCCCCTGGGAGCAGAGCTCTGTGCTGCCCTGCCCTGCCCCTCCTGCCCCACTCACCCACTGCCTCACGGACTTCACTTGGGCCAGGAAGTATCCCAAGGTCTCCGTGGACTTCTGCCACATGATGGAGCTGCTGCCAGCCACAGCCAGAGCCCACACTGGCTCCAGGGCAGGCTCGATGTTGCCATAGCTGTCTGCAAGGCAAGGAGAAAGAGAAAATAATATTAATTCTGGCTGGGCAGCAGAAAAATGAACCTCAGAGCAGTTTTGCCTGGCACAGCACCATTCCTGCATGGGGCTCTTCCTTCTGATGTGTCACAGGGAGGAGGGAGGGCAATGATGCTAAACCTGCACTTCCAGGGACGTATCAAGTGTGGCACTGCTGACACTGCCAAGAGAGGCATCCCCATGATGAGGTGAGAAACCTAAAAATCCACAATAATGGGACTCCTTACCTAGCTGGGAGAAAAGATGGGAGTTTTCCAGGATGGAAAAATGGTGTTGGTCATCCTCAGTGAATTTCCAGACACAGCTGGGGAGGTGTGTGGGGTTGGGCACTCGTTATTCCTGGAGGACAATCTGCATTCATTTGACTTAAAAGTGCTGTGGAGCTGCTTTTAAACCCAAACCACCCTGACAGGATGGTGCTGAGTGCCAGTGGTAAATCCAGAAGGGCTTTGTTCTCCCAAAAATCCCTGGGGAGGTGGGACTGCTTAGGCAGCAGGATGGGCTCAGGGTGCTACTGCCAGTGCTGTGTGTCCTTTTCAAATGCCTGTGTCCTTCATGGCCTTTGAGGTAAAATGAAATACAGGTGAGTATTTGGAGGAATATACCTGGAATGTTGTTTCCAGTTATTGGTTTGCTTTGCTGCCTGATCCTTTGGTAAAGTCTGTTGTCCTCTTCCTGGATTTCCTGCTGGTCTTTGGTGTGGGAGCACTTGATGCCGACAACTGGAGGAGTCTTTTTCTTTGGATACAGCACTGTAGCCAGGCAGTTCCCAGCATCTTCCTGTCAAGGGAGAGTTTAAAACTGTTCTTTTTAATGGAGATTTTATTTACCAGCAACTCAGTCTTTGTATGAAGCTGTTCAGGGGTTAGGAAAGTATCAAGAAGGATTTTATTTTTCTTTTTTCCAGGAAAGAGGTTAAATCCACAAGGCTAAAGGGATTTAACAGAAGGTTTTAATTAATGCTTGTCCTGCTTTCAGGAGATGACAATGCTCTAAGTCATCTTGGAAATATGTTTGTGAGAGCTCAAGAAACAACATTAATTGATAACAGGGACTTTTGTTGTGCCAGCCTTGAAACAAAAATAATCCAAGGCTTCACGGTAAGTTCTGAAAATCATTTGAATTCCACGAAGTGTGTGTGAAGGAAGAGGACAGGAAAATGCTGCTGACAGCTGGGACAGAGTGAATGGAGGGGGGTGGAATTGGAAACAACATGGAGCTGTCAGGTCCTGATTCCCATTCTGGGGTGTGGGCAGCAGGAGAACGGGGACCTGAGAGGGGGAAAGGGGAACAGAGAGGTAACAGGGACCTGAGAGGGGGAACGGGAGCACAGAGGGGTAATGAGCTCAGAGGGGGAACAGGGCCCTGCCACACTGCCACACTGTCACACTGTCACCCAGCCTGGGCCCCTGCACAGCTCCACTCAGGCCTTTGGTTGCCTCAGTGACTTGAGCCAGAATTCCCTTTGGGATTGAGGCCTGGGGATCACTCAGGTGAGCCCCAGAGCAAAGACAGGGAGGGAGGAGCAGAAAGGGCTTTCCTTTGTGGCAGATCCATTTAGCACACCAGTGTCTCTGTTTGGAGCTGCTGGAGTTGGTTTAATGCCCAGGGTGAGGAGGAGGAGCAGGAACTCACCCCAGTCCTGTAGTCCTCAGTGCTGAACTGCAGGTAATACTTGTGGCCAGACTCTGGGATGTTCTGGAAGAGAGAGGATGGAACCAGCAGTGGAATTAAAGCCTGATGTGCTGCAAGGAGCTCTGAGGAGGGAAGGTCCCTCCTGAAATTCCCTGGGTTTGAGTGCAGCATCACTGATTTTTAGTCTTTCTTGGTGGTTAAATACAATTCTGACTGTTTGCAGGACCCAAAGCGAACCTTGGTGTGTTATTTCTCTAACTCTGAGCCTTTCTGTTCCCAGCATACTTCTCCCAGGAAATGTTTAATGCTACCAGGTGAGTGGAGTTTCACACCCACAGCAGATCCTCAGCTCAGCACCTGCCTGTGGCACCAACACAGAGCTGGAAAATGCAGGTAAACAATTGCTTTAGTCACTCTATTTTTATAAAATCCCCCCTGGAGCTTTAGGATGAGGCAAGTCCAGTGTGGAGCCAAACCTCACCATGAAGGAGGTGCAGGAAACAGAGAGAATGAGCTCAGACTTTTTGATAATTTCTTTCTTCTCTGCATCCTCCTCCTCCCCTTCGACACTTTTTGTGTATTGCCTCAAATACTGTCCTCAAAGTGACAATGGGACACGGGCAGAGCAGTGAAAACTGACTTTGTGAAATGCAGGGTCACCAAAGAAAAGGAGTGATTGCAATGAAATTGCAATAACCACATTTGAGTCTAACAGTGGTGAAGCCACCCAGGAGGTGTTGCTATGGTTTACAACACCCCTAATCAGATGAAATTTGGGGATTTTTACAGTGACCCACGATTACTCCTGTATATCATCATCCTGCAGGTGAGAGAAGCTGCAGTAGTCAGCAGGGCTTCTAAAAGAGCACAGAATTCTGTGTTTCTGGGGTTTTGAAGCAGAGATTCCCTCCTGATTTGCAACAACTCCCCCATAGTACTGCTAGTAGGTACTACCACCCTACTACTGCTGCCTGGACAGCTTTCAAATGATGCTACACAGCTAAAACAAATATTTAGTTTAGTGTGAACACCTGAGGCTTCCTGAGCTCACCAGGGAGAAGGGAGAAGCTCCATTTGACACCAAATAATTGTACAAAAGTCTTTGTAGTCCTGAAGGAAAACTTTTATTCCCACTATTTTTTCCCACTCTCATCCCAAAATGCCATTACCCAATCCCAGAGTGTGAGCTGAGCAGAGCTCAGGGATGTCTGGCAACCCCCAGGGCAGCAGCCAAAGATAAAAGTGTCCAAAAAGAGAAGAAAACAAGTGAGTAATTCATTTTTCCACTCAGTATCTGGGTCACGGGATTCTCTTACTTCTGGGCTCCAAATTGCTGCAACTTTCCTGACAGATTTTTAGTCCTGGGAAGGCCAAAACAACAATTTCAGAGCAGCTTCACTGCAGGCCCCTAAGGAGTTGGTTTCCAGTCGGTTTAAATCAGTTTAAATCAGTTTGCACCTCCTCACTCCCCACAGGCACGCAAAGGGAGGATCCCTCCCTCCCCACCTCCTGAGGAGGTTTCCATCTCCTCCCCTCTGTTTTCCCACTGGGATTTTCCCCTGGGATCAGTTTTTGCCTGGATCACTGAGCAGGGAGAAGCTGGGAGAAGGAGTCAGAGCTGCCCCTGCCGTGGATTCTGCCTTTCCCACCCCAACGTGGGGCTCTGACTGTTGGAAATTAACACAACACTTTTAATTGGCTTCTTCTTTAATTGGCTGTGGTGTTGCACTGTTTGTGTCCAGGTGAGGCTGTGAAATGTCCACCTGGATATCTGAAAATTGCATTTTCTAGTCAAATTTAAGCAAATGTTGCACGAGGTCACCTGGCTTTTCCCTTTCCCCTTCACCTCCCTACTCCTAAATTAGGATTTCCAGGGCAGCTTGGGGTGGGGAGCTGCTCCCAAAAGTGTCCCTTTAAATTCTGGGATCCTGAGCTGGCACAAACTAATGCTTCATTATCAAAGTGTATTTTAAAGTGCAGGACAACAACTCCAGGAGCTGCTGTTTCCTAGAAGATCCTCAGTCAAAAAAAAAAGAAAAAAAGGGACAACAAAAATCATCTGCATCCAACAGCAAGGTAAGGGTTATTCCAGGTTTGGCATTTTGTTGCCAGGAAAGAAAGTCTCATTTTACCTGAACTTGAAAGATCTTTCCCATCTAAGAGAGTTCCCAGTCCTGTTTCCAATTACCAGTTTCACCAGCTCATGGGCTAATAAATTTAGTATTAAATTACAATGCTCATTATTAAATTCCACTAAAAATTATCCTGATTTTACGAGACCCAGTAATAGAGTAACCAACAGGAAGTTAAATCCTATTTAATTTCCACTTAGCCCACTTTCAAAAATAATTAAAAACCAGACAAACCTAAAAAAATACCCCAATCCCAACACTTCTGCCTCTTGCTTTCATCTAATACAGCAAATTCCTTGCAGGAAATTCTTTTCATTTTTTTTCCAGGGGAGGACAGGAAAGAAGGAAGTGCCCACTTTTAGTGCATTTCTCCTCTTGTTTTCAGAGTGTTAAAAAAAAAAAAAAGGGAAATGAACCGCAGAGAGTGGTTCCAGGGAGCTGCTACAGCACCCAGCAGTGAGGAAATAAGGAATAATTTCACTTCTCTATAATGAGCCAAACATTTTCCTTCCTGAGTCAGGAGGCAGGTGGCTGATAGAGGGTGGAAAAACCCCTTTCCCTCCCCATGAATGTTCACTTATTCTTCAGCCAGGCACAGGTGTTTACATATGGAAATATTTATATGTAGACATATACAGAGTGCCCAGGAAATACAGAAGGAGCATGTGTACTTTGGGAGAGTATAAAATAACACAGAGAATTCCTGCCATAGGTGTTTGCAGCAATTTCACAGGAAAACTTCAATATCCCAGGAGCACTTCCATGCTCAGCACCCAAAGATCTCCATAATACAAGGGCTGCATTAATAAATGTATCCTAAATATTCCTGGTTGGTTTATCTGGAGTATCTTTTTTGAAAGGGCAGATTTAACACTACACCCTCTTACTCAGTTTTAGGAGTTGCACAGGACAAGTGGTGGAAGATCTCCAGATCTTGGAAAGGCTCCAGTGGAATCCAGTGCTGCCTTTGGCACCTCAGACTGGGAACCCAAATGAGCAGCCCTTGCTCTCGGGAGCTGCCCAGCAGAATCCAGGATCCAGAATTTGTGTTCTGGGAACCCAAACGAGCAGCCCTTGCTCTCGGGAGCTGCCCAGCAGAATCCAGGATCCAGAATTTGTGTCCTGGGAACCCAAACGAGCAGCCCTTGCTCTCTGGAGCTGCCCAGCAGCAGGAGCACAGGGCTGGGTTTAAATCCCATCCCTCGGCTCTGCAGGAAGGTGATGCATTCCTTCCAGGATCTACAGCCCGGAACAAACATTCCCCAGAAGTTTTTGCCTGATCCTGTACTTTCAAAAACTGAGTAAGCTGTAAAAGACCCGCAGACCTGGAGGAGGAGAAGGGCTGTACCCCGAGCACCACCTCGAGCATCCCCAGCCGGCTCCCCATGACGGGAAGGCTCTGTCCCCATAGCTACTCCCCTCTGGGACTCCTGTCCCATTCTGCCACCTCAATTCGATGTGATTTTGGGAAGATTAAGGTGTATTTTCTGGTGGGAACTGTATCACCTTTAGATGAAGCTCGTGGTATGAGGGAGGGACTGCGGGACAGCAGCTCCTGAGGAGAGTCAGGGGTGCCAAGAGGGACGAGGCTGTGGGACAGCGGTCCCTGAGGAAACCGAGGTGTCCCTGAGGAAGGGGAGATGGGACAGCGATCCCTGAGGAGACCCGGGTGTCCCTGAGGAAGGGGAGATGGGACAGCGATCCCTGAGGAGACCTGGGTGTCCCCGAGGAAGGGGAGAGGGGACAGCGGTCCCTGAGGAGAGCCGGGTGTCCCCGAGGATGGGGCAGCGGCTCTTGAGGGACGCGGGAAGGCGCTCAGTGCCCTGCGTGGGAACGCGCTGAGCTCAGTTACATATAACAATACTAATGCAATAATTACTGTTAATTACACTTTCGCAGCGCTCCTTTACACCCCGCCGGCTGCCCGCTTACCTTCAGCGTAGCCTTGCGGACCTGCCCGAGCGCCCGGAGCCCGCCGAGGGATCCCGCCTGGAAGTTGCGGTACTGCAGGGCCACCCGCGCCGCCGCCGCGGCCGAGCGGCTGCCGGGCTCCAGCTGCTGCCAGGCGGAGCTGCCGCGGGGAAAGACGAGCGCGAGGAGCAGCAGGAAGGCGGGCGGTGAGGCGCGGAGCCCCGGCATGGTGCGGGCAGCGGCGGGCACTGGGGCGGGCTCGGCCCCGCTCCCGTACAAATAGCGGGGCCCGGCCCGCTGCTCCCGCCCGCCTCCGCCCGCTGCCAGCGCCCGCCGGAGGGCCCGGCCCGGCGGCGACTCCCCTTCCCTCAGCCCTCCCACCCCTGAGCCGCCACGGGCCGGGGGCTGAGGGGAGCCGGGATGTTATGGGGGACACGGAGGCTTGAGGATGCTGGGGAGAATTGAGAGGGAGCGGGGTTTTGAGGGCAGCCAGGTGGATTTGAGGGGGTCTGAGACTTCTCAGGGGGATATCAGGGGGTTCAGGTACTGAGGGGAACCAGGGGAATTTGAAGGGGTCTGAGACTTCTGAGGGGAACCAGGGGGATATGAGGGGTGTCAGGTACTGAGGGGAGCCTGGGACACTTGATAGGGACCAGGGGTTCTGAGATGAACCAAGAGGATTTGAGAGGGACTGAGGACTTGGAGAGCAGCCAGGAGGACTTTGGAGGGATTTTAAGGGGAGCCAGGGGGAATTGAAGGGAGCCAGAGGAGCTTGAGGGAGACCAGGGGTTCTGGGAGGATCAGAGGGATTTTGGGGTGCCAGGGTCCTCAGGGAAGTCAAGGGGGACCAGGGGTTCTGAGAGGAGATGAGGGGGACTGGGGGTGCTCAGAGGGCTGGGAGCCAGGAGGACTTGAAAAGTGCTGGAACTTGAGCAGGACCAGGGGTTCTGAGGGGAGCCAGGGACATGGAGGGCCACAGGATTTGTCTGAAGGGAGCCTGCAGCTCGAGCCAGATGTGTAATCCTGACACAGATCAGAGCAAACAGGTAATGGTTGGAAAAACGCACTTAGCTCCTTCTCAGTGTTACCACAACTCAACACCTCCCAAAACTCCAGAGCCTCGCTCAGACCATGACACGCTTTGCCTGGGACACAGCTGAAATATTCCAAATATAATGCACAAGAAGCATTCATCTCTGGAATAAATCTCACTTAGTGAAGTTTTTGGAACCAGTAGAGTCATGTCTGGGTAACATGAAGAAAATCAACAGAGAAAGCAGCCAGATTCCCTTAAAATGATCTTTGGGTTACAAGTGGGCTTGTTGCCTTGCTCCTCCTGGAAGCATCTCTTTTGGAGAGACTGAACGTGGTAAAATGTAAAAGGCTGCAGCACTTCCTGTGTTAAAAAAGCTGATTTTTAATGACTTGCTCTATTACCATCTGAGCAGACGGGTTTGTATGTGCAGCTGGGAATCTATTTTTGTGCTCTGCATGAGTATTGGGGCAGGTTTCTGGGCTGGGACCTCAGAGAAGTAAATCAAAACTAAATCAAAACTTTGGTTAAGGACTCAAACTGTCTCCTGTGGAGCTTTAAGTCTCTTTTTATTACTGGAATGCTTTTTCACAGAACTGGAAATTCAGTATTTCTGAGGCTTTCCTCAGTGAGGGAAAGAATTATTACACTAAAGGTATAATATAATTCGTTATTACAGTTTTTTATGCCACCCAGGTAATTTTCCTGAATTTGTTGATTATGATTTCCCCTCCTGAAACAGAATCTGTAATTAACAGTTTGTATCTTTACATTCACATTTCACACAGGCCAGGCTGGAGCGGGCTTGGAGCAACCTGGACTAGTGAAGGTGTCCCTGCCTGGTGTCAAGGTTAGCTGGAGGGTGATTTTTTCCTTTTTGGGACACGGGCCATGTTTGTCTCCAAGATTTTTCTAGAAGAAACGAACATTTTCTCGTTTATCCTCGCTGGCAGCGCTGCTGTCCCTTTCAGACTGAAATGCAGAGGCTGACAGCCCTCGGCTGGCACTGGGGGGTTCGGGCAGTGCCAGCTGTGCCCTGCTGTCCCCTGCTGTCCCCTTCCTGCCCTTCCAGCACACCCTGGCTGTGAGACGAGCGCCGAGGATCCCGTGGGAGCGCAGGAAGCGCAGAGCCCTGCAAAGGCGAGCAGCGAGCTGGAGCAGGGATGGCCGGTGAGGAAACTTCGGTGCAGGATGTCGGGGAGGGTGGGGTGGGATGGAGAGAGCAGCTTCTGCTCACGCTGCTCAGGGAAGGAGTTCAAGCCACCCTGCGCAGGGATTTCACCTTCACAGCTGCGGTGCCTGCGATTGTGGGGAGTTTCTTAACAAGAGGTAAAAGCCTCTAAACGCGGCTTTGTCACAAAAAGCCTGCCAGGCTCAGAGCCGAGCCCTGGGACGCTGCCCCCATCCCTGACTTTGGATGTATTTCCTTTCCCCTCGCGTTCTCCTCCTTTTCCTGCTGTCCCAGTGACAGGGCAGTTTCCTTCCTCCCGAGGGCAGGCAGGAGGCTGTGAGTAACTCAGAGTCAGTGTGACAAGGGCACTGAGCCCCTGTGACAAAGCAGGGACCGTCCCAGGGCAGTTTCCTACACTTCTGCAGAGATCACGCTGCTGTAATCTGCCGTTGATCTGAATTTACAAAACAATTTGACTCGGGGAATACAAAAGCTCAGATGCTGAACAGGTCCAGGCCAAGGCTGGGGGATGTTTGTGAATGTGTACAAGCACAAGGTTTTGTGCTTCCACAACATCTAGGAAATGTATTTATTTTAAGCTCTGAGGGTTTGGGACCCTGAAAAACTGGAAGTGCATCCTCCAAGAGCCAAGGTTGCTTCAGGCTCTTTGGTGAGGGTGAAATGAAGCTCTGCAGTGTGTCAGAGCTGAACCAAAGGGGCTGAGGTGGATTACCTGACCTGGAGGGATGCATCCACTGCTGGAGTGAGTCCCAAGGGGAGCACCAGGATGATCAGAGGGATGGAGGAGAGTCTGGAGAATTAGGATTGCTCAGCCTGGAGAAGCTTTGGGGTGACCCCAGTGTGGCCTCATCTGAAGGGCCTACAGGAAGGATGGAGGGGGACTACTGACAATGGATGGAGGGACAGGACACAGGGAATGGCTCCCACTGCCAGAGGGCAGGGATGGATGGGATATTGGGAATTGGGAATTGTTCCCTGGGAGGGTGGGGAGGGCTGGGATGGAATTCCCAGAGCAGCTGTGGCTGCCCCTGGATCCCTGGCAGTGTCCCAGGCCAGGTTGACACTGGGGCTGGGAACACCTGGGACAGTGGGAGGTGTCCCTGCCATGGCAGGGGTGGCACTGGGTGGGCTTTAAGGTCCTTTCCAGCCCAAACCATTCCATGATTCTGTATGTTCTGGTTAATTACAATGTGGTGCAGGGAAGCTCTGTCCTTTTCAGTATTTTTCCCTCCCATTCCTCTCATCCCACACAATTTGCTGCAGCCCCAAAGAGGATGGTGCTGGTGCCAGTTCCATCTCCCAGAGCCTCTCTTTGTCCCCTTCTCTGCTCCCCTCCAGGAACCAGGACATTCTGGGAAGTTTCCTGAGGTGGTTTGCATCACACTTCTGTCACAGCTGACTTGCACCCTTTGGGACTGGAGACAAGGTTTGGTTCAGGCAGTGGCTCTAAAAAGCATTCCGAGGTTTGCATTTTCCTTTTTCATACATCAAGTGCTTGTTTAGAGGCCAATTATTCCTAATTTGTTTTATATTTGGAGGTGATTTCTATATCCCCTGTATACACCAGACCTCAGTGGCTCACAATCATTACCAGCTGACTGTAATTTAATACAGTGAATTTGGACAAAATTCACTTCATTTGGTTGTGCAACTTTTCCGGTTTTAACTTCACCATCTTGCTGTAGTTAAGAACAAGTTCTGTTACTTGATTTTTAACTGATTTGGGATGTATTCTCAATAATTAATCTCAAGAATTTATTTTTAATTAGTCTCCATATATTTTGCTGGATAAATCAAGACTTGGCCACCTCTTAATGTGTTGCTGGGCTGACCTTACCTATAGGAATAAAATATGGGTATTGATTTAGTGAGGCTCATTTCTTCCAGGAAAATTTGGGTTTGAAGGCTTCTAATTATTTTTAAATCATGGATAGGATTTTTTTCAAATAAATACTTGTATTTTGTGTCACTCCAGGCCCTTGCAAATTGTCTCTCTCCATCTTTTTGTAGCTCTTTTCAGGTAGTGGAAGGCCAGAATCAGGTCAGCCCAGCACCTCACTTCTAAGGGACAGTATTTAAGTCAGCCGGGAAGGTCTGGTAATGCCTTCTGGCCAAAGCTCATTGATGCTGTTTCCATTATTTTGGGAATTTTTATGTTGGGTTTAAAACGTGTGCCAAGGTCCTGCACAACTGAAATGGCACCAGGAAGTTTCTGGGCTCTCTTAGCTGCTGTTCCCACTTTTCCAGTGAATTATCCATCAGCACTTCTGCTCCTGTTGCTTGGAGGCTCCTCCAGCCTGCAGGCTGATGGTGTAAAGTCACCTTTAATGCCCCATTTAATTCAGTTTGGGGTTTTTACTGTATCAAATCAATCCTTTTGCAGTGTCAGACATTCCCACACAGAAAAAAACCCTGGTGAACCCAGTGAAACAGGGAAGCAGAGAAACTCCCAAGCACGTGAGCATTTACAGGATCCTCTTTTATTGCACTTCCCCAAATGTTGTTTTGCAAGGAAATTGGAATAAATCTGCCATGACCTTATCCCAGGAAAGTGAGAAGGGATTATAAACAGGGAGTCAATCACTGCAGATGATCACTGTGATCCCAACGTTGGAGAGAGCCACAGAATTTTGGCAAACCTCTTTTGGATAATTTCCTTTGAATTCTGGAGCTGCTACGGAACAGAGAAACCTTTCCAGACAAACAAATGCCTTCCATGGCCAGTGAGATCCCATCACCCAGAGCCAGGAATAAACATGGGCAGTAAATAATCCCTGTTAATAACCTGAAGTCACCGTGTTGCCTCGTGAAACTGTAACAAATGCGTGTGGGATCATGCTCAGGCCTGTTAGAAAACAAACAGTAATTAAAGCAGCCCTTTGGAGCTGAGCTGCTGAGGGCAATATTTGCTTTTTGGAGTGCTTGATGGCTGCCACAGGGGAGCTCAGCTGGGATGTTTGGTTGTTGGACAGCTCTTGCAGCAGTTCTGCCTCTCCAGAGATGTTTGGGCAGATCCCTAGAAGATGGGAATCTGAAATGAAACCTCTAAAGCACTGTTCAGATGGAATTCCTGGCAGATCATGGATGTGGGGGCACAACCTCTCACCCCACACAACTTTAATTTGTTTGAGGCTAACGTTTACTCACCTGCTAGCAGTAAAAATCCCCTTGCAATGCTGACTTTTGGACAGTGATTCTGTAAAGATCCAGTGCATGTCCCTGTGAAATGAGGGTTGCAACAGCACAATAACTTGGGAGGTGTTTGGTTGCACAATGTTTGGAGAAGGCATTAAATATTTGCACAACAAGGGGGTGATGGCTCAGGGATGTTTGAAATAAGGTGAGGACAGGAGAGGGATTCTCACCAAAATTCCTCAGCATTGTCTCACCAGCCACCCCTCTCTGCAAGGTGACAGTGGCCCTCAGAGAGGGAGCAATTCTCCCTGTCCTGCTCCCTGGGTCCCCCTCTCTGTCCCCTTTTCCACGAGCTGGGGCTGCTGAGCTCTGAGGTTCCTTTCATCAAAACCCAAAAGGGACAGAAACCCCTGTGGGGACAGCCCTGCACTGTCACTGCTCTGGGCACACCTCAAAGGTGATCCCAACATTATTTATTTCATCATTTTTAACATCTCTTAGACAAAATAAAACACAAAAAATACTCCTCCTTGAGGCCTTGCTTGAGTAGCTGGGGATGTTATTTAGAGTAGAAAACAGGTAGAATTTATTGTTAATTCTGTTCTCAGAAGAATTTGTGTTGCAGGGAGGTTAATTAACTTAAATGTGGTGTTTTATCTTCACCTATGAATTTTGTACTTAGGTTTTTTAAAGGTTTGCTCAAAGTTAAACCCTTACAGCCTGTATTTATGTCAGTAGATACATAAATTACTCATGAAATTATTCACTGAACTTGATGATGTTGGGAGATCTTTTCAAGCTTTAATGATTCTGGGATTCTGTTACCCAACTTTCAGCTCACCCTATAAAATGTGGGATTACAGTTTGCAGGTTTTTAATTTTACTCTTCTGCAGGATTTCCAGTAACCAGGTGATTGAAGCAGATTGAGCACCCTGACAGCAGGAAAGGCAGGTTATTCTTCAGGAACCCCTACAATTATTTCAAAGAACAAATCAAAATCCACAGTGTGATTTGTTTGTATTGCAAAGTTCATCTTTGGTTATTGTAGGCACCACTCCTGGGACTTAAAAATCAACTATGATTACATTTTAGTCTGAGTATTAGATGGACATGGAATTAAAACAGCAGAGCAGGCTACGTCCACTTAAACTTTAAGTAATTAACGTATATAAAATCTCATTTCCATGCTGATGAAGGGTTTGGTATCTCTCATTGGTCAGTGGATTATCTCACAATAATCTCATTTTCTTGGCTGTGATTAGCAATAACTCCTCCTTTGTTCTTTTCTGCATCGCTGTGTGTTCCCAGAACTTGTGAGAAAATGATCTTTTCCCCCTGGATTAGTCACGGTGTTTGGACAAACATGGCCTTGTTTCCTCATGAAATGTATCAGCACCGCTGTGTTTGTTTCTCCACAGCCTTAACCAGCAGGAGCATGGGGGAGCCCATCTGAACATTTGGATTAACAAATCTGGTGAAGCAGCAGCTTTTCCAGAGTTCAGTGTGGCCAGCGTGGTGCTTCCATGAGTGCTGGACAGCCTGAGCAGGGTTTGTGTGACAGCTCCGCGGGCCGGGCGGGAGCTGCGCGCCCAGCGTGGCTTTGGTGCGGCCACCAGCTGCCCAAAGGGCTGGCAAAGCTTTGGGGCTCTTTGGGAAGGGCAGCACAGGGGCACAGCCATTCCCAGCAGCCTGCATTCCACTGGGAGGGACCACGAGGAGAAAGCTCTTCCACTTTCAGCCCTGGGAAAGGGCAGGGAGTTGGTGGGATCTGGCAGAGCTCCCCCACATCAAGGAGCCCATGGCCCAGCCCATCCCATGGCTCACCATTCCCTGGGTGCCACTGGAGAAATGGGTCAGAAATGCTGGAATGGGCACTGATCTGTAGTGGTTCTCCTATAGACTGAGAGCTTTTAGGAGAAACGGCAAATGGAATTGGGAAAAGTTGCATGTCTAAATGTCTGTTTAATGTCTAAATGGTGGTTCTGGCTTGGAAAATGGACCTTTGGTACCTTCAAATGTTCAAAGAATCCTGGAATTCCAGACTGGATGGGTTGGAAGGGACCTTAAGTCTCTCATTCCCAACCCCTGCCATGGCAGGGACACCTTCCACTGTCCCAGGCTGCTCCAGCCTGGCCTGGGACACTCCCAGGGATCAGGGGCAGCCACGGCTGCTCTGGGAATTCCATTCCAGCCCCTCCCAGGGAGGGATTTGGGTTACAGTATAAAATCATGTCCAGGATGGGTTTGTCTTTTTTTTTTTCCCCCAAAGAAAAAAGGCCTTCAGAATTGTGGAATTTTACTCTTCCAGGTATTGGTGTTATAGAATGTGCTGAACTATTTGTATGCATGAAATTAATGAAATTATCCCAGATTACATAATTTGCTGCCAGTTAAGAACCTGTGCTATAATTTTTAAATTAAGTATAGATCTTTTTAGATTGGTGGTGTGTTCACAAACAACACAGTGCCACATGTATATAAATTATAAAGAAATATATATATTTATAGTGAGAGAGGTGTAACCCATAATTGAAGTGATATTGTGGCTGAATCCTTGATATTATCCACCTTTCCCTCTGAAAGGATTTTTAAGTGAGTATTTAATTGTCCAAACAAATAGAGAAAGTTTAAGGGAAATTCTTACATAAAGGAAAAAGGGAGAACTTTCCCTTCGCAGTTTCCCTGCAGAAAGCTCCAACCTGTGTTGACATTTTGATTTCCTTTTTTTCCCTAATCCTGGCTGCCCTTGATTCCAGAGGACAGCAATGGGAGGGGAGTGGGTGCTGAGGGTATTTAAAGCACAATCAGGGGAAATGCTCCCATCACCACAGAGCCCTTTTCCTTCCCCTGGCTGTGCTCCGGGCTCTGGCTCCAGCAGGGAATTGTGAGCATGGAAAACTCCCGTGTTCCAGAGGTGGCGCTGGGGGCACAAGGACACCTCAGCCAAGGCCCAGGCTCCACTCTGCTGCTGCTCTCAGAAGGAGTTACACTGATTTTAACAGCTCAAAAGGTCAGAGATTACTTTTTAATGAATTCTTTTTCTCAGCCTTCTTAAATCTAATGATGAACTTTCCATATTTGTAGTGATTGCGGAGTATGAGAGGCAGCAGAGTAAATTTGATTTTGGTATAAGTTGCCATTTCTTAGCAAGACTCTTAAAAGGGAGGGGAGTGATATTAATATTTCATGTGGTTGGGAGAGGAAATGCCTGGCAGTCCCAGGGGAAGAGTCACAGTACCTGTGCTGAACTCACCCAGGTTTTGGCAGGAATGATCAAATTGCTCATCATGAAGGGAACAAAAAGAATTCTGACACAAAGCAGGAGAAGTCTGGCTCAGGAGGTGCCATCACTGCAATCAGAGAAGGTTTCAATGAGCCAGAGAAGGTAACAGAAATAGGTTGTGTGTTAAAAGAAATGTGAGGGGGTAAGAGATCAACACCAAAAATCAAACCAAATTAATTCTTCCTTCTTTTAATTTTGCTGTGTTTCCATCTGTTTCCATCTTTCCATTTGCTGTGTTTCCTTTCCAAAGCAAAGAAGAGGCAGGAGCTTAGGAGAGGCTGGTTCAGGTCAGTGTTGCTGATAAAGCAATTTGGGTTTCCCTGATCAATCTGTTTAATTAACTAAAAATGCAGAATTGAAGAAGCTGCTGGATATTTTTGCATTTTTCTGCATTTGGCTGAAGGAGACTTTTCTTAGGCTATTGCCTGAGGGTTGGGGGTGTCCAGCCTGGAGAAGAGAAAGATCTGGGGAGATTTAACTGGGGCCTTCCAAGACCTGAAGGGAGCCTGAAAGATCTCGGGAGGGACCTTGGACAAGGAGCTGGAGTGCCAGGACAAGGGGAAATGTCTTTAAGCTAAAGGAGGAGAGGTTCAGATGGGATCTTGGGAAGGAATTCATCCCTCTGAGGGTGGGGAGGGCTGGGATGGAATTCCCAGAGAAGCTGTGGCTGCCCCTGGGAGTGTTCAAGGCCAGGCTGGACCCTGGGACAGTGGGAGGTGTCCCTGGCATGGCAGGGGTGGGGCTGGATGGGCTTTAGGGTCCTTCCATCCCAAACCATTCCATGATTCCAACCAAAGATAAGCTGGTTATGGAGCCAGCAGTGTCTGGGGGCTAAAGCACCTTCCCAGCTGTTGATCAGAGCAGGAGTTTCAGACATTTTATCCCTGTTTTTTCTTGCTTATCCCTTAGCTAAGAGCATCCCCTAGCCCTGGGAGTGAGGACACTTTGGGAGTGGGATACTTTGGAGTGGGACACTTTGGGAGTGGCACTTTTAGAACCATTATTGGCTTTGAGGCTTATCCTGAGCCAACAGAACCAACAATAAACTTCAGGGCCAGCATTTAGTGCCAGCTCAGAGAAATGCAGGATGGCTGTGGCAGGTATTAAACATCCCAAATAAATCCTGGAGGAGGATCCCAGGGTAACAATGCCTGCTTGCCAAATCTGTTTGCAGAGT
Organism: Dicaeum eximium; assembly: GCA_013396995.1. Taxonomy (NCBI): domain Eukaryota; kingdom Metazoa; phylum Chordata; class Aves; order Passeriformes; family Dicaeidae; genus Dicaeum; species Dicaeum eximium. The sequence goes on along the minus strand of VWZP01004403.1, from coordinate 75,061 downwards.
GCACAAAGCAACAAGGAGAACATTGCAACAGCACAAAGGTTTTCTTACAGATCCACCACGGGCTGCTGTGTCAGCAGAGCTGTTTGGTGGTGCTCTTCTTCCAGCCCAAACTGGGACTGAGCCAGGCCCTGCATCCATGGGGATTGGGATGCTGTGGCTGTAGGAGAAACCCCCAGCCAAGCCCCCAGAGAGCCAATTGTGATGTTTGGAACTGGTTTCTTTTTCCTCATTTCCTTGAAGATGTGTGGGGGGGGCAGTGATTCATCCAGGCCCTCTTCCCAGTCCTGTGGGATGTGTGTTTCTTTCCCATTTCCTGGAAGCACTTGGTGTTTGGGGAAGGTTGCTGGGCCACGAGGAGCTGCTGGACACCATCCACAGCCACTGGCAGGCATTCTGTGCTGGGTGGAGCTCCCTGAAAATCCCAGCCCTTCAGCTTTGTGGGGAAATCACTTTTCCTGTGGGGCACACAGCGTGTGGGGCTGGCTCTGGGAAATATTCCCAGGGAAGAAAGGCTGGGAATGTGCTGACAGCAGCACTGCTCCTTCAGGTGTCAGTGTAAGAAGCTTATAAAAAGCTGTGTTTTCTCTTGGTGAGCAGAAGGTGCAGGAGAATGGCTGGGAATGTGTGGAGCAGAAGCTGAAATGATGTTGGGACAGCTCTGGCTGGAGGCAGGAATGCTGAGCAGGGAAGGAGCAGGCAGCCTTAAAAGGAAGAGAAAACTTGAACATGTGAACTCTAGACAAAAAAGTTATACAAAGCTGATGAATTATGACCAATTTGCAGCGTGACTTTGGAAAAGAAGGGTGTGGACTCCTGAGGATGCAGCTTTGGAAGCCCTGAGTGTCAGAGCTGTGACCTGAGTTTGGGGGGTGGTGCCATCCCTCCTCCCCAGCACCACCAGAGCAGGGCTCAGATCTGCCTGTCCCACCCTTATCTCCAGTGCATCTGCTGGCTCTGATTCCCTGCAATCATCACATTTTAAGGAGTTATAAAAGCCCTCCTCAGTTGTTTCTCCTCTCTTGGTGGGGATGTAAACTCAGAGGAGCCAAGCAAAACACCCCAGTGGTTACCAGGGCCTGGGCAGAGCCCAGGGGTGCATTCCCAAAGGAATGAGGAGTCCTTTGCCCCCAGGCTCCATGGAAACTGGATCCAGGGAATTCAGCTGGAGGTCCTGGAGCCAAGGCCTGCCCCAAAGCTCTTATTGTTGGAGTGGAACATAAGAAGTGTGAGTTCAGAGCTTGCCAGCAAACCCAAACAAGGAAGCAAACACTCCAGCTGCAGGATGGGATGTTCTGACTTGGCGTGGCTCTCTAAAGCAGGATTTTTATCTGTTCCCTTTCCTGAGGTCATTTTTCCCTCCCCATTTTCCATTCCCTATCACTTTCCAGAGCCATGCCCTTGGCACTTGTTGTCAGATGTCAGATATTTGGACTTGGAGCTGTATTTTCTATGAATGCTTTGTGGTTGTGGATCTCCAATTTCCGGGGAAAAAAAAAAACAAAAAACCAAACAAAAAAACCACTGTATTTTCCTTCCAGATAAGAGAAAAAAAGACAACTTCATTTATTTTATCTTCAATTTCTTCTAATCTGACTTCATCTCCTGGTGCAGGGAGTGGTGGAGTCCCTATCCCTGGAAGTGTTTAAAAACCCTGTGGATGTGGATTAGTGCTGGGTTAACAGCTGGGCTGATGGTCCTGGAGGTCTTCTCCAGCTTTAGGGATTCTGGGAGGATTCTAAAAGGACAAAGAGCTGGTGGTTCAAAAGGGCTTCAGCTCCTCTAAGTGTAAGCAGAGCAGATTCCACAGGAGCTGTCCATGGCCAGCTCAGCATGGTGGGATTCCCTCCCCCATCCAAGGAGAATTACAGTCATTTAAATATTAATAGCATTGGGAATGTTGTTCACACTGGAAGCAGGGAGAGGTGAATTCCCATGTGGCCTTCCCATGTGTCTGGGATCCATTCCTTGTGCTGGTGGTAAGGGGTGGATGGAATTCAGGATTTGCCTGAATGGAAGAGGTAAATACAGGAATAAACCAAGCTGTGAGGGAAAGGTTCATCGAGCACAGCACAATTTCCACTAAAACCATCTGAGAGCTTGCTTTACTCATTTCCTTCTGCTCCAACCAGGTTATTTTCAAAGAATTCTGTTCTTTTCCTCCTTTCCAAGGACCACGTGGAGCCCAGGACCAGCTCGGAGTCAGGTGGTGAAACCACAGCACCATTTTTCCTGCCTTGGGGGAAGAAGGTGAGTCCTGGAGGTCCCCTAAGAAATGACAAAATTTTCCAAGCCAGGGAAGCTGGAATGACCTTTCCTTGAAACTCTGGGCTGGGAATAATTCCCTTCACATGTCCTGAGTGGGGATGGGCTGGCTGTGGTGCCAGGAAAGGTGAAGGGAATATTTCAGTTACTCACCTGCAGGATTGTATTTATTCACTTGTCATTTATGGGGAACAACGTGAACCCTCTCGTTTCCTTCTCCCAGACCATGAATAATATTGGGAAATTGTTTGCACTTGGAAACCACAAGGTGGGGAGCTCAGAGATATAAAAATGCAAAGAATTGTAATCTGTGCATGAAACTGTGAAATCGAGTGTTGAGCAAGATGCTTCTAAAGGAAACAATATATTTTCAGAATTAGATCACAAGTGATTTTTTTTTTTGCTGTGCAGAATAATTTTTCATTCACTCTTTGAAGGAAATAAAAAGAAAATTGCATTTCATCTCCCTCTCCAGCCCCTCACTTTAACAAATACTTAGGCAGAATTTCTTATCCTCTAATTTGAATTATCAGTTTGTGAAATGGTTTTTTTCCTCTCCTCTCCAGCTTGTTTCCAATTCTTTGCCTATAAGGAAAGGATTATGCTCCCCCTTTCCCACCCTTTTCCCCTCCAAATTAGAGCTTTTTATAATTTTTTTCCCCATGGTATCACTTTCTTGGGTTATGAAGCAAAGCCTCATACTCAGAGATAAAGCTGGATATGTGGAGATGACTCAGGATTATTGGAATAATTGTGATTTTTCATTTATGCTTTTATTTTAAACAACCTCAACCCAATGAGAATAATTAACATAACCATGTTAAACATACAGGGATAGAATTTACTTGAATTTCCTCAGATCCAAGGCCTGGGAGAGCTGGTGAGAAGGAATTCCACAGAGGGGAGGAATTAATTTGGAAGTGAGGGATCAGGTGTACCAGCAAAGGAATTAAAGCTCGGGGAACAACAGGAGCACTGAACCCAGCTGATTGCTTGGAGAGCTCCCCAGGCTGCAGCAGAGAGGAGGAAAGAAATCCACCCCACCTCAGCCAGGTCTTGGAAAGGCTCCAGCAGAGTTCAGCCACTGGGGACAGAGGAAATGCCCGAGCAGGAGCTGCTGGATGTGCAGAAAGGCTCAGCCTTGGGCAGGGAAAAGAGGAGCCTGACAGGAGCTGTGCCTGAGGGACACGAACAGAGCTGGGAGGGGACAGCGGGAGGCTGGGACGAGGAGGGGCTGCTGGATCCTTGGGGTGTCCCAGCTGGGGGTGGGACAGCAGCAGGATGGTTCCTGTGCTCACAGGGATGCCCAGGGGCTCTGCAGCCCTGCCAGCAGCCAGGGGGAAGAGTTCCCTCTCCCAGCCACTGCCACCTGCAGAGGATGGGCAGCCCTGGTGACAAGGAGCTCTCCTTGGCCCTCAGCCAGAGCAGGGAACAGAGCCCTTGTCCAGGGTGGGAACTTCCTTCATTCCCAGGGACTGAGGCTGGCTGGCGCCAACCTCCAGCATTTGATTCAGGATCAAAGCTTCCGCATGGAATCCAGGGCTTAGCTACGAAATCCTTCATGTCCATCCCAATGGGAGAAACAGGAGAGTTTTGAGAAGTTTTAATGTTTTGAGAATGCATCTTTTCAAAGATGAGCTATCCAGGAAATGCTTTGCTTCTGTGGCTCTCAGGCAGCCATAGTTCAGTATTTCCACCAAATAACTTTGGGATTTTTAAAACTTAGCACTGTTAAGATCCACCAGGAATTTGTGTATCCTGAGGAAAACAGGCACAAAGGGAAAGTTGTGCCAAGTTCAAGTGTTACCTAGAAATTCAGTTCTAGTCCCCATAGCCTAAAGCTCTGAATTCCCAGAATCACAGAATCCCAGACAGGTTTGGGTGGGAAGGGACCTTAAAATCATCCCACAGCACACCTTCCACTGCACCAGGCTGCTCCAAGCCCTGTCCAGCCTGGCCTGGGACATCAGAAAAATCTCCTAAAAGTCCTGGCTTGGCTGAGAAGCTGCAAGCATTAATGGTGCTCCTCCACTCTCCCTGGGGGTGTTCTTCACTCCATTCCCTGAGCTGGCTTTGGAGAAGGAGCCTGGCAGAGCTGCCCTCGGGAAGAGCTGTGAATTTTGAGGAGGATGCAGAACAATATTTACAGTGCAGGACCAGGAGCCATAAACACACCCCCCTCCTTGCTCGTGGGACTCAGCAGAGGCAGGAGCTGTTTGCTTTGGCACAGGATCCCTCCCAAGCACAGGAGCTTCCTCAGGCCAGGATCTTTGCTCTCAGGGAGATTTATGGGGCAGAAAAGCTTCCTCAGCCTCCTCCCAGCATTTTGAAGAAATCAGACTTGTCCTGGGATGGTGCATAAATGCCCAGTAACACTGGGGTGAGACAGAGAGGTTTGTAATAACCCACTCCTCAGCACGTGGAGTGATTAAAAACTGTTTGCATGCCTGTGTATGACAGATCCTTCATCCTCTGGGGGGAAAAGCAGGAGATTTTTCCTTCAGAAGATGGACAATGGGGTAATGATGGTGAAGTCAATGAATCATGTGAAACACAGCTCCTGCTTCGTTGCAGTTCTGAAGCATCTCAAAGACAGCAACAACTCTGAGCAGCTGAACCCTGAAACCCATCCTTGTTTCCTGGGAGTATTTCCTGTCCTGAGTGCTCCCTGCACCTCACTGATCCGTGCCAGGAGGGGAAGCCACAGGCCCTGGGATTTTATGGCCCCTATAAAGCCCAGTACACAGCTTTTCTCCATTTGCTGCTGTTAAACACAGCATTTGGGATCATATGGCACTTTAAGTGCTCTGATTTATGGGGAGGCAGCAACTGCACCTGCCATAAACATTCTAAAGGCTGAGTTTAAGAGCAATCCACTGTATTTATTTGGGACTTAAACACCCACTGCAATGCCTGTGGGAATCAGCCCGGGCTGAACTCACAGAACATCTCAGGCACAGCAAGGTCACAGCCAAGGGGAAGGTGGAAGTGACTGGGGGGAAAGGCAGGTATTGGGAATTAGTAAATGCAAAACTGTCTTCTTCTCCTGGATGCATGGCTGGAATGTCTTACTGTCTGATAGGGGGCCTGATGTTACACAGAACAAGATAAATACAACCCCAGGCTCCATTTAGCTTTGCTTTCCAAAGTTATCCATTTTATCTGTGCATAGAAATTCTCTCCCTGGAATTAGGAAACTCCAGGTGCCTCTGCAAGGTCAATTATCTTTGAGCTCCTTCAAGTGGCAATGAGACCTTGGAGTTTGTCACTGGAACCCTCGAGTTTGTCACTGAAACCTTCGAGTTTGTCAGAAAAATCCTTGAGCTTGTCACTGAAACTCTTGAATTTTTTACAAAAACGCTTGAGTTTGTCACTGAAGCCCTTGAGTTTGTCACAGAAACCCTCGAGTTTTTTACAAAAACCCTTGAGCTTGTCACTGAAACTCTCAAATTTTTTACAAAAGCCTTTGAGCTTGTCACTGAAACTCTCAAATTTTTTTACAAAAACCCTTGAGCTTGTCACTGAAATCCTTGAGTTTGTCTCTGAAATTCTCCAGTTTGTTACACAGCTGCTTTTCCAACGAAGCCTTGTAATTTAAGACCATGTTTTTGACAGCCACTGTAGTAAACTGAGATGCTCAGATTTCAAGGAATCCAAACCAGTTTCGAGCAGTTGAATGTGATTCATTTAATAACAGAGTTCTCTTTTGACAGGTCCCTGAAAAGACATGTATCAGGGGAAATGAAGCGTTTCATGTCCAGGAGGAGTGTGCAGCTGACTCACAACATGATACCTGCATGTTTTGACAAGTTGTTTTGACTTTCTTCTATGGTTCCTTATCAAATTCATGACAGAGTGGCTGGGAAGTGAATGTGTTGTTCAGGTAAAACTCAGCCCTTTGCTTTCTACCTTGAAAAGGTAAATAAATCCTTTCTGTTTACCTTGAAAAGGTAAATAAATGCTTTGGCTTCAATCACCAGTGGTTTTGCCTCATTAAGAGCGTATTTTATTCAAAAAGAGCATCTTTTGATCAGAAAGCAATTGATGATGTGCACACAGGATTCGGGTCATTTTTGGTGCAAGAAGATGAATTCTGATGGAAGACTGGAGCTTTTTACAGTAAAAAAGCAGCTTTTTCAAGGGTTTGTCTAATAGGGCAAGAACCTTTTGGAGCAGACAGCTCAAGAAAAATGACTTGAGAGAAGAGAAGCCTTGCAGTGTTTGAAGGGCTATGGGAAGCTGGAGAAGAGGGAGTGTTCACCAGGAGCGGGAGTGCCGGGACACAGGGAATGAATTCCCACTGCAGAGGGCAGGGATGGGTGGGATTTTAGGAATTATAATTGTTCCCTGAGGGTGGGGAGGGCTGGGCTGGAATTCCCAGAGCAGCTGTGGCTGCCCCGGGATCCCTGGCAGTGCCCAAGGCCAGGTGGACACTGGGGCAGTGGGAGGTGTCCCTGCCATGGATGGCCGCTGATGTCCCTTCCGTGCCACACCATGCACCATCCCACCACTTTAACACCAAAATAAGGACAAAGGAGCCATTTTACAAGCTGCTGCATTTCCCTGGATGCTTACTGCCTGGCCCTCAAACTCCATTTCCCCTCACATTTCCATTTTTTACATTTTTTACATTTATTTCACGTTCCCTTTCCCAGGGCCCCCTCGCAGGCCCCAGCCCGGCGCTGCCATGGCAGCGGGTCACGTGCCGGGCGGGTCACGTGCGGGGCGGGCCGCCACGTGCGGCGCGGGGCCCCTG
>VWZP01004403.1:44890-68015 GCA_013396995.1 Dicaeum eximium | reverse complement strand
CGTGAGGCGGGCGCGATGGCGGAGGAGGAGCGGGCGCTGCTGGGCGGCGATGGCGGCGATGGCGGCGGCGGCTCCCCGGGCCCTCCCCGCGCCCTGCCCGCCGCCTGCGACCCCCGCCGCCTCCCGCACCGCCTGCTCGTGCTGGCCCTCATGTGCTTCCTGGGATTCGGTGCGGGACGGGGCCGGGGGTGCGTGTGGGGGATTGGGGTGGGGGTGGCGGGCAGAGCCCTGAGCCGTGCCATTCTCTCTTCAGGCAGCTACTTCTGCTACGACAACCCGGCCGCGCTGCAGACACAGGTTCAGCGGGTGAGTCCTGCCTGAAAGGGGCTCTGAAAAACACCCAGAGGGAGCTGGGGCCTGGGCATGGCCTGAGGGAACGGCGGGGAAGCGGAGATGGGATATTGGAAATTAGGAATTGTCCCCTGTGAGGGTGGGCAGGCCCTGGCACAGGGTGGGATGGATTCCCAGAGCAGCTGTGGCTGCCCCTGGATCCCTGGCAGTGCCCGAGTCCATTTGGAGCGCCCCGGGATAGTGGAAGGCGTCCCTGGGCTTGGAACAAAAGAAGTCTCTCCCATCCCAACCCATCTAGCGATTCTGGGATTTGCAGAAAAATGCTGTTTCTGCTTGGTTCTTCCTGAATACTTCCTGTGTGTCCCTGCAGTTAGCTCAGGAATAATGGCTTTTTGTAACCCTGTGCTGTGTAGGACATGAAGGTGAACACGGCCCAGTTCATGGCTCTCTATGCCTGGTACTCGTGGCCCAACGTGGTGCTCTGCTTCTTTGGAGGTTTCCTGATCGACAGAGTGTTTGGAATCCGGTGAGTGCAATGTTTGTGTCGCTCCTGTGCGAGGAGTGATGAGCTGAAACTGCAGCTCAGCTTTAAACTTTCTATTATAAAGGTTTTCAAGGTTATAATAAAACTCTTCAGTATTGTTTCCCCGTGCAGTTTAGGATTTTTTAACAATATAGAGGAGCTTCCTTTTCTTTATAATTTAAATAAATTTGTTTCCAAAACACCAATTTGTGCTTCCTGTTTTCTATGGGAATTGTTGAGCTGCACAGTTTATCAAAGAGACCTTTTAATTGCCCATCTTCCTCCTCCTGCTTCCCCGCTGCAGGTCTAAAATAGTGTTTTGTAGGGGAAGAAGAAAGGATTCTGGTTATGCATGAAGTGATTTTATTTTCTTTCCAGGTTGGGCACTGTGATATTCAGCATCTTTGTGTGTGTTGGGCAGGTGAGTGCACGGGAGGGGCCTGCAGTTTGTGTTTCACTTTGGACAGCTGAGAACTGGAATTGCATTGGGAAGGGGAACCTTGGGATGTGACTGAAATTGTGGGAAGGATCCACATTTTTCTTGTGTTTGATGTGAAATTGGTTGAGCATGACACAGTCCCAGGTGGGCCAGGCTGGAGATGATGAAGAGCAGAGGGAGCAGGGATTGGATGTGAAGTGTTTCTGGGAAGGGAAAAGCATTTTTGTTCCTGTTTTCAGGCAGTTCTGCTTTGCTCCATACCTGGGATGCACAGTTTAATTCTCCTTGCTGCTGTTTGCAGGTGGTTTTTGCTCTGGGAGCACTGTTCAACACGTTCTGGCTGATGGAAGTGGGCAGATTCATATTTGGGTGAGTCTGGAAGGGCAGATTGGTGCTCTCTGAGGTAAGGTCATCTAGAAAACTACAAAAACTAACCCTAGGAAACTCTCCTAGAAAAGTGCTGCCACTTGGAGCCAAAACTGGTTCATTCTGAGACCTCTGAAGCTGAGCAATGCAAGATCTCCACTTCCTTTCTTAGTGTAACTTAGAAGACAAAAAACAGGGCTTTGCAGGTGTTGCTAAATCAGAAATTCCAGAACCACCAATTACTCTTCAATCACCACAATTCCATTTTTGAACTTTTGATTCCTGTTGCCTTGCATATATAAAGATGGATAAAATCTCCCTTAAATTCTTTCTCTGAAATTCTGCTCTTGCCCAGGACCTTTTTGCTCTGCCTGCTGCATGGGAGGTGTTTTGTTGTGTTTTGTTTTGCAGGATTGGTGGGGAGTCCTTGGCAGTGGCCCAGAACACCTATGCAGTGAGCTGGTTCAAGGGCAAGGAGTTAAACCTGGTCTTTGGGCTGCAGCTGAGCATGGCCAGGATTGTGAGTTGGCACCAGTGCACAGCTGGGAATCTGTAGTTGTTGTTGTTTTAATTAAAAAGATGGGGCTGAGATTAGCTTAAGAATGATTTATTGTTCAGATAAACATCAGTTTCACAGGTTGGGAGATTTACAAGGGTAAGTAGTTGGTTATAGTTTAAGGCAGTTCTGGATTCTTTTTTACAAGGCAATATGTAACTTTTTAATTTAATAGACTGTTGTTACAAGAGTTTATTTTGGGTTTTTGACCTACCACTTTTATTTTTTTTATTGTACTTGTGTTTAATAAGGTTTTATTATATGTGCACACATGCTTCTGATATAACTTCTAAACCCTTAGCTTATGCTATACAATTGTATTACTACACTATAAAACTTTTAATCTTCTTACCTAATACAGTTTTCTACTTACTTAAGGTGTATTCTTGATTATAACTATAGAAATATAAGTTTATGAATTTTCTGTTCAATGTTTGTGTAGTTTGCTTTTCCATTAATTTAGGCTTCTTTTAAGGCTGCAAATCAAACCCTCTTGTGTCTGTGAAAGTTTGTGTCTGACAGGACACAGATTCTCACAGGAATGGAGAGAGGAGTTGTGCTCCTCATTTTAGGGCTCCTTCTGGGGGTTTGTAACCCCTGCTGGGGTTTTCCTGGTGGAGCAGTGAGCTGCTGCCAGTGGTGCCTTGGGCTTGCAGCCATGGATCCTTCTGTGGGGGCAGAAGGAGGGAAAAAGGAGCTTTTTCCTGGTGCCTGTCAGCTGGGAATCCTGTTTGATCAAATCTGTCAAATTCAGCTCTGTTTATGAGCTTTGTGCACTTCTCAAAGTGCAGACTCTTCCAGACTTGTATAAAATTCCAGTTTGGGATGCTGTATCCTTGTTGCCATGGCTGATTTGTTACCAGCCCAGCAGGGAATCCCTTGGATCCTTTTCCTGCTGGTTCAAACTCCTTGGGTAGCATTTCAGTAATGAACACTTGTGCCTGGTGCTCCTGGTGAATTCCTGGAGCTGGGAAATGCTGGGGTCTTCACGTGGCTCTGTTGTGCCTAGGGGAGCACGGTGAACATGAATATTATGGGATGGATCTACTCCAGAGTTCAGGATCTCCTGGGCTACGCTGGTCCCAGCACCCTCGGCCTGGCTCTGCTCATAGGTCAGTGATGGTCTAGGTTGTGTTACTGGTTTATTCATCACTGAAAAGCATTTATTGACCACTTAAGAGCATTTATTAACCATTTAAGATCACTTATTAACCACTTCAAAGCAGCACAAACATGTTTGAGCTTAGGGGGAGCAATTCCAGCACCTCTTGTATCGTATTCCTGTTTTCTCTCAGGTTACTGCAGCTTCTGAAATGCTGTGGCATTTTTGGGGTTGCCAAATTCAAGTTGGTGTCTTGTGGAGATGAAATATTTAACATGCTCTGAGCAAAAGACAGGCTTGAAAAATTTTCTGAGGAGTGTCAAAGTGTCAAAGCTTGTGCCTGTGGCTATCTGATTGTAAAAGGGAAATTTGAACAATTTTGGGGTGTGTTCCCTTCCCTCAGAGCCATGGGCTTGGAGATTTTGGTGTTGGGAGTAAGGCCAGGTTGGTTTCTGTTCCTGCAAGGTGCAGATGAGGAGCTTGGCTGTGCTGAGAGGGAGTGGTGATGTTTTAAATAAAATAAATCCTTGTTCTTGTTTGTGCTCCAAGGCAGGTGTGTGCCCTGTGCCAGGTTTCAATTTTACACCTGAACCTTTGAGCTGTGCAGCTCTTGAGCCTTAAAGCTGCTGCTAAACTTTGTGTACCTTGACATGTCCAACAAAAACTGCTCCAGTTGGGCTGAAAAACCAAATTACTGCTGGAGTTGTCAGCTGACCATGTGGTGTTGCCTTCTGCAGGTGGGGTCACTTGTCTCTTCTCACTGAGCTGTGCTTTAATCCTGGCTTACCTGGACAGGAGAGCAGAGAAGCTGCTTTGTAAAGAGCAGGGGAAAACAGGTGAGTTCTGGGGCTGGGCTGGAGCAGACCCTGCCAGCTCCTCTGCTCCAGGCAGCTTTGCATTTCTGGTCATTCACTTTGTCACACTTCTCATCATAATTTTAGCTCATTTTTACATGGAGTTTTCATTTTAAACACCAGCTCAACAGGCAGATGCACTGTCACCTGCTTTATTTATAAAAATAAAAGTTTGCACCAATTTGTGCCGTTGGTTCTGTGTTTTCTTGATTTCCTTTAGTAGGGATGCAAAACCATGGAGCTCTCCCCTGTCAGTGTGTGGTGGGTTGAGTTTTCCATGTGGGAGAACTCAGGCCCATTAAAAATAAACTAAATTTGAGCTGCAGTGGAATCCCAGACTGCTGTGGGATGGAAGGGACCTTGAATCTCCACCCAGGGTGTGCTTTAGGAGGGATTTGGGATCACTGGGTGTTCTCCAGGTTTGTTCTCCTGGCTGACCCCATGCTGTCCCTCCCCTTGCAGGAGAAGTGATCAAGCTGACAGATGTGAAGGATTTCTCCCTGTCCCTGTGGCTCATCTTTGTCATCTGTGTCTGTTACTACGCTGCAGTTTTCCCCTTCATTGGCCTGGGCAAGTAAGTGCCACTCACTTCCCAGCAATTCCCTCAGGATTTGGCCAAGCTTTTAACCAAAATGCTTAAAAACTTCCCATTTTTGGGAATTACCACTCTGAGTTGTCAGAACTCAGGAGCATGAGGAATGTTTGATTTCCTGATTAAAACTGGATGCAGGTTTAAAACACGGGGTGGAATTTGGTGTCCTGCAGGATTCCTTCCATATTTACAGCCCAATACCTCATTTTTTGGGTTAAATGTTGGTTATGGACTTCCTGTTTTCCCCAAAGTATAATTGGAATGATCCTTAAATTAAAATCTGTGGAGTCTGCTAACGAGCTCCTAAATTAATTATAAATAAGAATCTGGGATTTTTATGTCAAAGCTCTAGTTAATATTTTTGTAAGTGAGATTCTCATGTCTTTGTCTAACTTAATTTTGATTTCATGTCCTTCAAGTCTGCATTTTCCTAAATAGTTTTTTTTTCCTTCCCTCAGGGTTTTCTTTATTGAAAAATTCCGATTTTCCCCTCAAGAAGCCAGTGCAATTAACAGGTACATTCTGATTGATTTAATGAGGAACACTGCCAGGTTTCAGGATGTATTTCTGGGCTCTGGGCAGGTGGGCAGAGATTTGGGATCTCCTGTGAGCTGCATTTAAGTGGAGAAATAATTTCACACGACCCAAGGAATAACTGGGAAACGTGGATGTGTTTTTTATTAAAAACACATTGTTCACACTGCAAAGAAAAAGCTCTGAAGGGTTTTATTTTAGTATTTCGTGATTCTTTTCTGAGTGATAAAATAGTTTAATAACAACACTCAGGAACTCAGTTTTGGTAGTTTGAGGATGAATTTGTGATGTATAAAACCCCACAAGAAATCACTTGCTGGGCCCTGATGCTGTCCCTGTGAATGCTGAGCACTTTCATCTCCTCAAACCTTTTAGGAATTCTAAATTATTGGGATTTTTTGGAGGTGTGCTTTCTTCTTCTGGCCTCAGAGTTAAGAAAGGACTCTGGGAGTGTTAAATTTTGAATTTCCCTCGTGCAGCATCGTGTACATCATCTCAGCCCCCATGTCCCCCGTGTTTGGGCTGCTGGTGGATAAAGTTGGCAAGAACATCATCTGGGTGCTGTGTGCTGTGGTCACCACGCTGGCCTCACACATCCTGCTGGCCTTCACCTTCTGGAACCCCTGGATAGCCATGGTAACTCGGGCCTAAACAGAAAAAAATACCAAATAGTCACTGCTGGGATTTGGAACTGAACAGAAATAAATACCAAATAGTCATTGCTGGGATTTAGACCTAAACAGAAATAAAATACCAAATAGTTACTGCTGGGATTTACAACTGAACAGAAAAAAATACCAAATAGTTACTGCTGGGATTTAGAACTAAACAGAAATAAAATATCAAATAGTTACTGCTGGGATTTACAACTAAATGGAAATAAAATAGCAAATAGTCACTGCTGGGATTTAGAACTAAACAGAAATAAAATACCAAATAGTTATTTCTGTTACAATAGTTATAATACCAAATAGAATAGTTATATTCTATAAATTGAAAATAAGCAGTGGGGTTGGCACTGAATTAATTTGTGTGTTGTGAGGTGGAAAAGATTTCTCACTCCATTACTGAATTCCTGTGCCAGGTGCTCACTTTTCTCCTAAAAATTGTTCCTTTAATTTATTTCAGAAGTTTATTGCTATTATTCATACTGCTCACTTTTCTCCTAATAATAGTTCTTTTAGTATATTTTTGAAGCTTGTTACTGTTACTCAAACTGCGTCTGATGTGCTGGATTGAACCTCAGTAAAAATCTGCATTATTGAGGGCAGATTTCCTGAAATGTTTGTTTAGAGCTGAGGATTATGGTGCTCATCAGTGGGGCAGGGATTAAAAACTTTGGTTTTCCAGCATTTTTCTAGTGAGGTGCAGCTCTGAGTGTTCAGTTAAGCTCTTTAATTTAAATTAACAGGGTTTAATTTGGAGGTCATTCCTGGGGGGAGTTCGAAGTGTGGTTATTTATTTCGAATTTTATTGCACAAAGTGTTTCTCGAGCTCCCTTTTGGGAGAAAGGGAGGGGCAATACATGAATTTATTAGCCTGCTGTAACCCAGTGTGCTGGTGCTGTGTCCCCAGTGCCTGCTGGGCGTGGCCTATTCCCTGCTGGCCTGTGCCCTGTGGCCCATGGTGGCCTTCGTTGTCCCCGAGCACCAGCTGGGAACTGCCTATGGCTTGTGAGTACTGCCTGGGGCTGTGGGAATGCCAGCCTGGAGGGGACAGCAGAGGCTTTGGGGTGGCCTGGAGGGGACAGCAGAGGCTTTGGGGTGGCCTGGAGGGGACAGCAGAGGCTTTGGGGTGGCCTGGAGGGGACAGGAGAGGCTTTGGGGTGACCTGGAGGGGACAGGAGAGGCTTTGGGGTGACCTGGAGGGGACAGGAGAGGCTTTGCAGCGACCTGGAGGGGCTGGGGACAAGGGATGGAGGGACAGGACACAGGGAATGGCTCCCAGTGCCAGAGGGCAGGGCTGGATGGGATATTGGGAATTGGGAATTCCTGGCTGGAATGGGATTCCAATGAAGGGAGCCTGAAAGAGCTGGGGAGGGACCTTGGCCAAGGAGCTGGAGTGCCAGGACAAGGGGGAATGGTTTGAACTAAGAAGGAGAGGTTTAGAGGGGATCTTGGGAAGGAATTCATCCCTCTGAGGGTGGGGAGGGCTGGGATGGAATTCCCAGAGCAGCCTTGGCTCCCCTGGATCCCTGGCAGTGCCCTGGGACAGTGGGAGGTGTCCCTGCCCTGGGGCTGGGGGAGCTCCAAGGTCTCAGCCATGCCCTGATCCCTGGCACCTGAAGCAGTGACCCTGAACAGACCCAAGGCAGTCCTGGTTCCCTCCAGGCTGGGAGCAGGAATTCCTGGCTGCTCTGGGAATGTGGCTCTGGGACAGAGGGGGGAGGCACAGGAACTTCTGCAAGCTGAGCCCTGGCTTCCCCATGTCCCAGCAAACAGGGGAGGGTGCAGCTCTCGTGGGCTCAGGGGCCACTGAGGAGCTTTCCCTGAGCAAATGAAAATCCCTTTTCCTGATAAAGCAATGAGTGGTTTGTTGTTGTGCTGTGCCCCAGCATGCAGTCCATCCAGAACCTGGGCCTGGCAGTGATTGCCATAGCAGCTGGCATGATCCTGGACACCAGGGGATACCTGTTCCTGGAGCTCTTCTTCAGTGCCTGTGTCTGCTGTGAGTGGGGAGCGCTGGGGCTGGGCTCAGGAGGCTGCACGGGGCTGTTTGGCCTCATTTCCTGGGAAACAGAAACCCTTCCTCTTCCAGAGGTGTCAGCTGGGGCAGGGCTGGGATGAACTCACAGCCAGTGAAGTGCTTGAGGCTTCCTTGAAGTGGGGAGAGTTCCAGTGTTTAAAAAATGGAGTGAAAGTAGACAAATAATGCTTTTAAAGTGTAAATTATAAGTTTCAAATTACAATCTGAATTACCACGTGCTGTGAGCAGAGGGAGATTTACAAAAGCAGAAAACTCCTCTGAGTTAAAATTACCACAAAAATCTTGGCTGTGGGTTAAACCTGTTCATTTACTGTGAGCTAAAGCTGTCCCTTTCCTTTTGCAGTGTCACTGATAGCTGTGGTCATGCTGTACTTTGTGAATCACCTCTCAGGTGAGTCTTTGCAGTTCCCTTCACCTCAGTTTCTACTTCTGTAAAATCATTCTTGTGATTTCTCAGTGCTCTGACAGCTCCTGGAGGGAGTTTGGATACCAAAGGCACAAAAATCCCAGTTTTAAAGGTGTCATTGCTGCTGTTACAGGTGGTGATCTCAACTGGTCTGCAAGGAAAAGGGCAAAACTGCAAAAAGCAGCTGCTGCTGAGTAAGTACAGAGCCAGGAAATGCAGTGGCCTTGGCAGGTGTTTGTCCTGAAGGGATCAGGGAGATCATTTCTCCACTCTGATTTCCACTGGATTCATTTCCTCACCTTCAGTCTGTTTTAGGATTTCACATCCCTGCCTCCTGTGAGAGAATATTGAGGCAGCATTATCCAGGTGTCCTTTCCTGGCACCTTTCCTCTCTGTTTGCCTTTATTTCAGTGGCCTCACAACTGAAGTGAGGTAGAAAATGTGGTGGTTTGAGCCTAAATCTCAGCACTGAGGGAAACCCAGTTTGGGGTCAGCTCTGTCACAAGTGCTCCTGGGGACAGTCAGGAGGTTTTATTTGTAGTAAGAAAATGGTTCAGTAAAATGGGATTCACTTCCTTTAAAAGGAAATGGAGCACTTGAGCTGGCAGGAGTGGTTGGAATAAGGAAATTTGACTGTTCATGGAATAGTTTGGTTGGTAGAGATCTGAAAGTTCATCAGTTCCCAGCCCTGCCATGGGCAGAGACAGCTCCATTAACCAGGTTGGTTCCTCCAATTAAAATACGGTTAATTATTCGTAATTCAGCATTTTTATGTGCAGAAATAAATCCATGTGTGGCAAATCACAGCTTTCAAAACCACACCTGCAGAATTCCAGCAGCTGCTGTGTGGAGAACATGGAATTTTTCCTTTGGAATGCTCTGTGTTGTGACCTAATTCAGCTCAGCAGCTCCCTCACATCTTGGAGGGATTTAATTTTTCTTTAGTTTCCTTTAATTTTGTTGGAATTTTTAATTTTTTAATAGGTAATTACATCTCACCTGCACATGTACATCACAGACCTTATATATGTTTATAGAATCTATTTTATAATATGTTTGATCCAGCTAAATAATTTCTAATTAGATATTTTTTACAAATGGGTTTATGGACTCCTGTAAAACTGGACTGTGTGCATATGGTGCTACTGAAATTAATCCCAAAAAACCTGAGGCACCTGTGAGCAAAGTATCCAGAGACTTGTGGGGTTTAATGTGGGTTTTTTTCTTGTTTTTTCCTTACATTAATCTTGATGAAAACTCCAAGAAATCAAAACCTGACTTCACTGTGATGAGCTCCTTGAGTCAGAAGGGTTTCTAATCCCATTTTTCTTTGATTCAAGCACCCCAAGCCCTCCCCAAGCTCAGAACTGTGTGTGCAGAGGGGGCTGCTCCTCAGCCACGTGCAGCAGCTCCAGGTCTGGGGTTTCTGTGGGATTTGGGATGGCCCAGCCCAGGTTTGCAGTAATTGTTGTCCCTGTTTCTTTCAGAAAGGAAAGTTGAGCAGCCAGTGGGAGCCCTGCAGCCCTCCCCAGCTGCAGGAGGAGAGGTCAGAGGGCTCTGGAGCTCTCTGCAAGATCCATCCAGCCCTGGGCTTCCAGCACTGCCCCAGCTCCTGTGTGTTTGAACAAGGCCAAAATTCCCTTTTCTGGGCGTGAGGCTGAGCTCTGCCAGCCCACACACACCTGGAGTAAAGCTGAGCTCAGCCCCTGAGCTCAGCCTGGAGCTTTCTGATCCAAAAGCATTTTCTGCTCCCACCCAGAGCTCCCAACAGCTCACTGCTGCTGCTTCTTCACTGTCCTAATGCAAAAAAAACCCACTTTTTAAATGTATTTCCAGCCTTGGGTTTGTTTCCTTAAACACAATGGGAAAAGAGCCACAGATGCTCAAATGGACTTTTTTTTTGTAGGAGATTTCTGAATTCTGAGACTGCTGAGCAGTCTTTTATTGCCTTCTCCGTTCTCTTTGTACTGTAATGTTTATTTTAAGGGATGAAAGTTTGTTTAATAGATAGAAAAAAAAATTGTTTCAGAATTCCCTGAGTACGTTGTAGTCTGGGAAAAACCAAAAGGTTTCGCTTTCTACTGATATCTTGGAATGAAATAAAAGGAACCTGCAGAAATCAGCCTCTCTCTTTCTTTACACTGAATTATTGATCCTTGCACACCTCAGGGTCGTTCACCTGCTACCCAAAACATCTCCAGGGTATTAAAATCACAAATAAAACTCCAGTAACAGTAACTCCCTGCCTGGCAGGGTTTTCCCTCGGGGCAAACATCTTTTTGGCACTTTTCTTTTGCAGAGCAGAAGAGCAGCAGAGGCTCAGACGGCAGAACGAAGATGATTTGGCAAAGTTGCTGCCAAAAGCTGATGCCTTTAGTTTAAGGAATAAATACCTGTCCAGGCTTGGAGCTCAGGTATCACTAACAGGGGTTCACAGGTAATTAAAAACCACAATAATCAGGGCTTTATTTAAAGAATTTGGCTGTTTTTAACAGCCAGCAACTCCACCTCTGAGTGAAATTCCTGGGGTTTGTTCTCAGAGAGAAATCTCCCAATAATTAAACATTGAATGAAGGAAAGGAATCAAAGGCTGGCCCACCCCAGAAGCTGAGGAATGTCTTAATTTTATTTTTTTGCAGCTCCCAGCTCATTACTCCTCCTGTTTCTCAACCCTGGCCCACAGAAGTGTGTTGAAATAGCAGCTTGGCCCTGTGGAAAAGCAGGAATACACTGAATTTCCTGGGACACAGAGCCCAGCGCCAGCAGATGCTCCGTGCTTTGCTGCAATCCTAGATTTAAAATATTGCCTAAACTCCTCCTTCCTGGGCATACAGAGATCCTGGTGGGAATTGTGGCTCTGGTGGAACCCCTGAGTACCTGCTCCAGCCTCCTGTCCCAAATGCTCCGTGAGTAGCTGAGCCAGGGGCCAGGATTTGATCTCTGGGAAATGGGAAAATGCAATCTTTAAATTGCTGGGATGAGCCTGGATGGAGGTGGGGATTTCCAGCCACCCCTCCTGGACACCTTCATTACTCTGTTCTGTTTTCCTGAGAGAAAAGGGAGGAAAAGCTCCCAAGTGAAAATTTCAGAGGAATCTCCAATTCCAGAAGCACAACAAGTGCTCACCTTGGAATTTTTCCCAGGTCAGGAACAGCAATAACCTCTCCGAGCCTGAATAATGTGAAAACTGATTGATTTTTAAGAGTTAGTGACTAAAAACTCTAAGAAGAGTTAAAGCAAGAACTGAATTTTGCTTCCAGAGGGAAAAGCCTTGAATTCCATGGTGGAGCCCATAATTTCCCATCATTTCAGTGGGAGGCTCCTTGCTGAGCAGGGACTTCCAGAGCTCCTGCAGAGCTTGCTTTGGATTAATTACTCCTGGAGGTAATTGGATTAATTATCCCTGAGCTGGGGTGATTTTGCTCTCCAGGGCAGGAGCAGGAGGTTTAGGGGATGTTCTGGGATGGCTCCAGGGAATCCTCATGTGCCACAAAAAGCTCAGGAGCCCTCAGAGTGTCTGGCTGCAGAGAGAGGAGTCTGCTAGAATAAAAATGCTGCATTTGAGGTAGAATATTCCTAATTTAACACTTAATTTAGGCAGAACTCACAGTCTTAAAGTTGGTTTTAAAAGAGACTTTGCAGTGGAGATTTCTTTGATGTCCCTGAACACTCTCGTTTTCCCGAAGATGTTTTGGGTGAAAGTTCTGCATTCTGAAGGATGTGGGGAAGCAAAGCAGCAGCTGGGGAGCTCCCTGAGCTCTGCTGGTCCTTTCTGGGCTCCTCAGAGCCAGCACTGAGGCCTTGGGTGGGTGATTTCCTTGCAGACTTGTGAATTTGGGTGTTTTTAAATAAAACCTTCCACTGGACACTGGCACCTGTGGTTGTTGCTTGTTGAGGGTTCTGTTGTTGCCTTTGGGCGTTTTTGGGGTATTTTCTTACCTGAGAAGGGCGGAGAGTTTGGGGGAAGTTTCTCTTTGAGGATCCAAGGGCAAAGCTGCCCCCACTGCTGGGTTGTTGATTTTTTGGGGAGGGAGAGAATTAAATTGAATTTTCTGCTTCTCTTGAACGGTGACACGTCTTGGTGGGAGGAGCTCCTCTGCTGTTCCCTCTAGGCTGCATTTCCAGCCCTGCAGTTCCTGTTTTCCTGAGCTGCTGAATTCTCTGCCCCCTCCAGGATCCTGCTCCAGTCCGGGNAGGGGGAGCAGCTGGGCTTTATCCAAGGAATCCTCCCTTTTCCAGGCATCTCTCACTAGAGGTCAGCACGGCCACGCTGCTGCCTGGGAATTTTGGGGAATTGGGATCCAAACCTTCAGGGCTGCAGCTGTGGGGTTTGTTCTGGGGTCTGAGGGACACAGCTGGGTCCTGNAAATGCTGCATTTGAGGTAGAATATTCCTAATTTAACACTTAATTTAGGCAGAACTCACAGTCTTAAAGTTGGTTTTAAAAGAGACTTTGCAGTGGAGATTTCTTTGATGTCCCTGAACACTCTCGTTTTCCCGAAGATGTTTTGGGTGAAAGTTCTGCATTCTGAAGGATGTGGGGAAGCAAAGCAGCAGCTGGGGAGCTCCCTGAGCTCTGCTGGTCCTTTCTGGGCTCCTCAGAGCCAGCACTGAGGCCTTGGGTGGGTGATTTCCTTGCAGACTTGTGAATTTGGGTGTTTTTAAATAAAACCTTCCACTGGACACTGGCACCTGTGGTTGTTGCTTGTTGAGGGTTCTGTTGTTGCCTTTGGGCGTTTTTGGGGTATTTTCTTACCTGAGAAGGGCGGAGAGTTTGGGGGAAGTTTCTCTTTGAGGATCCAAGGGCAAAGCTGCCCCCACTGCTGGGTTGTTGATTTTTTGGGGAGGGAGAGAATTAAATTGAATTTTCTGCTTCTCTTGAACGGTGACACGTCTTGGTGGGAGGAGCTCCTCTGCTGTTCCCTCTAGGCTGCATTTCCAGCCCTGCAGTTCCTGTTTTCCTGAGCTGCTGAATTCTCTGCCCCCTCCAGGATCCTGCTCCAGTCCGGGGGGATTTCTGCCGAGGGGACAAATTCCCCTGTGAGCTGCAGCCCCTCTGGCTGAGTGTGGGAAAGGCCTTAACCCCTCACTGGGAGTGCTGGAAACATTTATTGAAAATACCTGGAAGTCAGGGGTTTATTGGACCGATTTGCTGAGGATCTGCTCTGTGCCCCAGGTGGAGGAGGACCCCTGTGGCAGGAGGGNCTGCCAGCCCAAACCAGTCTGGGATTCCATGGAATGGAGTCCAATCTCTGGGAAAAGCACCTCAGTCACTTCTCTTCACTTGGTTTATCTCCAAGGTGGGTAAAGGATTGGTGTTCTCCGTTGGGTTTTACCAGGGCAGGCTCAGGGTGGACAGCAGCAGGAATTTCCCCATGGAAAGGGTGCTCAGGGCTTGGCAGGGGCTGCCCAGGGAGCTTTGGGGTGCCCATCCCTGGGGTGTCCCAGGAATTCCTGATGTGACACTCAGTGCTCTGGGCTGGGACAAGGCTGGCCTTGGGCTTGGAGGGCTTTTCCAACCTCAGTGATCCCGGGGTTCTGTGGTTATCCCATGGGTTTCTGAGTGGGCTTGGGTGGATGAGCTTTGTCTGATCCAGCTGGACCTGACCTTTGCAAGAAAACTTCCTCATTTCTTTGGGATTTGGGGCTGGAATCTCTCTGTTCTTCAGGCCAAGAGTGGGGCCTTACAGGGAACAGAGGGAGAAAATTCCTGCTCTTTTCCCCTGCCCAAGCTGCTCTTGCTGGGATTTGGATTTTGCAGCTGGCTCTGTAAACACGGGGCTGCTCCTCAAATGGTCCCAATTAACGTTAGCCCCTAATTAATGGAGTTGTTCACGTGTTTCCAGAGCTCTGTGTGTGGCAGAGCTGGGAATGGCAGGAATTGAGCCCCGGTGGAGCTGGCACATCCCAGGTTCCTGCTGGCAGCTGGAATGGGGGTGGAACATCAAACAAAGGTCAGGGAAGGAGCAGCCTCTGGCAGCTGGGAGGAAATGCTCATTCAGGGCTGGGGCAGAGCCAGAGGGACATCCCAGGTGTCCCTAAATCCTGATGGAAATTTCCTTCAACTCCAGACTTCAGGACTTGGTTAAAAACCTGACTTCACTCCTAGAATGTCTGCAGGTGGGCACTGCATGGATTTCTAATATTATTTTATATTTTTAGATGTGGGTTTGGGGGTTTGTTTTATAGTGTAGCAGCAGGAACAAACCAGCTTTGATTTGTTGGAGCAGAGGAGGTTTTTGGGATGTCCCTCATTGCCCCTCCTGCATTCCAGACCCTCCATGGAGATGAAATCCAGAGCAAACCTTGACTTCCCAACCTATCAGAAAATGCATTGCTTAGAAGAGCTCCCTAAAGCAAATTTCCCAGGATTTTAGATTAAACAAATCCCTCCCAGCAGTTTGTGGTGAGACTGGAGGTGCCATCCCAGCTCAGGAAAGGTGTCAGGAGTGATGGACACACACGGGAGAGGCTGAGGGGGAGCTGCTATTCCCAGCTCCATGGAAATCCAACTGCTCTGCATTTGCATGGATTGATTCCCTGCCCCTGGATTCTGCCATGAATTCAGTGGTGGATCATGGATTGGCTATAATGGCAATATCATTTCAGAGCTGGCTCCAGGAAAAATCTCTCACTGGTAGAGCTGGGATTTGGAATTCTGGGCTTTGTTCTGCTGGAGGGGAAGCAAATCCAGCCCTTTCCTTTTGTAATGGCTCCTGAAATGAGGGAATGAGAGCAGAGGTGAGCTGGCTGAGGGCAGCCCGAGCCCTGGAATTGTTCTGGGATGCTCAGGGAGCTGCAGAGGGAGCACAGCCCGTGGTTTGCAGTGAGCTGAACTTGCCTTGGGCTGGAGCAGGGAATGGCCCAGTGCAGAGGCAGGGCTGGGGGGGATTTTGGGCAGGATCCTCCCTGGGAGGGTGGGCAGGGGCTGGGATGGATTTCCCCAAGGATGCCCAAGGCCTGGACAGGGCTGGAGCCCCTGGGACAGGGGGAGGTGTCCCTGCCATGGCTGGGGTGGCACTGGGTGGGCTCTGAGGTCCCTCCAAACCATTCCAGGATTATGGCACTGCCATAGTGCCACATCCATCCAGCTTTGTGACATTTCTGTTCCCATTTATAATTTTAAAGGTGTCAGATGAAGAGCACAATGCACAGACTCCAATTTTTCCCTTTGCACTGGATGATTTTTTCCCTTCTCCTTTCCTCCTGCATTTCCTGCTCTCCCTTTGCCCAATTGCTGCTCTGAAGGGTTTGTTCATGAGCTTAACCCAATTACTGCCCTCAGGAGCAGAGCCTGATTGCCCTGCACATCCTTTTGCCATCCATCCCTGGAATATTGCCTGACAGAGTGAGCAGTTGGCCTCCCCTTGAACCAAAAGGCTTCAGGAGCCCATTCCAGCCAGGAGCACATCCCTGCTCCCCCAGCACTGCCAGGAACCTTTCACATTCCCAAAGGGTGGCTTTTCTGGGGCATTCTCTGCATTGTCCTGTCTTGGGTAGAAAGCAGAGTTTGGATTTAATGCAGCATTTCCAGAGCTGCTGATGTGATCCCTTTGATGTGTCTGAGCTTTTCATGGACACACCGGAGCCGTCCTGGGACAGTTCCTTGGAGGAGCTGCAGGAATCAGGGGCTCAGATCCATCCCTGGGGCTGCAGGAGCTCAGATGGATCCCTGGGGCTGCAGGAATCAGGGGCTCAGATGCATCCCTGGGGCTGCAGGAGCTCAGATGGATCCCTGGGGCTGCAGGAATCAGGGGCTCAGGTGCATCCCTGGGGCTGCAGGGCTGACATGCAGCCGTTCAGGTGCCTCCATCTGTTTTCCTGCTGGGAACAAAGCTGGTTTTTGGGGAAGCAAAGCTCCCCAGGGCTGGGAGAGCTCTGGGATGGTTAACACAGATCCATGGATGGAGCCTTGGCCTGGCCACAAACAGGGGTGGCCAAGCCTTGGGCTCAGGATCAGCCCCTGGGCTGGGCTCAGGCACCTCCCAGGGCCCCAGGGGTTGGAAGAGTTTTATAGAATTGTGGAATTACAGGATTGTTAAAGTTGGAAAAGATCTTTAAAGTCATCAAGTGCAACTCTCACCTCAGCAGCTCCCCACAGCC
Source organism: Dicaeum eximium (assembly GCA_013396995.1). Lineage (NCBI taxonomy): Eukaryota > Metazoa > Chordata > Aves > Passeriformes > Dicaeidae > Dicaeum > Dicaeum eximium. The sequence goes on along the minus strand of VWZP01004403.1, from coordinate 51,543 downwards.
TCAAGTGTCACTTCCACGGGGTTTGCACAATTCCACAGGTGGGGACTCCACTAAACTTTCTATTGGGTCAGAATTCTCTGGAATTCGTGTGGATGTTGGTGTAAAAACACAACATAAAAGCCATTTCAGCCTTTCCTGACAGGGAAATATTCCCTGCTCCGCTCTTTCTTGGGAATGGGCACGGTCCCAGGGCTTCCAGAGCTGCAGGAATATTTGGGCAAAGCTTTCAGGCACGGGGTGGGAATGTTGGGATGGCCAGTGCAGGGCCTGGAGCTGGACTCTGATGATCCCTGTGGGTCCCTTCCAGCTCAGGATATTCCAGGATTCGTTTGTCTGTTCAGGGAAACAGAAGTGGAGACAAAATGAGTTTTTTCCCCTACAGATCAACTCTCTATTTAGTGAATTTTCAGACAATAAAATGTGGGTTCAGGTTTCCTTTCCAGCAAACCCTGTTAAAACCTGGGACCAGCAGATTTCCATGTCCTGGCTCTGGCAGGGATGTGGGGACAGAGCTGGGGCAGGCTTGAAGTTCCTCAGCTGGGTCTGGGGGGATCCCCCTGGATTCTGGTCCATCCTCAGTGGGAAATGATCGTTCCCAGGAGATCTTTCCCAGGAGAACCTTCCCAGGAAGGGATCTGAGATCCAGTGCCTGCAGACTCCAGCTCTGAGCAGGGTGACATCCAGAGGAAAATCATTTTTCCTGTAATTCCTCCAGCAGCTCCTGGCGTTGGGGATGAATTAATGGCATCATTAGGTATTAATGGGCTCCCCCTGATTGATTTTTCCTGGCAGCCTCCCCTGCTCCATGCATCATTCCCAACCATCCCATTTCCTGCTGAGCCAGGAGCTGCAGCCTGGGGGGATCTGCCCTCCTTTGGGGGATGAATCTGGGGTGTCCCCCAGAGCTCCTGGTGCCACCTGTGCGTGGGTCCCTTCCTCCTGCTCCCAGCTGCTGCTCCCCAGCCCTTTGGGGCTGTTTTGTCATCACAAACCTCGTCCCCAGCTCTTTCATTTTTTTAAATGAGGAATGGATCCCAGGGAATTGCGTTGTGGGATGTTGAAGTCAGTATTTATTTGCCAGAGTGGCTTTGGGGGGGCCTAATTGGAGCAGCTTTTCTGCTCAGGCTGCAGAACGGGGCAATAAAAATCAGAGATTGATGGTTATGAGCAGATTAAACGGGGATCAAAGTTATAAATTACAGCCCTGCTCGAGCTGGGATTGGCCACCAGAGATCCTGCTAAGTGCCAGTGGTGTTTAATGAGCTCGTTTATTTGCAGCCTCCAACTGTATCAACCTGGGGAGTTTATTTGGAGTGTGTTTAAAATAACAACGGGCCTGGTGTCAGGAATATTGGATATGGGCTGTGCTGGCTGGGTCAAACAGCCCAGAGGGAAAGGCAGGAGCTGAAAACAGAAATTGGGATTTCCAAGGGCTTGAGGAGTGTGAGGGATTCCATCCTGTGGTTCTGCACTGCTGGAGTTTTGTTTCCTTCTGGTTTTTGGTCATTGCAAGGCATCAGAAATTCTCACTGGGGTTTGTTTCTGCTGGGTCAAATATCCCAGAGGGAAAAAGCAGGAGCTGAAAGCAGAAATTTGGATTTGAGCTTGAGGAGCAGGAGGGTTCTGTCCCTTGGTTCTACACCGTTGGAATTTTGGTTTCTCCTGGGTTTTGGTTATTTCACTGTAAACACGAGGCCTTAATCTGCCAGGTGTCAAAATATTGGATTTGGGTTGTGGGCAAATATTCCAGAGGGAAGGAGCAGGAGCTGAAAGCAGAGATTTGGATTTCCAGGGGAGTGGGAAGGATTCCATCCTGTGGTTCTGCCCTGCTGCAGTTTTGGTTTCTCCTGGTTTTTGGTTATTCCCCCAAACCACGGGGACTCTGTGGGATGTGCCTGGAGTGCTGGGCTGTGCTGGATAAACTGGTTTTCCATGGAAATGAAATGTTTCCATCCCCAGGGGCTGGGAGGGACCTCAGCCAGAGCCTGGCACAGCTGCTGGAGCCCTGTGGAGCTGCTTGGAGGAAGTTTAATCCTTGTTTTTTCCCTGTTGGGACTGCCCCTGGTGACCCCAGAGTTCCCCCTCTGCCCATGAAAGGAGAGGAAATGGGAGCTCTGGAAATGGCAGAAAATGGGAATATTCTGGTATTGTTTGCTCATGGCTGGTAGGGCACGGCCTAAAATTCAAAACATTCACATAACAGAGATTTGATGGAAGCAGCACTGAGATAATTTTGTTAGGCTGCTCCTAAGCTCCAGAGCTGAAAGCTCTCAGAGCAAGGCTGGGATTTAGGCTGAGCTTAGAGGAGACTAATTCCTATTTCCTGGCTTGCTGAGGGAGATTTATTACTGGGGTAAGAGCTGAACTCTGAATTAATCTCAGTGCAGGATTGAGGCACCCAAAGCTCCCCGCTGTCCCCGGGCCAGCCTTTGTTGGAGAATCATTTGTTTCACTCCAAAGAGCCCCTTTTTCCCTCCTCTGTTAAAAAGTTGCTTTTTTTCCTCCTGGGAGATGCTGATGAAACCCCTCAGGTTTGCCCAGTTTGGGGAGGGAGATCCAGGCTCAGCCTCTGCTCCTCCCTCTGCAGCACATTTGGGGGCTCTGTCCTGGGCTGGGTGAGCCAGGGCCCTTCAGGGGGAGAAAACAGCATGAAAAGGGATTTTTTAAAATTATATTACTGAAGGTGGTATCGTCTAAGGGGGTGTTACCTAAAGTGGTGTTTTTTGGAAGTGATATTATTTATTTTAGGTGATATTATTTAAAGTGATATCATTTAAGGGGGTGTTACTTAAGGTGATTTTTTTGAAGTGATATTACTTAAGAGGATATTATTTAAAGTGGGTTTTTTTTTGGAAGTGATATTATTTAAGGGAATATCATTTAAGGTGGTATCATTTAAGAGGATATTATTTAAAGTGATTTTTTTGGACGTGATTTTTTTTTGGAAGTGATTTTTTTTTGGAAGTGATACTTGTTTTGAAGTGATATTTTTGAAAGTGATATTATTTAAGGGGATATTATTTAAAGTGATATCATTTAAGGTGATTTTTTTGAAGTTATTTAAGGTGATGGTATTTAAAGGGATATTATTTAGGGTGATGATATTTAAAGGGGTATTATTTAAGGTGATGTTATTTAAGGTGATGGTATCTAGGGTGATGATATTTAAAGGGATGTTATTTAGGGTGATGTTATTTAGGGTGAAGGGATTTAAAGCCCCTCCTGCTTTAATTGCAGCTTTACCCCCCCCAGCCCTGGTGGAAAATAATCCAATTTCAGCCCAGGCCGGCTCTGATCCAGCCCCGAGGGCATCAATTAAATGCAATAATGGCAGCTGCAGCTTTTAACACAAATGTGACGCTTTCTTTGGGTTTTCCTAAAGAAAGGAGGTGAAGGCTTTGACACCGGGCAGAGCTGGAGGCTTTTTCCCGTATTTCCATGCAAGGGCCACTCCTGGAAAAGCTGAGCAATGTCTGAGGAGGAGCCATTCCAGCTGGGAAATAGGGGCAGGAATTCTGTGGCCGCCAAATCTCTGGAACTGTCCAAGATTAGGCTGGATGGGGAAGGTGTCCCAGCGCAGGGGATGGAATGGGATGGGCTCTGAGATCCCGAACCATCCCATGATTCTGATTCCTCTCTGCTGGGGAAAAAAAAAAAAAGGGAATTAGTGTGGCCTGAAGCTGGAGGCTGCTCCCTCTGGAGAAGGGAATGCTGCTCCAGCAGCTTCCTGGGAGCGCTGGGAAAGCGACCCCCACCTCACATCCGAGGGAAATAAAGCCCCAGAACGATCCCAATAAATTACAATAATTGTGCCTGGCAGCATGTGGTAATTTAAAATGGATTAATCTAACAAGCCTTAAAGAGGAATAAATAATAAACATCTCGGAGCGGTGGGAGCGCTGCTTCCCTTCCTTCTGCCTGGAATAATCACTGCTCGGAAACCGCCGCAAAAATCGGGCTGGGAGGAGAAGGAAGCAGGAATTCAGCACAAGAAACGGGGCAGAGCCGGGGGAACATTCCCAGCATCCTGAGAAGTGGGAATGTGCTGGCCCATGGCCGGGAGCCGGGATGGGAGCGGCTTTGGGATGGGAGCGGGTTTGGGATGGGGCCGGGCTCTGGGTTTGTGTCCCTCACTTCCCGAGGCTGGGGCAGGGCTGGAGCCGGGATTCTGGGGTGTATCCCTGGAAAAGGATGGAGCCACAGCGAGTGCTGGGCACATCCACGGAGCTGAGACCCAGGAGGCTCCTCCCGACAAATAAATCCCAGAGGGAAACTTCCCCAGCTGGAAAAAGGGGACTCCAAGGGTGGGTGTGGATTTTCCCCGTGCCTGGGGTTGGATCTGCCCCGGGCAGGGCTGGATGTGCCTGATCCCTTGTGCCAGGCAATTCCTGCTGATCCCTTGTGCCAGGGATTCCTGTTGATCCCTTGTGCCAGGCAATTCCTGCCCATCCCCTTGTGCCAGGCAATTCCTGCCCATCCCAGGGAACCGGCAGCCCTCCCCGTTCCCGATATTCCAGCAGGGATGGATTCGGGGCAGGTTTCCAGCCCGGTTCGTGGGATGCGTCCCACCCTCCCCCTGCTGCTCCCTCTGCTGAGCTCTCGCCCTTGCGTTGGGATTCCCGGCCCTGGAATTGTCTCCCGGGCGGGTCCGGGTCTGTGTGGGAGCTCCGTGTGTCCGTGGGATCTTCATGGTGACGGGCAGGGGATGCTGTGCCCCAGCTTTGATCCCGCCGGGATTTCAGCGCGGGCTGGGATTTGTCTTCATTTCTGCCCCTCCTGAGCTCCCGGGGGTGCGGATCCGGCTGGGAGGGGTGGGAGGAGCCCGGGCTGCGCCGGGAATTTTGGGATCCGATTTCTTGTTTGCGAGCAAGGAGACGGTCCTGCCTTCAAACCGCTGGGAATGCAGCGCTGCAAATCCCGATTTATGCACCGGGAACCGGGGAATGATCCCAGGGCGTTGTGCGGGGCACTGGAGGGGGGGGGGTTAGAGGGGACTGGGGAAGGAATTTGGGGATGGAGATGATGGGAATGGGGATGGGGATGGGGATGGGAATGGGAATGGGAATGGGAATGGGGATGGGATTCCCAGAGCAGCTGTGGCTGCCCCTGATCCCTGGAAGTGCCCAGGTGTCCCTGGAGCAGCTGGGACAGGGACGTGTCCCTGCCAGGGGCTGGATGGGATTCCAGGTCCCTTTGGGGTCCTTCCCAGTCCAAACCAGTCTGGGATGGGGACCCCGGTTTGGGGTGGTGCTGCCCCGCGGTTGCACCCTGCTCTCGTGTGTCACTCTCATGATTAATCTCGGTAATTAATTAGTTAATGAGCCCGGTCAGGCGTTGCAGTAGACGGACAGAGACACTTGGGGGTTTTGTGCGGTTGAGTTTCTGTGTACCCAGAGCGTTTGTACGGGGCACTGGCAGGGGCTGTGTGAGACTTCACTGGGGAGTGAATTAGTGACATCCTTGGTTCGTAATTATTAATTTTCTCTGTTTAAATGTCTCTGTTGATCACATTTTTCTCTTTTTAGATAATTTTTACACTTTTGTCTCTTGGCAAGTGAGTGTTTTACACGGCTGGAATCTTCTTTGTAGGTGTGAGCTGGTTCTTTCACAAGAATGGATTTTTACATAAACTAATTCTTATTCTTATAATTTTTTTTAAATGGGAGCTTAGGTTAATTGAGTGAGGACAGCAAGGCCTGAACTGTGTTTTACGGGGCTCTTTTATTGCCAGGTTTTTCCTTCTGTGGAACGGGGGGGTTTGAAGATCAGCTTCCCTTCAAACCCCACCTTGTAAAACGTCGCTGCTGAAAGAGATTTTCACCAAACGTTTTTTAAACATAATTACAGCAGTGACATTAATACACAATTCTGACAGCTGTGCTGGATCCTTGCAGGTTTTAGAGGAGGAGGAACAGAAGGGAATGAGGAAGAACAGAAGGGAAATGTTCTCCCAGGGAGCAGCTGAGCTCTAAGGTTCAAGTGCTCGTTTTATTTGCAGATGCATCGTTAATGTTCAGAGGTTATATTAATATTAAAAATACTAATAACATTAATAAAATTATTAATAAAATTATTAATATAAATATAGGATAAAATTTATTAAAATATATGATAAAATTTATAAATTTAATTAAGAAATTAAATAAAATTTACATTACTAACGTTAATAAATATTAATGTTATTTGTTATTTGTTTCCAGTCCCGTGTGCTGCCCACTGAGAGCGTCCCTGTTTGGAGTTTCATCCCCGTGTCAGTGAGGAGGAAAACAAAACGAAGTTTTATTGTTGAAATAAAATTTCCTGTGTTGGAACACACGGGCTGAGTGTGCTCTTGTGCTTCTGTGAGTCCTGGGAAAAAAACATTTTAGGATTTCAGGCTCCTGGATCCTTTGCAGGCTGATGCTGGGGCTGGGTGAGAAATACTTTGGGAATTTCCTGTTCAATTCCAGTTGATAATGACAGGGAAGGATTTAAAGAAATGGAACAAATTCTGGGAGAATCACGGGATAAAGGCTCTGATCCATCGGGAACCAGCAGAACATGGGGGAACCATCCAGGAAGAGAATCCAAGAGAATCCTTGGAATTAGGGAATAGTCTGCAGAATTGGAGAGCTCTTGCGTAGCAATTCTAGGAATTTATTTTAAAAAATATA
>VWZP01004403.1:26420-39306 GCA_013396995.1 Dicaeum eximium | reverse complement strand
ATCCCATCCCATGGATCCCATCCCATGGATCCCATCCCATGGATCCCATCCCATCCCATCCCATCCCATGGATCCCATCCCATCCCATCCCATCATCCCAGGTGCTCCCAGCTCTGTTCAGCCCGGCCTTGGGCACTCCCAGGGATCCAGGGGCAGCCCCAGCTGCTCTGGGCACCCTGTGCCCAACTCCCCACGCTCCCAGGCAGGAATTCCTCATTCCCAGTATCCCATGTAAATCCCACCTCCACACACAGCTGCGGCTCCCTGGTCTGCAGCTCCCTGGATTTTCCTTTCTCCCCCTTTTGAAAGTAGGAATGACATTTTCCCATCTCCGTGGCTAGTGGAAAACTTCATTTTGCAAGGAATTTGAGGTTCCTACAGATCTCCCGCAAGGAGCCACATCCAGGATTTCATTTTCTCTTGGATAAATCCATCTGGAAGTGACCAAGTGCGGGCGGGATGAGACAACTCCAGCTTAGTCCAGTGTTTGACCGAGGCAGTTCAATAATATCATTCTTAAATATCTGGGAATCTGTTCCTTGAAATCTGGGGGAGGCTGTGGGAGTCATCCAGGAGCTTCTGTTCAGCTGGAGCATCCAGGAGTGGGAATCCCAAACGGGATCGATGGAAATCTCCAGCCAGAGTTTCCCCACTAACGAGGGGAGGGCAGCGGGAGCAGAGGGAGCAGCTCGGCTCTTCCTTTCCATTGGCATTCCAGGAGTGTGGAGCTCCAAATCCTGGAGCTGATCTCCATAAATGATTAATGTGCTCTTCACAGGGGCCGGTTCTTCTCTGGGTTTAGTCAGAAAATCAGATTTTAGTGCCACACCCCTTGTTAGGCCCAGTTTTAGTCTAAAGCCTTGAACAACTCAACGCTTGGGCTTGGTTTGGTGAGGGTGTCATGGCACAACACCCACAGCACGTCCTCCTGAGGGAGCATGAGGAGCTTAGGCCTGGCCTAAGGACACACAAGGACTGGCTTAAACCCTCTTTGCTTTGATAGAGGACAGATGTGGCCTGGGTGTGGCTCAGGAGGAGCTGCAGGTGTGCCCTGGAGGACAGGGCTGGGATGTGACCGGGAGTTGGGAATGCTGAGGAGCATCGTGGGTGGGCTGGAGCACCCCGTTCCAGATGGATCACCCTGCTCCAGAGGGATCTCCTTGCTCCAGAGGGACCATCCTGCTCCAGAGGGATCTCCCTGCTCCAGAGGGACCATCCTGCTCCACATGGACCATCCTGCACCTCCCTGCTCTGTCTGGGTCACCCCACCTCACCCCTGACCAGACCCCGAGGGCCAAATCCCCACGGCTCCTAAAACAAATCCCTGGTTAAATCCAGCAGATGGGAATTGCTCCTCTGGAAAAATCTGGTGCAGCCATCCCAGTGTGCTGAAATTCCCGTGTGGAAGTGGGGGCTGGCTGGGCATTGGGAGATCACGCTGCAATCTCAGACCCCACTGATGAGTAGGGTGAGGAAGATTATCCCTTCATCTTCGTGGATTTAATTCCTGGCTTAATTCCTGGGTTTGAGGCTGTTTCCAAGAGGGTTCCCAGGCAGTTCAGGGAGCACAGGAGCTCCTGGATTTCAGTTGGTTGGGCAGGGAGCGCTCATTGTTCCAGAATCCAGCGGGAATGAAGGGCTGGGACACAAGGAACGCGCCCGGCCCTGCTTTCCCAGCCGGGGCTCTCGTGTCCTTCCCGAGGGGCGGCAGCAGCTCCTGTCCCTCCCCTCTGCTGGCCCGAGGCCATCCCGCAAAGCCCTGCCATGGGATCAGCTCCTGGGAGTGCAGGGAGGGATTTCCTATAGGGAGAGGTCAGGGAGAGGGGCTGCAACTCAGGAGACCAAATAATTCCATGGAAAACTGGAGTGTGGAGGTGTGAGGGAGCACCAAGGGCTCTTTGTCTGAGCCTCACAGAGTCGTTTGGCCTAAGAAAAGTGAAATATTACAATTTTGGATTATTATTTCTTTTCCTTCTATTGCCTTCCAAAGCAGAAATCTTTGCACAAGTTTAGGCTCAGAGCACTGACAGTTTACCATGTCCAAATCCTTGGAATTACCTCTGAAAAATGGATTTTTGGCAATGTTTGGGGAAAACCCCTGAAGGAATTGGTGCCTGAAGAGCATCATAAACCCCAGTGAAGCCACTTGGATGCAGATTTGGAGTTGGAATTGTGTATAATAAAATTCCCATCGAGGAGCTGATGGAACGAGCTGTTTGGAGTTTGTGCTGGCAGCTGGGTTTATTTCTATAAAATATAAAACCAGAAAATAGAATATGGAACCTATAAAACAAAACATAGAAAACAGAAAATCTCATATATAAAACGTAAGCCAGAAAATAGAATATAGAATCTATAAAATAAAATATAGAAAATGGAAAATAGAATCTAGAAAATAGAAAATAAAATATAGACAATATTAAATAGAATATAGAAAATTGAATATAGAAAATAAAATACATGAAATAAAATACAGAAAATAAAATATAGAAAATCCAAAATAGAAAATAGAAAATAGAATATAGAAAATAGAAAATAGAAAATTATATACATGAAATAGAATATACAAAGTAGAATATCGGGTTGATGCATTTCTGCGTGCCGCACACACCCACCCCGCCATTCCCTTTTGGACCCAGCATCGTTCCTGGCTGGATTCCCCACAAAACGCCCCTCGCAGCGGTCGGAGCCGCCCGTAAATCCAAGTTTCCCCTGATTCCCACGGCTGCGCGGCCGGGAATGACAGCGGATCCATCCCTGCGCTGGAGCCGTGCCAGAAGTTTCTCATCTCGCTGGCTCTGGGCTGCTCGCTCCCGCTCTGGCTCTTCCCATTTTTTTCCCTCCCTCTCTTTGAGGTTTTTGTGGCGCCTTTAGAGCGAGCTCAAGTCCGAGCTTTGCAGCCTCCCCGTCTCCTGCTGTTCCGGGCGGAGCCGCATTCCTGCCTCCTTTTCCTGGGAAACTTCAGCATGCGGCTGGTAAGGGATGGAATTCCCAAAGGAACGGCCCGACCTCCCTGCGGGGCAGCTCGGGATGGAGCAGCTCCCTCGGGAATGATCCAGAGAGGGATGCGGGGTGGATTTCCCTGAGGAATCTGGGATCCGGCGGCACTTTTACCTTGGGAGGAGGAGGTTGGAGCGAACGCGATGCGATTCCTGACGTGCTGTAAGTTTATTATCGGAATTTAAGGCTGGGTTCCGTGCTCGGGAAGGGGGAAATCATCTCCGGGTGATAACGATTCCAAGCAGCGCTTGGAAAAGATGCCTGAGGATTCTCAGGGATTCTCAGGGATTCTCAGGGCTCTGCCGAGCCGCTGCTGTGGCAGAATTCCCCTGCATTTCACAGCCCTTTTTTCTTTTGGCTCTGCAATTACTGGGGGGAAAACGTGGCTGAGCTTCCTGGGGGGAACAGCCCGCGGCTGCGAGCCTCGGAATTCCGCAGGGATTCCAGCTCCTGGCGATGCCGGCGGATGGATGCAGGGCTCGGGGAGCCAGGAGTTCAGCTGTTTGTCAACATGGAAAAGCTCCCGGCGCTGCCGGCTCGGGGCTGAACCCGATGAAGTCATCCCGGGAATGCTGCGGGACCAATCCGGGCTGTGGCAGGACTCAGACAATTCCTCGGGGCCGGATCCAGGGGGATTGTTGGGTTTTGCCGGAGGAGCTGTGGCAGGGCTGGCTGCGTTGGGCATCCAGGCTCTTTTCTCAGCACGTTGGAGCAGAGATTCCCTCGGGAGCAGCTTCCACAGGGTGGTTCCTTCCATCCATCCCAAACTCCATCCCCTCTGCACCGGGCACAGGCAGCCCGCGAGGCTTTTCCAAACCTCATTCCCAGGCAATCCATCGGGATGTGGTGGGTGGGAGTGATATAAACACCAGGGGGTGGAAATAAAGCAGGGAGGGACACTCGGAGGCAAGGCAGGGAGTTGGGGATGGTTCCTCAGGAATTCCAAGCGCAGGGAGCCGACCCTCAGGTGAGGATCCATCCTGCACATCCCATTCCTCATGGGAGGAGGAGGCTGAACACGCTGGGATTGATGGATCTTCCACAGCTCTGAGATCCAGAGTGGGTGGCTGGAATTCCAGGGAGTGGAAACAGAGCTGGTCCCAGAGTGGGAACAGGAAAACCGTGGAAAAGTGGGAATTTTTCAACCAGTCTGGGGCTGAACTGGGCCAGGGAACTCTGCTGGATGATCCAGGCGGAGCTGCTGGGGACAAACTAAAGAGGAGCTCCCATCCCTCAGGAATGGGAGAGGATTTCCAGGCAGTTCTCTTGGATTTAGGAATGCCCTTGAGGTCTTTCCCAAATTTAATAATTCCATGATTCCCACCGAAGGAAGCTGGATCTGCTCTCCCAGCTGCAGGAACGCTGCCATTCGTTTTGTGTGGAAATCCAATTCCGTCCTCCAGTGTTTTTTGCATTTCCCTTGTTCATGATTAATTTATTTGCCCTCAATTTCACCAAAATTCAGCATTTTTCTGTCAGATTTCACTGAATCCCGGTGTCACCTTCAACTCTTCCCCCTTGCTGCTCCTCTGCATTTCCCACATTAACAATAAAAGGGATTTTTGGGAGCTCTGGGAAGCTCTTTTCAAGCTGTGCAAGTTGGGCTCATTTAATTCCTGAAGGCTGCACATCCACATCCTGATATCCAGGCAGGGAATTCATTTACATGCCATGGATGGCTCAGCCACCCCTCAACTGCTGGCATTTTGTCCCTGCTTTGGAATATTATTTACATTTATTAAAAAGCAGTTGGAGAATGTTCAGCTTGGTGCCTTTTAAAACAATGTGGAGCGGCTGCTTTCAGAAAGACAGAGATGAGGGTCCTTTATTAATTAATTTCCTGTTAATCCTTTAAATTCCTTCAATTATCAGGTATTTAAAGCGGTTTTTACGTGCTAATAACTGAATGAGAAGTGTGGAGCGTTCCATTTTCCAGCTGCCTGAACTTCAGGGGGATTTTAGATCATCTCCTGTCTTGTTTTCCCTCTCCTCAAAACATCCCAAGCTTTCCTCCCACCCCTTTCCTTCTCTCCCTGAGGAATCCCATGAGGCCAGCGGTGCCTGGCGGGAATTTTCCATCGGACAGTGACGTTGTTGTCATTGATTGGAATCCTGATGGAAAATATCTACTCCAAAGGGAGAGATGCCTTCTCTCAAAGGGAATCTGGGAATGCTGGTGGGGTTTAGGCTCAGCCTAAACGGGGGAAGGTGTCTGTGTAAACCCCTCCCAGGATTATTTTAGGTCAGCATTCCAGCAGCTGATTTGTGTCAAACTCCTCATCCCAAAGTTCTGCTGAAAACGGGATCTGCCTGCACCTAAAAATAAAGACCCCAAATTCAAATTAAACCGGTGTTCAAACTGCAAAATATCCCTGGCAAAACAAACCTGAATTATCCATTTACAAGTGCAGTTGCTGATGGAAAATGATTCTTATAATTCAGTGTGGGCACAAAGCACAACTGATTTTAAAGTGATTTTGGGCAAACTCATCTTTCAGGGAAGAAGGGAAAGAGAGGGAATCTCTCCCTTAGTCCAGGAAACAGCAGCCAATGGATGCCACTGGAGCAGGGAATTCCATGGATGTTGTGCCAATGAAAAGCTCCTTTCTGCTCGGGTTTAGGATTTGAAGGAGGGATCCTGAGCATTGTGATTAAAAGTGGAGCAGAGGTGATGGGTGTGATCCCCACTCAGGAGCCTCTGGGATTTTTCCCTGGCAGAAAGTTGATGGGAATTCACCATCAGGGCAGAGCCAACACACCCACACTGGGCTGGGGGGAAGGAATTGCACTGGGAGCAGCCTGTGAATATTCCAAGGCAAGTTTTAATGGAAAATATGGCCTTAATTGTGTGGAATTTCATGGCCACTTCATGAGGGCACGGAGGTGTTCCCTGCCTGGGGATGCAGTGCCTCGGACTTGTGGGGCCTGTCACAGCCCCACAAAAGATGGAATTAAGGAATGAAGGCATTTAGCACTTCTGAGCAGGAGTTCTGGCAGTGGGAATGGGGCTCAGGGAGCCAGAGCAGCGGCAGAATTAATTCCCGGGATGGGGAGGGAAGGCTGCACGCGCTTGGTGCGGAAATCAAAAGGCATTAATTGAGACGTGACCCACACAAATGTTTGAAGGCATCCCTTGCCCGGGTGCTGAGGGATAAAAGCAGCACTTTTGGAGTTCATTGCTGTTTTCACATCCCAGATGGCTGCAGGCTGCAGGGTTTGGGGCTGCCGGGTCTGTCCCGGTGCCAAATGGCCACAGGAACGCTCGGGCTTGGCCAGCCCCAGTGCAGGGCACGTGCCAAGGCTGGGGACGCTCCACTTGGCCACCACATCCATGGAAACCAGGCAGGATCTGGGGATCTGGGCAATGGGTGTGTTTTAGTGGGATTATTTTGGGATTCGGGCTTCTGTTGCGGGGTTCTCTGGAAGAGGAATCCGTTTGCATTTCGTGTTTGCCAGCACATTTCTGCTCCCCGTGCCTCCATCTCTCAGTTGTTCCTGGGCGTATTTTGGGACAGAAACTTGTGTTTGGTGTAAACTGGAGCCTCTGGAAGGTGAATAATTCCTTTTTGGCAGGAGGCCCCTGTTGGGAGGGGTTGCATCCCAAGTGACCACGCCTGTTTGGGATCAGGGTGTGTGCTGTGAATCCCAAAGAGGAGATTCCAGCTCTCAGCCCAGCTTTGGGGACTGGAAAGTCAGGAAAAAGAGATTCACTGACCATGCATTTGTTTCAACCTTCCTGGAACACCCCCGAAGTTGTGTTTGTCCTTGTGGGAAAATCCAGTTTTGTCACCAGGAGCTCTCCTTGACCTTTTCACTCCAGAGCAGCCACTGAGCTACTGGAGTTCACTGCAATGGTGCTGTTTGGAGCACATTCCCCTGGGAATTACCATTTCCATGAGGAAATATTCCTGATTTCAGCTCTTCCCTGTGACAGGGCTGAGCCAGGGTTTTCCAGAGTCACCTGCAATTCCCGGGTACTGCCCAGCCCTGGCTGTGAGGAGCTGGAAATCAAAGCCCTGTGGTGTGTTGTGCTATAATTTATGCCAGGAAGCAGATTTAAATTATGCAAATTGCTGTCTGCACCGAATCTGCCATCTGGAAAAAGTTCTGCCTGCAAAAATCTGTCAGGGCAAGGCAAGGGACAAGGGATCATTGGGAAGGGAGAACTGATGGAATAAAAACAAGCTGCTCCCAGAAAATTGATTCCCCTGCTCCAGTCCAGTGGCAATGCTGCTGTTCTGTAGGAGCCAGATGAATATAGTAGGGGTAAAATAATTGTTTAAAGCTGCTTAGGAGCTGGAAGAATTCCTTGTTATCCAGGAGGGATAAAATGCAGGTTAGGAGGGAAAGGAAGAGCCCAGGGAAGGGTGGCACCTCCAGAGTTGCAGGTGGGCAGGGACCAGCAGTGAAAGGCTGAGAGAGGAGATGTGGCCTGGAAATTTTGGGGCCATCCAACAGGGAATATTTCTGTAATAAATGGGAATTGGAGAGGTAAAAGGATGCAGGATTTGCTGCCTCTCTAGCGCTGGAAATCAGGGAAAAGTTCTTCCCCCAGAGGGTGCTGGGCACTGCCCAGGGAATGGGCACATTCCCAAACCTGCCCAAGCTGCAGGAGTGTGGGGACACTCCCAGGGATGCCCAGGGTCGGATTTTGGGGTGTCTGTGCAGGGCCATGGGCTGGACTGGATGATCCTGGTGGTCCCTTCCAGCTGAGGATATTCCAGAGTTCTTTATTATCCACCAGAACAGATTTGTGTGACTCCTTTCCCAAAGCCAGAGCTCCCGTGGCAGGAGGAACGTGCACAGGAGTTACATCACCTCCTGGGGTGAATTTTTGGGGCACTCCCTCCCTTTATGAGCAGGAATTGCCTCTCCTTGTGCCCCCAGGATATCCTCAGGTAAAACCCTGCAGAGCCCTCTCCAGAAATCAGTGCTGGGGGTCAAGGACTTGTGGAACTCCCTGGAAAGGCAGAGGCTGGTTCTCCACACAGAACCTCTTGGCTTTCCAAGCCCCCTTGCACGTGTCCACTGAGCCCTTTTTGTGCCCTCATTTGGGGGAGCAGCGTGTCCTTTGTCACGGGGTGCGTTTGGTGACATCCCGTGAAGCAGAGCAGTAATTACAGAAAGCTTTGTCAGGTTTTATCCTCTGCTCCTGCAGAGCAGGATGCCAGGGCTGTGCAGAGACCCCTCGCTGCCTGCACTCCCATTAACTCCATAGGCACGGCGTTAATTTGGAAAAATAACAGTTGGAGGCTGTCGGGGATGCTCCGTAAGAGCCCTGCCAGCTCCTGCTGCAATGCAGACAGAAAACAAATGGTTCCCATTTCAACTTGGCACGCTGTCACCCCACTGAGCTGACTTCCCAGGATAAACTATTGCCATGGAATTGTATTCCCACCAGCAGCACGAGATCCTGTTTAAAAAGCATCACACAACCCTGTGTATCCCTAATTATTTGTGTGATGAAGGGAGAAACGCTTCAGTGCTGGTTTATTTTTGCTCACCGTCCTCGTAACTAAGCTGGGAGTGCTTTTCCTCTTTCCATGGAGCTGTTCCTGTAGATAGGATGTTGGGAATGAATTCGTCCCTAGCTGGGTGGGGAGGGCTGGGATGGAATTCCCAGAGCAGCTGTGGCTGCCCCTGGATCCCTGGGAGTGCCCAAGGCCAGGCTGGACAGGGCTGGGAGCACCTGGGACAGTGGAAGGTGTTCCTTGGTGTTCCTGGGTGGAACTGGATGGGTTTTGAGGTCCCTTCCAACCCAAACCATCCTGGGATTCTCCAGCAGGATTGTTTGGCTCTCAGGAGTTCCGTGGGTTGGGATGGCACAGCTTTGCAGTCCTGGTGCTTTGGTGTTTCGTGTTGGTTTCTTCTGGCCGTGAAAATTCTGGATTTTCCAACAAGGGAGTGGTCACTGAACCAGGGGCCCATTGTAACTCCTGGGCTCAATCCCTAAATTTAGGGCTCGTGTTTTATGGTGGTTTTAATGCCTTACATGGCATGGAGTGCCCTGTGCTTCAAATCCCCCATCCCAGCTCTGTGTGCCACCTGAAGGGACAGGGATGGAAGGGGTGGAATTCCCTCCCTGACAGGAACACACAAACACCCCAGCAGCCAAAGCATCTCTGCCTCATTTCCAGCGCTGAGCTTGGCCTGGCTCAGAGATCACCAGCACCACCCTCCTGCCCTTTCCCTCCCACAGCCAGGGCTGATCTCCCTGGGAAGCCTTTCCCGTGGGAGCTGTGGGTTGACCTTTACAGCTCCAGCAATCCCTGGCAGCCGCTGGCAGCAGAGCACACCCAGCACCAACAGCTGTATTTGTTTAAACCCGACTGTGGCAGATCCTCCCGTGAATGCTGCAGCTGCCAGAGCTCCAAGCACAGCATTGAAGCAGCATCTCCAACGTAACATTTCCAGAACATTTCCTTCCAGCTTCCCCCTCCCCCCCCCCCCCAACACAGAATCCACAGGGAAGGACTCCCTGTGCCCCTCTGACCTTTTCTGCTGCTTTCCAGTTGATGAAGTTCACTCCTGTGACCTCGCTGCAGCTTGGCAGAGGCTCTGTGTTGTTTCAGTGCTGCTCCTGACATTCCTGGAGCATTAAACCTGGCAAAAATGGGATGTTTTACTCTCAGGCTCGGCTGTGAAAGGTCTTTGTTGTCACTGTGAACTTTGAAAATTAAAGGTGTTCTAAAAGCAGCTGGAAAAGAAGAGATTCAATCAGAGAGATGCTGCCATGGGGGAGCCCAAAGGCTTTTGCATGGCAGAAGAGTTGAAAGCTGTGGTGAACTGAGTTTCTGTCCTTTCTGTCCCTTGCATGGAGGGAGGATGGAGACATTTCAAAGGAAGGGTTTTGTTGCTACTCTTTGTGACATTTTAATTCAGTTTTGGTCTTGGAAAGCCAAAGCAGGGGCTCCTTCCTGGCAGAGGCTGCAGGGACAGCAGGCAGGGAGGGAAGGGGCTGCTGTCACTTTTGGGGGTTCTTTTACTCTGAACAATTATGCAGCATTTTGGTTTCGTTTGGAGAAAGGTCCTGGAAGGGCAACAAAGCTGATGTAATTCCACCCCCTTCCCGTGGCCAGGGCCTCCTTTCATTATCCCAGGTTTTGTTTGGGAACACTGAGATTTGATTTGGTTTTTGATCTGATCTTGTGATGTCTGGGAGCTGAGACCTTTAATTTCCTGTCCTGGTGGATCTGTCTGTGAAATCCTCCTGGGGCTGTGTGTTTGCAGGAACTGGGACTGGGAAAAGGCCCCTTCCCTCCCTAAAGATGCACCAAAAACCTCAGCCAGGGAGGGCAGAATTAACAACCCAATCAAGCCAATATTGTTTAATTCAGTTCATTATAAGCTGACCCCACCTGAATTAACCAAGGATGCTGCAGCTCCTGGGGTCACCGTCACATTTCCCTGCAAAGAAATTCAGTGGAGCAGGAGCAGCTGCTGCAGAAAACCGGGATTTTGGCTCTGTGATTGAAGAATCAAACCTCCCTGGAAAGGCTCAGCTGGGATTATTTGCTCTCAGGCTCTCAGTGAGCAGCACCAAGAGCAGTTTTATCTCTCAGGAACTTGTTAAAAAACTTGAAATAGGTATAGTTTGGTCATAATGGGGACTCCCACAAAGCCAGGTGGGGTTTTAATAATTATTTTATTATTATTTATACATATTTATATAAATGAGGGGCAGGTTTCACTTGGAGAGTATTCCAGAAAAATCAGATTTGAGGCTGGGAGTTGTGTGGCTGCCTGGGTAGAAAAGCTGGGAAGAATTAAAGCTTTTCCAGCTTTTCAGGATGGAGCAGCCACTGGAATTAGACGGAAGAAAAATTGGATGAGGCGTTGGACGAGTTCTCCTGGCAGCCCCCGTGAGCTCAGGAGCAGGATTAGGGAGAGCTGGAGGTTTGGGAAGCAAAGCTCAGTTTTAGTCTGCCTCCTGCATTTGTGATTAACTTCTCCTCAGGGCAGTGAGGCTGCAAAATCCAAACCAAATTGCTCCAGAGACAATTCCATTTCCCCTGCCCGTTAAATATCAGGATATTTCTTTATTAGAGCGAGGTTGATGGGGATGATGGCTGTTTGTGGCTGAGCTCAGGGAGATTAATTAATGAGATCCCCATTAATGCCATGGCTCGGGTGATATCTGGAAATAAAGCCCCATCTGCCTATTTTTTTACAAAGTGCTGTGGAAAAATATCCAAAAGTTTCTCTGGAATTCAGAAATCCAGCTCTGCCCCAACATCTCAGCCCTGGAGTCACATTCCCATGGATTTTCCACAGAAGTAGCCACAGCAATGATAATTTGGGAGCTGTCTGGGGAGCAAACTCAGAGTGCCAGAACAAGACTAACCCCCCTCTGTGTTTCCTCTAATAAAAGGGAAGAGCACTAAATAATTAACATCAACAAATGAAAACTAATTTGCCAATTTTTAATTTTTCCCCCATTGCGTGATCCCTGTTAATGAATAATTTACCAGCCAGAGATGAATATAAAATGAAGGGATTTCTCTGGGGTCTGCTGTGTTCTCTGAACATCCAGGCTAACTGTTTAGATATCTATATCTATATATATATTTTTTTTTTTTTTAAGGGTAAAAAATAACCCCAGAGAAAACAGCATTCAGCAGGAACCAGACAGGAATAAAAAGAGCTGCAGCCTCCAGAGGTTTTCCCATTTCCTTCTAGGCCTGAGATCATTTGTCTGAGGCTGTTTGTGAATTATTCATACCCAGTGGAGCTCTCTGCTTTCCCACATTGAATGTGGCCGGTTTCCATCTCGGGGCTCCCCGTGCTGCTTTTTTTTGTTTGCATTTCAGGTTTTCCTGGGATGCCCTTTATCCCAAGCCCTGCTGGATACTGGGGGATTCTGTCAGTCAAACATCCAGAGCCTGCTCTGTGCTCAGTGCCCAGGAGGCAGCTGTGGGAGCGGGAATGGGATAACTGAGGAGCTGAGAAACCTTGGGAATGATGCCGTGGTCCTGCTTGGACTTTGGGGTGGGACCTCCGAGGGAAAAGTGTTTGTAATTTTAGCTCTGGGTTGATTTTAAGGGTCCTGTGCATCCAAATACCTGTATCAGGTTAGCAGGAGCATCCCAGTCTCTGGAAGTGTCCCTGCTCATGGCAGGGGATGGAATGAGATGGGATTTCAAATCCCAGTTCAAAACCCTTCTGCTTCAGCTGCCACTCAAAACCTGCTTAGGTTTGGTTGTGTTAAACAGGACTGGGAAAAGAGATCCAGGACTGGGAAAACGGATCCAGGATTGGGAAAACGGATCCAGGACTGGGAAAACAGATCAAGGATTGGGAAAACAGATCCAGGACTGGGAAAAGAGATCCAGGATTGGGAAAACGGATCCAGGTTTGGGAAAATGGATCCAGGTTTGGGAAAACGGATCCAGGTTTGGGAAAATGGATCCAGGATTGGGGAAATAGATCCAGGACTGAGAAAACAGGACTGGGAAAGCAGATCCAGGACTGGGAAAGCAGATCCAGGACTGGGATGAACTTCAGTGTGTGCTCCAAGGGTTCCTTGGAGTTCCATGCCCCACCAGCCTCCAACATGAGCAGCATCTCCACATCCCACGGACTGGGCAGCCTCATGCCATGGAATTCCTGACTGGTTTGGTGGGAAGGAGGAGGAAGAGGAGGGATGAGTTCCACCTGCAGCTGGGTTTCCTTGGCTTTTCCTGCTGCTGGGCGCCAGAGGCACAACTCGAGGAGGGGCACTCGTGGCTCGTTGCTGTCGCTGTTTGCTGCCCTGCTCAGGTTTGGGAGGAGCCATCCCAGTGCTCCTGAGGAGCATCCCAATGTTTGGGAGGAGCCATCCCAATGTTTGTGAGGAGTCATCCCAATGTTTGTGAGGAGCCACCTCGGTGTTCCTGAGGAGCCACCT
>VWZP01004403.1:5532-26285 GCA_013396995.1 Dicaeum eximium | reverse complement strand
CATCCCGGTGTTCCTGAGGAGCATCCCGGTGTTCCTGAGGCCCATCCCGGTGTTTCCCTGCTCCAGGTGACGAGCGGCGCTGCCGCAGGCGGGATGCGGTTGCCGAGCAACCTCCGGCAGTAAAACCATCCCCGGAGCCGGCGGTGTCTGAGCGCGGAGCTTTCCCTGCTCAGCAGCTCCGCAGCCGCCTCTTTCCATCTGGGCTCGCTCCACCTGGAAGCGTGGCAGGGATTTTCTCCTCTCTGGTGCCGCGATTTGTGCACATGCCCACAATCCCGTGCCACATCCAGGAATTCCCTGGACACCTCCAGGGATGGGCACTCCAACCCTCCCTGGGCAGTCCCAAGGCCTGACCGCCCTTTCCATGGAGAAATTCCTGCTCATTCCACCCTGCCCCTCCCCTGCATTCCCTCTCCTCCTGTCCCTGTTCCCTGGGAGCAGATCCCAATCCCAGCCTGGCTGTCCCCTCCTGGCAGGAGTTGTGCAGAGCCACAAGGTCTCCCCTGAGCCTCCTCCACCTCCCAGACTCCTCAGGTTTCCTCCTAAAATCCCAGGAAGAAAATACTGTAGAAATAATATTTTTTCATAGATGGGATTGTTACTTTTTACAGGAACCTTCTGATTCCCAAACGAGTTCCTCCTTCTTTTGTGAGAATTACAGACATTTCCCCATGCTGAAAAGCTGAAAATTGGATTAATAGATTCCCTTTCAGTTTTCAAACACTCCTCTCTTGTTGTCACTAAAATTAACAGGCTTGGGAGCTATAAAAGGAGCTCCCTGCTTTTTCTGGGGAAAAGCCCTCCCCTGGGAATTCAGAAATGGATCTGTCATGTGAGATTTCCCCCTGCCGTGCTGGAATTCACCCTGCCTGCGTTCCAATCTCCTCCTATTCCTCTCCAAAGTAATCCAGACTCAAGTGTGTCATGTAATTAAAGCAATAAAAAAATGAAAAGGTATAAAATTAACAAACCCCAGGATGCTCAGGCTGAAAAATAATTAATGGATAAATGGAATGAGCACATTAAGGACTAGGAAAAGACCCTTCAGGTTGCTCTGAATGCGCTCCTCAAGCTTTCCTGGATCTTTTCCCTCAGTGTCTCCATGTCTGGAGCTGCCCAATCCCTGTCTTTATCCAGCTGAAGGAGGGAAAAGAAAAGCCCTGGAAGTTTCACAATATATTTGTTTTATCTGTCTCAGGCAGCACCGTAACTCATCCTGGGTTCCAGCGGGAGTGTGGATCCCTTCCAGGGTAATTCCCTGCAGTTGGGTGGCTCTGGGCAGGACGCGGAGCTGGGGGTGGCACCATCCTGGCTGTCCCTGTCCCCTCGGTGCCCCTGCAGCGTCCAACCCCTTCTCACGGGCTCAGCACCGTGGGCAGCTCCATCAATCCCGCTGCGAGGAGCACGGATCAATACCCCACGGTTAATGAGGCCCGGCCGGAATTAGGATCGATTTCCTGCCTCCTCCTCTTCCCAATTATGCAAACTTCGCTGTGCCCCTTCCAGGGCTGCCTTTTATCCCGGCTTTTAGAGGCACTGCCCAGTGACGTTTGATGGGAATAGTCAAAAACATCACAACCGATTTGGGCTTTTGCTTTTTTGTTCTCTGTTCAGTCTTCACCCTAGGGTTAATAGAAAATGATGTCAAACACCGGGAGTGATTTATGGAAGTCAGGCAGCTTTTGGCACCCTGAGCTATGGATAAAGTCAACTGCAAATTGTTTTCACATTCTAAATTACTGTACCCAGCTCTGGAGGAGGCTGGAAAAACTGCCAGAGGGAAAATGTGGGAGAAGGAAAGCTCGTGTGGTTATCTCTGAGCTGAGCTGCACCTCAAAAGAATTCCATTTTTAAAGCCAAAGCTCTGTGCTGAACGCCAGGGATGGATTTTTCCTGGGAATCACCGTGGATGTGGGGATTCCCAGCTCCACATCTGCCACCTCTGCTGCTGGAACAGGAGCTGCTGCAGGCTGGAAATCTCTTCATTAGAGCCGGGATAGGTTTTGATTGCAGAACAAAGATTCTGGAAGTGGGAGCTGTGCTCTTCTCAACAAGAGCATCTCTGGAACCACAGACACCTGAGATGGGAAAGAAAACTTCCCTTTTTTACTCTGGGTGTTATTTTGGTAGCTCTGATATTTCCTTCCGAACTTGTATTGGATTATCAATAAAATATCAGTTTCTTTGTTGTTATTATTGATTTTTAAGTTTAAAATCTCATGGGTGGCACTTGAGGGATTGTTTTTGTTTCAGGGTTGCCTCAAAACTTGGTTTGTCTTGAAGATGAGAGAGAATCTCCAAGGGCTTCCCATAAAATTAATGGATTTTTTTTTCTTTCTCTCTCCTTGCAGGAAGAGCTCAGGAGGCTCCAGCACACCCTGGAACAGGTCAATGATGGCAAAGACTCACTCCAAAGGTAAATGTGCCTCTTCCAAAATATCTCACCCATGAGAAAGTGAAAAGGATTTTCCAAGGTGTGAAACCTTTGCTGAGGGATCCTCTTTGTCACAGACAATATCCCAAATTTTGCCTTTCTCCCATGAGCAATCCCTACTTTTAGTTACAAGAGGACAATTTCTGACAACAATATCACTGAGTGCCCAGTCAAGTCTCAAAATAACTCCACAGGTCGGGGTCTGATCTCCCCAGGGATTCATGCAGGTTCCCACCAGAAAACTGGATCCAAATTCCCATTTTTTATTGGGAGCTGGACACAGAGGTCCAGATAACTTCCTCTAAAGACAGCAACACTTTCTGATCAGCAGCTCTTGTTTGTTCTTGTCCAGATTATGGAATTCATCCACAGAATTGCAGGAATGTCAGGCTGGAACATGTTAAACTCATTTCCTTTTCTTTCCCGTAGCCATCAGCTCACCATGGATGAAGAAAATAATATCCAGGAATATCCTATCAACCTCCAGCCCTTGGAATCCAAAGTGAAAATGTGAGTGAGGAAAGGTGTTGGGTGTGCCTTGGAATGCAGTTGAGATGTCCAATTCCTGAGCTGCAGGATCCACACTGGATCCATCCTGGATTTATGTGTAACTGGATAAAAGGGCTTCCAATCAGCAAATTAATCAAGTTTTCTATGTTTAAGAATGTGGAGCTGAGAAAATTGGGGTTGTTCAGCCTGGAAAAAAGAGAAGGATCCAAAGTGACCAAACTGTGGCCTTCCAGGGCCTGAAGGGGCTCCAGGAGAGCTGGAGAGGGACTGGGGACAATGGATGGAGGGACAGGACACAGGGAATGGCTCCCAGTGCCAGAGGGCAGGGCTGGGTGGGATATTGGGAATTGGGAATTGTTCCCTGGGAGGGTGGGGAGGGCTGGGATGGAATTCCCAGAGCAGCTGTGGTTGCCCCTGGATCCCTGGCAGTGCCCAAGGCCAGGTTGATCTTTAAGGTCCTTTCTAACCCAAACCATTCCAGAATTCCCTGATTCTCCTTAATAAATTATCCTAATTATAATCCTAAATTATCCCAGTGGTGCCTCATACAAACCCTACAGAGGTAGTTCCACGTGATCCTTATCCAGACAGGAAAACAAAATCCAGGAAGCCCCTAAATCCCAGAGTTTTGAGCCAGGGATCTGGACAGAAATCCTGTGTTCCCTCAGCATCCAGCGAGCATGGCGTGAGCACCTGCAGCGCCAGGACCTGTCCCCATCCCCGGAGCTATCTAACCCAAGCAGCCCATCCCCGACGTCCCCAGCAACGTCCCCAACGACGTCCCCGATGTCCCCAACGCCGCCGGCCTCGGGCAAGATGAGCAGGTCTGTCAGCATGAACACCTTCTCCGACAGCAGCACCCCCGTGAGTCCCGCTGGAATTCCTCCTTTTTCCTTTGTGGGCTTCCTTTCTGGGATTGGGGATAAGTGGAAGCTCAGCTGTGGGCTTGCTGGGTTAAAATGGGATTTTTAGGAGTCTCAAATGATCTCCAGGCAGAGATTCCTCCTGGAGGCTCATCAGGATGTGTGACTGTGGATTCCAGACCTGGGTTTCAGCAGATTTTGGAGGTGTTCTTGCTGGATAAATGGTGCTTCCAAGTGGTCTTGTGTCCTGTGTGTTTAGGATGTTGTGTTCCCAAAAAACCTCAAACTGTGGTGCTTTTTGTGTGCGATTTCTTGGTTGATTTTTGGTTTTGTTTTGTTGGTTGATTTTTATATTTGCTAAAAGAAATGCTGAAAAGTTGATTTAGTGGATCAAAATTAAATTTGATTTTGGAATAAATATTCTGCCCTGACCAGTGGCTGGAGGCTGCATTTCTCTTTTTAAGGTGACCCTAAATAAACCCCAAATACAGATCCCATTTTTGGAATACAAACAGTGCTGTGACCATCACTGAATCGGGATTTTTAGCCCAATAAAAAAATAAATACAGAGACTGGAAATGTTGCCATCAGCTTTGTGACAGAAGACAGGATTTGAGGGAATTACAGACTGGAATTCCAGGAGCAGGAATTGCGGTGGTGTGGGGTGCAGGAAGTGTCTCCCTGCCCCTGAGGAGGGAACAGGTTGGTTGGATCCTCACTGTTGCCACTCCCAGGACAGCATTTGGTGGCTTCTGAATCCCTACAAAAATCCAGGAATCATTGTTAGTGGTGTTTTTCGAGCTGAATAAATTTAATTCTGCCTTGAGTTGCAAAGTGGGAGCGATTTTAATCTTGTAAAGCCCAAGGCACCGATCAGAGTTTTCCCACACTAAAAACTCTGATTTTGGAATTTTGGGGGCAATTTGGCTCTTTCCAGTGTTGATCCAAGTGTTGATCCAGACCCAAAGTGAAGCTGTTTCCAGCAGGTTTATTTTGGGATGCAGTGCTTGACAGAATTTAATAAAGTATTCCTGAGGGCACTGCTTTATTTCTAGTCGGGAGCTGGGAGCAGGAGGATAAAGTGGGTTGGAACATTGGGTTAGACACCGATGTTTCATGGATTAAAGGGGTTTGGTTCCTTTAATAAATGAAGATATAAATATTTATCTGCCAGTGGAATCTGCTTCCACCAGAGGTCCCTCGTACCCTGCGCAGGGACATTCCGAGCTGCTCCAGAGCTTCTCCTGCGCTGATCTCGTTTGGAAAATGGCACTTTAGGGATGTTTGGGAGCTCAGTGAGGGCAGCTGGGAGTTCTGTATTTGTGGGGAGAAAGTGATGGCTCCATCTCCGAGTGTTTGTGGGGTACAGCACGGGGCTCCCGGGCCCTCCCCATGGAGAGAACTGACGGAACGCGTGGGATGTCAGAGCTTGAGGGATGAGATGGGAAACGGAGAATTCTGGTTTGGCTGCTGCTTTGTGGCACAGAAAGGTTTGTGTGTGTAGTACAAGCAGGTTCTTACCTTTTGGAAAAGATCTGTTCTTGATCACTGATCAGATTATGGTAGAGGAGCACACAGGCTGGAGTTGTGTTGTCTTCACTTCCTTTTGTTTTCCTTTTGCGTGGTAACTTTTGCTAAAAAGAAATCAGAAGACAGACATGTAACAGATTTGAAATAATATTCTTCCTTTGTAAATGTTTTATTTTTTGTTACTGTGTAGAAAAAGTGCCAAAACTTCCCTTCCTAGATGGGTTTCTGGTTTTTCCTCCAAAATCACTGAATGGTTTGGAAGGAAAGGGACCTTCAAGCTCACCCCACCCCACTCCTGCCACGGCAGGGACA
The DNA here is from genome assembly GCA_013396995.1 of Dicaeum eximium. Taxonomy (NCBI): domain Eukaryota; kingdom Metazoa; phylum Chordata; class Aves; order Passeriformes; family Dicaeidae; genus Dicaeum; species Dicaeum eximium. The sequence goes on along the minus strand of VWZP01004403.1, from coordinate 20,636 downwards.
CTTCCACTGTCCCAAGCTGCTCCAAGCCCTGTCCAGCCTGGCCTTGGGCAGTGCCAGTCATCCAGGGGCAGCCCCAGCTGCTCTGGGCACCTGTGCCAGGGTCTGCTCACCCTCACAGCCAGGAATTCCTTCCCAATATCTCATTTAAATTCCCGCTCCTTCAGCCTGAAGCCATTCCCCTGTTCTGTCACTCCAGTTCCCAAAGAAGTCTCTCTACATCTTCCTTGCACCCCCACTCAGATTCTGGCGGGAGCCCTGAGCTCTGCACACACCTTGCTCTTCCCCAGGCTGACAAACTCCAGCTTTCCCAGCCTGTCTCCATGGGGGAAGATCTCCTGTCCCCTTATCCATGGCCTGTTCTGGACTTGCTCCAACACTTCCACGTCCTTCCTCCAGCGGGGATCCCAGCTGTGGGTGCAGCATTCCCGGCGGGGTCTCAGGAAGCATTCCATGTCCTGAAGGATGTGTTAGCCTGGCTCCCGCCCTGCCGGGCTGCCCGGGAGAGGCGCGGGAGCCGCCGGGGCCGGTGCGGGGCCGGAGCGGGGCCGGGGCGTTCAGCACCGCGGGCAGCGGCGGGGCCGGGGCGCTCAGCACCGCGGACAGCGCCGCGGATCTCCCGCTCCTCGGCCGCAGCTCGGGGCTCGCTGCCCTTTAATGCGGATCTTACCCCAACCCTTCACTCCTGACCTCCCGTCCTGCACCGCTTTTCCTCTCCTAAAAATCATCGGGATGCTCATGAGAATGGCAGGGACTGCTTCGGTACAATTCCCATTTTTTTGCTTGAGCCAAGTGCTCCAATAGGCAACTTTCTACCAAGAAATGCTTTTTTTCGGGGTGGAGCCACACAAAACCTGCTTTTCCAAACAGGAATGGTTGTTTCCTCACCCTTTCTCCATCAGTTGATGCCACAGAAATATCCCGTGGAGAAAAAGCCAGGACTGAACTCCTCTGCCCCAACCCCAGTTTGTTTGTCCTTCCTGCCCCACGTGGTACCTTCAAAGCTGGGACTTTCCTCAGTGATTTATTAAGGTTTGGTTCTAAAATTAAACAAACTCTCCCTGTACCTTTGTGTGTTCCTAGGTCTCTCAGGAGAATCCCATTTTCCCACTGGTGTCTGTGACATTCCCAGGTGTGTTTTGCACCTGCAGGAGCGATGGGAAGTTGAGGGAGAGGGAAAATCAACGTATGGGAGGCAGTGAAATCCTAACAAGCAGTGGGGTGTTAATATGGGGAACATTCCCTCTTTCCTGCGAGCCTGAATTCCCAAATCCATGAGCAGCAGAGAGGCAATCATCTGATAAATATTTACAATGTGATTTCTATATAATGTAGAAATGCAAATCCTTGCTCTTGAGCAGCATGGATGGAAACATAATTAAAGATGAGGGAGACAAATCCAACTGAGATGAAAAGGCCTTAATTAGAAATCAAATATTTGATGGGTTGGGGAGAAACATTAACGCTGATGTGGCTGTCAGATAACACTTGGAATGAAGGGAACGTGGGAAAAAATGTTGTTTTCAATCCCTCCCATTGGCTTTGGATAATCTCAGTTCTAAATGTGAGCAGGGAATTCACAGTGCTGTGGCCTAACATAGAATTTGTCTTTTAAATGGGTTTTTTATGGAGAAATTGTTGTTGAGTTTGTCTTTATTTGTAAACATAATCATCCCCAATGATTATCCAAGTTTAACTCCCTTACAAATATTATCCCATGGGATTTGAACTGCTGGGATACAAAGGACCCTCTTGATCCTTTCTGCTGGTGGGAGCAGAACACCAATAATTCTTTTTCTGTTGTGTGTATTGAAGGTTGGGTATTGATGTGATTATTGATGTCAATTTGAGTCCTTGTGGTTTAGCAGCAGCAAAATCAATCCAGAAACGATCTTGGTGGATGATAAAACCACTGATAAGACATTTCTGATGATGTTTCTGTGGGAATATTCGGCTGCTTGAGACACTTGAGAACAGCTTTTTGAGTTCTGGGGTGGGTTTAGCTCTGTGAAGGTTCACAATGAGATGGCTCTGGTGGGTATCAATGAGAGATCTCAAAAATTGTTTTATTTATGTCCCACTTCAGGAAATTTGGCTGAATTCTTTATAAAGCCTTTCTAAACTAATTCTATTTACAATATCTTATTTATTCCCACAGCAGGGAAATTCCACTGCCTGCCTTTTACAAAGCCAGGCCCCAAAATGAAAATAATATTAATAAAGACTTCAGTGCTTAATTAAGCAGCGGTTGCAGAGCAGATTTGCACCATCACAGAAAGTTCTTGGAGGGTTTCTCTCCAGCCCTGTGGCAACACACTGAAAATCCAGAATTTCCTTCGTCTGAGGAACTTCCAGAGGGCAGGGCTGGGTGGGATATTGGGAAGGAATTGTTCCCTGTGAGGATGAGGAGGGGCTGGGATGGAATTCCCAGAGGAGCTGTGGCTGCCCCTGGATCCCTTTGGGAAGTGCCCAAGGCCAGGTTGGACAGGGCTGGGAGCACCTGGGACAGTGGGAGGTGTGGGACTGGATGAGCTTTGAGGTCCCTTCCAACCCACACAATTCCACGATTCTCTGCTCTGTGCCAGTGAGCTTTGCTGGTGGCATTTGCAATCTTTGGGAATGATGGCAATGGCCTGATTTCTTTAGGCTGGAAAAGATCCCATCCTTTCCTACTGCTTGGGATGTGCAGCTAAAACATCCCAAAAGATCCAGAGTTTCCAATGAGACACTCTGGGATCACAAATTTGGGTGTTGGTGACTTGAGAGCTGGGCACGGATGAGGAGAGGACACGGCAGAGCACACCAAGAATTCCTAGGAATTATTGGGAATACCAGGATCTGGCAAACCCAAAATTACGAGGCCTTTTGTTGTCACCTTTCCCAAGTTTGATGACAGAGATCAAACAGCTCAATCCAGAGTAAAATACTGGAGCAGTGCAGGAAAAGGGAATGGATTTGGAATGGGAAGGAAAGAGTGGGAATTCCAACACGGAATTATTTGAGACTGGGAGATTTCCACCCACAGGTTTCCCACAAGGAATTATCTTCACTGCCTGGAATGAATTCTATTTTCATGGGACCAAAAAAGAAGGGAAAATGTAAGAAATTTAAGTAATGGACAATAAAGTCATGGTTAGACTGGGAGGAATTAGATGTATAAAATATATTTAATAGAAACTCACTGGGATGGAGGGAAAATCCAATGGAAATTGCCCCATCCTGAGCCATTAAATTATTTTAGTGGCTCTATCACCACTGAAATGTGACAGCAGGACTTTAATGGGGTCTATTACAGAACAGTGGATCTTCCCAAATATCCAGATTATCTTCTTACAAAGGGCAGAGTATTGATTTCTGCTCGTAAAATGAATTTTCAGAGTAAATACACTAGAAAAGTACATTTCTGTGGGAATAAATATTATTTGAGCTATTTCACTGCTTGGAATTTAAGCAAATAATAATGATTATTCTGGTTTTTGGGAGATTCTGAGTCTGTTTCAATAACTGGATTTTTTGAGGCTATTTTCCACCTGTGAAATGACTTCTTAGGGTCAGCTAAAGGTCATTAGGAAGACATAAATGACATTTTAGGGAGGCATTTAAGGAAATAGACGTATTTTCTCTGGGAATTTCTTCAAGGGAGTGAAAATTTCACACGGGGGGTAAAAAAAGTCATTTTAATTTTAACAAAGAACCCAGAGTGAGCAGCAGGGAATGCCCTGGTGGTGGTGGTTCATGTCCCACCTGCTCTGCCCGTCCTGGGCTGAGCCCAACCACAGGTGACGCTTTTGGGGGGAAGGTTGGGCAGCTTTGCTCCTCAACAAACACCTCCCTAAACCCAGTTTTAATGGACATTCCCACATTGGAGTTATTCAGGTCTTCAACAAAACCTGATTCAATCCTGTGTTAATGGGGATTCCCCTGCTGGAGTTATTCATGTCTTCAGATTTTCTCCCAACCCCATCTCTCATATCAATAATTTTTGGCAAAGCCACCCTTTAGCAAAGAGATCTAAGCCCCACCCTTTAAGAGATCTAAGTCCAGCAGTGGACTTTGGGGTCTATTCTGGATTATTCATTACATCCATTATTTGTTTGATTGAATCACTTGGTTCTCCCTTTTTTAACAGCTGCTGCTCTTTCTCCCTTTCCTTTAAAGCATCAGCCTTTATGAACCCCAAGATTCCCCAAATTCCTCTGTCCCACATACGTAACAGTGAATTTTGGAGGAGTGTCCCATTTCCCAGGCTCTTCTCTCCAGTAAGATTTTGTTTAGCAGTGCCAGGATCACCTCATACCCCACTTGTGTCCTTATCCCCTGGACAGGATTTTAAACTTTCCTTCACTGGTGACTTCTGACATTTTGACCTTATTTTGCCCTTCTTTACTGACATTGAATTCAATATTTTTTCTCCCGTTGGCCAGGGCAGGAAAATGCTGGGAGCTGAGCAGTTCCTGCCTGGGAACACCAGGGCCAGAGGTGAACGTGGAATATTCCTGTGGTTTATTATACTGGGCATTTTCCTGCTGTTCTGATAATGCATTCCCCACGCCGTGTGTACACCAGTCCTTCATTATTTGAATATTTAGGAGCTCCTGTTTTCCCAACTAAACCCTTGTTTCCAGTTCCTAATTAAGGCGCTGCTTTAATTGCATTAATTCCTCTCATTCTGAGCCTGAACGGGGAGGTTGGAAAATGCTGCTCCCATCACGTCAGCGGCCAGGCTTTGGCTTTTCCAAGGTATTTAAAATTCCATCGCTGTTCCCATAAACCTCAGCCAGTGGATTATTTCTGCTGGACAGACAGTCCATCCTTCTCCTGGGGGCTTTATGGACAGAGTGTATAAAATGATAACACAATGAATAGGCCACTTGCCATCCTCTATCAGCTGCTTAAATCAGCTGCTCCAGACAGGAATTCAATACAGGAGAAGCTGTTCCAAATGGATTTTTCAGGTACAAGGCGCAACAAGGAATTTCAGGAGTATTCTTGATCCATTTGCACCGAGATAGCTTTAAAGACATTTATGGGCCTTCAATAAAGATGCTTTCAAACCATCTTCAGAATAATAAAATCGCTTTGGTGCTCTGAGGAGCTCAGAAGAAAATCAAATTATTGTTAGATTTGATTATGTCAGTGTCCAGAAATCCCAGACATTGGATGGAATCTGCTGAGAAGCAAAAAGAGAATCTCATTCGGGGAGGGAAAGGAAGAGAAGGTTTTGCATGCAGGAATTGAATATTCCCCTGTAATTTTATTTTTATGTAAATTATGTAAATTAGATGAAGATGTCATAATATTTCCCATGCTGAATTCATGCTATTTACGAACACTGCAGTGCCTGTTTCCCCCTCTCCTGTAAAAACCTGCTGTGCTTCCCAGAATGCCGGGGATTTATCTCGTCTCCTGTGTTTAATTTTGCAAAATTGGGATTCAAACTTAAATATGAAATCTTGAAGCCAAATTTCAGGAACAGATTTCCTACCTGGAAGGAAGTGGAAAGGGAATATGAAGGTTCCGTGGAGAATTCAGTATTTTTAGTCCAGAGCTGTGTTTTTGGGGATGTAGAGAAATGAAAATAGGCTGCCCAGGCAAGTGGCAGATTCATGGATTCACCATCCCTGGAAGCGTTCCAAAAATGTGTGGATGTGGCACTTGAGAACATCATTTAGTGGTGAATGTGGGCTGATGGTTGGACTTGATCTGGGGAGCCTTTTCCAACCCCAAGGACTCTGTGATTCCATGAAATGATGGCCTTGGTGTCTCTCCCAAGACTGGGAATGCTGCTGTGCCTTCCTGCCCACTTGGGGCCCGTTTTGATGTTTCTGTTCCTTACGGTCAAACATTTTCTGGATTTTCTTCCACAATAATTCTAAATTCGCTTTGTGGGGTGGAGTTCCATGGGTGGCTGTAGGGCAGGGCTGGACCTTTGTCTGTCCCTTCCCATTTCTGGGGGGGAAAAAAAGCCCCAAACCATTGATTGAGCCCCAAATCTCCTCCAGGACAACACTGAGGCCCAGAGGAATTTGCACGTCCAAATCCCAGTCTGGCTTTTCCATGTCCCAATTCCCATTCCATGCCTTTAATCCTGATACACTTCTTAAGTCCACCTGCAGGAACTCCTTCATTCCCTTCTAATGGAACAGATCCTTTGCTGCTCCTTGTCCCAAAAGAAAGGGAACTGGACAACTTTGTGCCTGGATTGTGACCTTTCCCTGAGGATTCTTGCTCCCTCTTGGAGAAATCTTTGTGAGGGCTCTGATTCCCTGCAAATCTGAGTCTGACTCATCACATCATCAGAAATCCCCAAACCCTCAATGCTGTAAAAATATCCCAGAGTTCCTTAACTCGTTTTCCAGGAGGAGTTTAATGATCCAGAAAATTAAGAATATTCACTTTTTTTTTTCCCAGCGAGGAGATATTTTAATTTCAAATGTTCCCACTTAATTTCCCTCAGAGCATAAACCCAGACCTTCCGTGGCAACGTCCTTCCAGCTGTCCTTGTTTTGGGGATTTATCTTCTCCATGCTTTTATTTTAAATGCTGCTCTTTGACACAAAAAAAGAATTATTTCATTTATTAAAGGCTGTGCCCACCATGAGATAATCATGGCAAAGAAATGAGAGGCTGTCACGGACTCCTCTCTCCATGAAAAAGGAATTGCAGAGCTCCTGGCTGTCAATGGATGCATTTTCCAGCAGCACTGAAGGGCTTTATTTGGCTTTTTACAGCACCACTGTCCTTTGTTTCCAGGCTCTGCCACACAGTGGCACTTTGTCTGCTGGAAGGGCTGATGCCAACGGTGGAAAAGGTCCTAAAAACTCTTGGAATTTCTTCTGGGATACATGAGCCTCAGTAAATGATGTTTTATTACAGCAACAGGAGCAGAAAGAGAGGGAAGGCTGGAGAAGGGTCTTGCTTAGAGTGTGACAGAACAAATCAGGTTGGGGATGGTTTAATTCAGGTAAATCTGGGTTTACTCCCAAACTGGGGCACTTCCAAGAGGGATTTTTTCTAAATGTGCAAGTCTAAACTCTAATTAAATAGAATTTTTTTAAAAACTTGAATTAAAAGTCATTTTTAGCATAACCTGATGTTGAGGTTTTCCCACTTAATTAGGGAATGAACAGGAGCTTGAGTATGAGATTAGTTTATGGTGTGTTTTCCTTCTAATGCTTTAAAAGTTTAAAAAACTGGCTCTCCAGTCACGGAGCAGCCAAACCAGTGGGAATGAGCTGTGTTTGTAATTCCTGCTCTGGTTTGGCTGCAGGGCTGGATATTCTGGATTGATCCATATCAGAAATTTAGATGCCTAAAAGTGAACTCCCAATGTGTTGGGTTTTTTGCTCCTCCTGTGTTTTCCTGGAATTCCAGGATGATTTGGGTGGGCAGGGACATCTCCCACTGTCCCAGGCTGCTCCCAGCCCTGTCCAGCCTGGTCTTGGGCACTGCCAGGGATGGGGAAGGTGTCCCAATATGTTGTTTATTTCCTTAGTTAAATTAGTGCTGAAGATAAATTTAATTCTTGTGGAATTTCACTTAAAACACTGAAACTGAGGTTTTGGGAATTCACCTTGATGTAAATGGGAAATTTAGCTGTATCCTAATATAAATAGTTCCATGTATGAAATAACTTATAATTGCATGATCCAGATGTTTTCCTGTTCCATAAAACCTGGATGGACACGTGCAAAACACAAATATCCACTGTCCATCTGCATCCCAGCTCCTGGATCCCTTGGCACAGGGATGCTGTGGGATCAGTCCCTAAATGAGTCTCTCCCTGCCTCCATAATTTGGGGATTTATCAGAGCAGCCTGACCTTTCCCACTGACTGATAACTCAACTTCCTCCCCTTCAGCACCTCAATTAAACTGGGAATTCAGGGAAAGCTTTGCTTGGTCATTAGGACAAAGAATCCAGGATTGGAAATTGCTGCTTATTAAATATTTCCCCCCCAAAAAAAGCTGGATTTTTAAATTTGGCTGGTTTGGGAGATCAGCAGATGGAGAAGGAGCAGCAAACCTCTCCTGATCACAGCCAAGACGCCTGGAAAAATGTTTCCACAGTGACACTAAAATCTTAATAACCTGTCAAAGGCGCTGCTCAGGAGAGATTTGGGATGAAAAATAGCTCCAAGATTTCCAGCTGAACAATGCTGGGTTCATTAAACATCCATCAAAACACAAAGTGAAAGTTAATTTACCTCAAGTCTTGCTCCTGAGCAAAGCCAGGGCCTACTTTTTAATTTTCCAGGAGAAAATTGGGCAGTTTGGCCACGACTTTCTGAGAGCCCAAATTTGTGAGGAGCAAAATCCCAGTGGGGAAAGATTGGGAGTGATCAAATACTTGAAGGTGCTGCTAAATCTCAAATAATTGTTACCTCAACACAAGAACTGGCAAAAATTTAAATAAGTTAAAACAGAGCCTAATTAACCTGACAGATTAATTAGACCCTTGGGGAAATTTGGACAATTGGATCAAGAAAAACTGAACTGGTTTTGGACAATCTGATCAGGAGAAATTGAAATCTCCTGGTGTTCAGGAGAGCCTGAACACCCAAATTGCTCCATTTTGGGTGGCTTTTGAACAATCAGACAAACAGGAGCTGCTCCCAAGGCATTTTCTCTGAAAATACGAAATTTTTCCTCTCACAGATGCTGTCCCAAACTTTGCATTTTCCCCCATCACTGCAGGTTGCTGTTGCTTTGTTCTGGGGGAGCTGACGTGGTCACAGAAATAGTTTTGGGTTTTTTTTAAATAGGTTTTTTTTTTAGGTTTGTTTAACACAGGTTTATTTAGGTTGGTTTAATTTGAGTTTTGCCTCACACGCAATCCATCCTGTCTTTAAGGGCAGAACTGGTTAAGGCCCAGCCTGACACAGGCAGGACAATATTTTCTCCTGCTTTAAAGGCCTGTGAGTTATCCAGGATTTTCTGGGGAGCCAACATAAGGAATGTGGGGACACCCTTTAAGGAGTTTATTGGAGCTGTTATGCATTTAAATTGTCCCATTAGGGGCCGTGCTCCCCTGGCTGCCAATAAAGATCAGTCTCAGGAGAGCTGTGGAGGCTCTTCCAGGAATTATTCCTGCCATTTCCCACTTTAATGGGTTGCTTATTTTAGGAAAACAATGATTTTCCCCAAATGAGGCAGCCTGAAGTTTAACCTCTGTGGGCAGATGTTTATTTGCTGTGATGTTCTTATCTCCCATCACAGATTCATTCAATAAATGAGTTTATAACAACCTGATCAGGCCCTGCATGGATCCAGGTTCCTCCATTCCCTGCTCCTTCCAAACCAGCAGGAATCCCAAAGAGACAGTTAAAAACCAGAGGTGGGGACACAACAATTTCCTGCAGTGACTTTTGTCCCTAATTAATAATAAAAGCTAAAATAGAAATATTAATGAATGCCTGTAATACTCAGCTCTGCTTCACTTTTAAAGGAATGAGAGAATTTAAAAAGAAGATGGGATATTTAAAATATCCTAAAAAATATGAATACCTGGATCAACATTTTTTTTAAAAATACAAACAAAAGAGGTTGATAAAACAAAAAAAAAAAAGGAGGGGGGAAGTGTGAAAATATTTATGTGAAGGGTTAAGACATTTCCATTGGCATTTACCTTTAATTTTCAGATTAATTTTCTTCCCAAGGTTGTGATTTCACAGGGATGGAAGTTGGGTGTTAAATCAGGATCTTCCTTTAAATCCTTCCCTCTTCAATTCTCCAGCAGCTGTCTGTCAGGGAGCTGATGGAATTAATGAGGGATTATTACAATATTCTAGATTGGAAACATGAGACAACAACCCCTCCCTCTGCCCCCAGGAGATCTGACTTTTATGAACAATTCCAAGACAAGACTGACACTGGGAAGCTGCAAATCCAGCTGCAAATCCTCTTCCCAGCAATAGCACCAAGTAAAAAGTGTACAACTCCAATGAATTTATTTTCCCACAAATCTGCCAGATCTCATTTGAAAAGTTTCTGTGCCCCTCACTATTTTGGCTGACAGGAGTTGGAGAAATGGAAACCAGCAAAGAAAATTGGGATTTTTTTCCCCCTCCAGTGACAAAAAAAATCATTCAGCAATGCTGCTCTGAAAAGTTCTTAATTCTTCATTAAATTCTCTGCTGCTGCCACCTCATATTTTGGGATCCAGCAGATCCTGGCCAGAGTTTGTGCTGCCATTGGATTTTTTACTCCGTTTCCTGGGAGGTGAATTTATCTGTTGCTGTTGTACCCGGGCTGGGAGCAATGGGATGAGAGAAGCCTTGAAATCCTTGATTTTTATTTATCCCACCAGCTGTGTCCAGGTGTGGGACTGGAGCACCCTCGAGGTATCCAAGGATAGATTTGTCCCTGTGATCAGGGGTTAGCAATGTTAATGTGGTGGAAAATAAAACAGTTTTAAAAAAAGTTAAAAATTAAAAGGACATTTCAAAACAAATAAATTTCTAAAAATTTAAATTAAAAAAATTTAAATTAAACAATTAAAAATTATCTTAAAATTTAAGAAGTGTCACCCCAGTTAAGAACTTTTGGGATCAATTTGCAGTTTTAATGCTGAGGGTTGGCCTCAGATCAAAGCTGGGGGAGTCTTTTTGGTTCTGGTCTCCACCAGTTTCACTCAGCCCTTCAATTCCCTGACCTGAAATGCAGAAAATGACACAAAGGAGTTGTCGGTGCTCACAATCCTCATTTTCAAAGCCAGGAATTGCTGCTTCCCAGCTGGATTTGTCCTTAGGGAGCAGGATCTGGGATCAGAGCTGCCCCTGTGGCACAGAGCAAAGGGAATTCGGGGTGCTGCTGTGAGAGCTTCAGGAAATCCCGCAGGAAATGTGCTTTGGAGATGGCTTCTGAGGGACGATTTCTTTTCCTTAATTCCTGCTTTGGGAATGGCATCCGGAGCAATTCCCAGTGTTGGTTTTCTTCCTACCCCTGGGAAAATCCCGCCCGGGGGGGATTCCAAACCTTCCTTTGCTCCAGGGCTCAGCTCCATCATTCCCATCCCACTCTCGTCCATAAAACCACACTCCAGGAAGTGAAGCCTTCTCCCAAATCCATTAATAAATCCCGAATTTTGCTGTGTCACCGCTGCCGAGTGATGTCACGGCAAAAGTGCAAATTAACTCTTGGAATTAAAGCTGACTCCGCTTTTCTGAGCTCACCTGAGCTCCTCCCAACCCGAATTTATCCCTTTGCCGGAGCCCAAAATCGACTGTGTCCCAGCCGGAATTTGCATCTCCAGGAGGGATTTCTTTTGTCTCCTTCCGCTGATTTTATTGTCCTCGCTGATAATCTCTTGATTAGCCTCCCATCAGCGCTAATCACTTGTTTCCTCCTGATTAGGGAGCCTGAGAAATAAATACGGGATGGGGAATAAATTAGGAGCAGGAGGTTGGGAATATCCCTCATTCCAGAGGCACCAGGAAAACACAGCCCTGTGTAAACTAATTAATTAATTAATGAGGACAGATTTCAGCCACCTCATGGATACAAATGGGGATAAAATCCCACTTTTGGTGTAAAGTAGGGATTTCAAGGCGTCCTGAAAGGTTGGAATTGCAGGAGAGGGAGAGCAGCAGCAGCTCTGCCGGGCTCTCCACTTTCCCTGTGCTCCCACATCCTCTCCAAACCAGGGAGAGCCTGGAGCTCCTCCCAGTCCTTCATTCCATGATATTCCAGCCTCAGGAACCTGGAGCAGGAGGTTGGGAATACCCAGTGCTCATTCCAGAGGCACCAGGAGAGGAACAGCCCTGCGGCTCCAGGAATAAATTCATTAATGGGAGCTGGTTTCAGCCACCTCGTGGATATCAATGGATACAAAACCCCACTTTTAATGTAAAATAGGGATTGAAACATGTCCTGAAAGGCTGGAATTGCAGGACAGGGATTGCTGGGCTCTCCACATTCCATCCTCTCCTGCCTGAGCCACTCATCCCTCCCTCCCTCCCTCTCTGGAACATTAGGAAAGTAAAGAAAGCTGAATAAATGAAAAGCCCTGTGAATTATTTATCCCTCTGGATCGGCTCTTCCCAGCTTTTCCAGAGCCCTCCCTCCCCCTCTGCAGCTCAGCTCTGCTTCAGGTTTATTTTAAATCACCCGAGGTTTCGTTCCAATTTTAATTCTCCCCTGCTCGTTAATAATTAACGGCCTCACTTGCTCTGGAATCTCTTTTTTCCAAGCGGGGATTCAGGGAAAGGGAAGGAGGCTGATCCTGCCCCTGCTCAGACTCCACCACTGCCCAGGTGGGAAATAAATTCACTTCTGAACTTAAAGTTGTATTTTTTAAACTTCTCGGTGTATTTTTCCTCTTCTTGATGTATTTTTTCCACTTTTTGTGCTATTTTTTCAACTTTTTGGTGCATTTTTTTCCTGCTTTTTGCTGTATTTTTCCTGTCACTGTGCTCCTATGTAGACCTTTCCCAGGCATTTTTTTCCTGTCTGCTCAATTTCTTCCCTTTAATCTCATTTTTTTGGGGGGGATTTGTCCTCCAATTTTTGCCTTCTGTGCTGCCACTCACACTAATTTTTTGGAGTTTTTTTCCCCTTTTTTAATAATTTTTACCCCATTTTTTGCATTCTTCTCCATCCTCTCTGGGTGTTTTTCACCCTATCTTTACTCAGGAGGGTTTCCCCCAGTCTGCCCCTGCTGGAGGTATTTTATAGCAAAATATCTTGATGTTTCCATATTTCCAACAGCAGATGGACCTAGAATGCCAAATTCTGGGATGTATTACCTTTTTTATGGGATTTATTTTCCTTGTTTTTGTTTGGGCTGGGCAAAATTTAATCCTTGAAAATGAAAAATTCTCTCTTGAACATTCCTCACCTTTTTTTTTTCTTTGAACCTTGGAGGAATTTTTTGCCTTGTGGTTCTTCCTGGGAGGAATCCCCTGAGGAACTGCAATGAGAAAAAATATGGAAAATAAATAGATTTTTATTTTAGTAATTTTTTTTTCCTGGGGGAGACTTGCAGGGTGTACTTTGTGTCCATTTTCCAGCTGTGCTGATCCATGAAAAAATTAAAATTTACCTAAAGAAAGCTCAAGGAGGGCACTGAGGACGCCTCTCCTGGGATTCTCCTGCTCCAAATGTCAGCCTGGATTTCCTGTCAGGATGCAGAACATCCCAACAGCTGCTGCTGGAATCTTCACAGCTCCTTTTAGTCCATTAAGAAAGGGAATTTTAAAAGTCAGGTTATTTAAGGGAACAGCTCCTGATGGGGGTGAGATTTTCAAGCTTTATTCTGGAAAAGTGAATTACGACAAGTTGGAATTTGAAAGGCAGAATGGAAGTAAGGGTTGGAAGGGTTGGAATATTGCTCTGGGATTGCTTTATTTATGGTTTGACTTGGAAAAAGGGGGAAATTTTCCTGCCTTTTCCCCCCATCCATAGAGCCTGTGGAAAGGAGAAGTTCATGGACAGATTTCAAGGGTTGGTGCTTGGAAATGAATCCCCGTTTTTGAGCTTCCTGCAACTTTCTCACTGCTAGAAAGTTTCCCTTTTTCTTCCTTGGATGATCTCTAAGTTTTTATGACACCTCCCACTACCCCTGGGTGCTCCAACCTGACCTTGGAGACTCCAGGCATCCTTGGGAAAATCCATTCCACCCTCACAGGGAGAAATTCCTTCCCAATACCCCAATATCCCATCCATGCCTCTGTCAATGTGAAGCCATTCTCCCTTTTCCTGTCCTTTTTCCAAGGGATGTGTTCACAGGATGGGAATGGGAAGAGGAAGGTGGAATCAGGGATGTGTTTGTTTGTTTGTGCTCCAATCTCATAAGGAATTAGCAGAAACCCATTAGGGAAAATCCTAATCTCGTATTGGAAAGGGGGGATTAAGGCACCTCAGGAATTGTCCGTGCCTGGAGTTGTAGCACATCATGAACAATTCATTAACTAATTAATTCTGAGTGAATCGGGGAAAACTGGTCCTGGCTAAAGGGAGGGAAGATCTGAGAGAAGAGAAGCAGAATTTTATGGACAAAACACAAGGTCCCTTTAATGCCCTTGTGAGGAGCTAATTTACTTTTTTTTTACTTTTCCACCCCTGGCTGCCAGAGGCCTGTGGGGAAGGGGCTGTGCAGGTGCCACGGCCCGGAGGCACCGAGGAGGAGATGGAGGAAGGCCTCGGCTGTGGGGAGACTGCAGGGCTGGCAGCTCATGTCCCACAGGGACAGCCAGCAAGGACACCGGGACATTGTCCCCAGCAGGGACACCGGGACATTGTGCCCTGCAGGGACACAGGGACACCAGGACACAGGGACACTGTGCCCTGCAGGGACACCGGGACACTGTTCCCTCTAGGGACACCCAGCAGGGACACCAGGACACTNTGCCCTGCAGGGACACCGGGACACTGTTCCCTCTAGGGACACCCAGCAGGGACACCAGGACACAGGGACACTGGGACACTGTCCCCAGCAGGAACACAGGGGCACTGTTCCCTTTAGGGACACCCAGCAAGGACACCCAACAGGGACACCGGGACACTGTCTCCAGCAGGGACACCCAGCAGGGACACCGGGACACTGTCCCCAGCAGGGACACAGCAATAGATAGGAAAGGTCCCTACCGCAGCTCTCCCCCAGCTTTGTGAGGAGCCAGGGCAGAACAAGTGAAGCGTCACAAAGCCCGGGGCTTTTCCAGCTGGCTTTGAGTCTGGGCTTTTGGGGTCTTGTGCCTTTTGCTTTTTGCCTCTGGGGCTTTAGGAGCTTATGGTTTGTCTTTTGGGGGGTGTTTTGAGTGTTACGCTTTTTGCCTTGGGCCCTGCCCGTGTTTTGTCCCTTTTACCCTGGGCCTGGTCCCTGTTTTGTCCCTTTTGCTCCCCTAGTCCGTGTTTTGTCCCCTTTACCCCGGGCCTGGTCCGTGTTTTGTCCCTTTTGCCCCTCTAGCCCGTGTTTTGGACCTTTTGCCCCCCTAGTCCGTGTTTTGTCCCATTTACCCTGGGTCCGGCCCGTGTTTTATCACTTTTGCCCCGGGCCCGGCCCGTGTTTTGTCCCGTTTGCCCCGCCTGCCTGTGGGCTCCCCGGCCCTCATGGCTGCCCTGCCCGCCCTCACGCCTGCCCTGCCCCTCCGTGTCCCTCCTGCTCTGTCC
>VWZP01004402.1:105134-154870 GCA_013396995.1 Dicaeum eximium | reverse complement strand
GGGGACTGTGGTGTGAGGAGTGGGAATTGTGTCTGAGCTGTGGCTGCCCACAGGCTCTGACCACATCCGGGAGAAGGACGGGCTGTGGGCAGTGCTGGCCTGGCTCTCCATCCTGGCCGCCCGCAAGCAGAGCGTGGAGGAGATCATGAAGGACCACTGGCAGAAGTATGGCAGGAACTTCTTCACCAGGTGGGGAAAGTGCTCCTGACACCTCCCATTCCCTGTCCTGTGTCAGAGCAGAGCCCTGATGGCACTGCTGTGTCACCATGAGGCTGTTCCTGTGGCATTCCATTGCTGTTTGTCCTGTGGTAATTTAGAACTCCCCAAGCACTTCACACACAATCACTGGGTTGGAAGAGACCTTCAAGATCATCGAGTCCAGCCCAGCCCCACCAGCTCAGCTAAACCCTGGCATCCAGTGCCACATCCAGGCTTTGTTAAACACACCCAGGGATGGGGACTGCACCACCTCCCCGGGCAGAACATTCCAGAACTTTATCACTCTTGCTGTGAAAAACTTTCTCCTAATGTCCAACCTGTATTTCTCTTGGCACAGCTCGAGGCTGTGTGCTCTGGTTCTGTCAGCTGCTGCTTGGCCAACCTGGCCTTGGACACTTCCAGGGATCCAGGGACAGATTCTCTGGGCAGTGTGTTCTGGTGCTTTGATGTGCCTTTTGTGCCTGTCCTCCCCTCCAGGATGGGAGCAGAGAACACCCACAGAGCTCAAGAAAGGCACCCCAAACCATCAGAACCCATTGCATCCTCCCCTCCCTAATCCCTGTGTGTGGTGCTGGCTGCAGGTACGACTATGAGGAGGTGGATGCAGATGCTGCCAACAAAATGATGAAGGATTTGGAGACGATGATGTTCGACCGCTCCTTCGTGGGGAAGCAGCTGTCGAGTGGGGACAAAGTCTACACAGTGGAGAAGGCTGACAACTTCGAGTACAGTGACCCCGTGGATGGCAGCGTCTCCAGGAACCAGGTGGGCACAGCCTGGCCTGGGCTGAACTGGGACTGTTTTCTCCATGTTCTGTTTCCACGTAGAGCAGGGGGTTGGGAATGCTGTGTCTGGCAGGCAGTCTCTGACTCTTGTTTCAGGTTCTCCAGTGTGGGTTAGGATGGGCATTAATCCCTCTGGGAGTGGGGAGAGGGGAACACAGGAGCCTTCTGTGGCTCTCTGAAGAGGAGGGATCGGGCAGGTCAGGCACAGCCATGCTGGGTGATGCCTTGTGAAGGCTGAGCTGGGACAGAGGCTGGGCAGAGTCACAGAATAAAACAGGGATTTATTAAAAGGATTTATTAAAAGGATTTATTAAAAGCATTTCCTCCATGGATCCACCTTGGGCAGCACAAGAGCCCAGCCAGGGCTGCACCCAAGAGGAACCAAAATGGGCACAAAATGGACACCGGGCACGGCTCTGGCACTTTGATCAGTTCTGCTCCATTTGCACCTTGGAGTTCATTGTCCAATTCCAGCTTTAGCCCATCCAGTCCCACCCTTCTTGTTTTTCTCTCTTCAGCCCACGTTGTTTGTGCTCTTGGGCCTGAGGTTTGGATCATTTGTCCTTGGTCCCCAGCAGGAGCAGGGAGCTCATTCTGCCCCTGCACTGTCTCTGGTGAGGGCACAGCTGAGTGCTGTGTCCAGGTCTGGCCCCTCAGTTTGGGAAGGACAGGGAGGGGCTGGAACGTGCCCAGAGGGGGCAACGAGGCTGGGGAGGGGCTGGGAGCACAAACCCTGTGAGGAACCCCTGAGGGAGCTGGGGGTGCTCAGCCTGGAGAAAAGGAGACTCAGGGATGCCCTCAGCACTCTCTGTAACCTCCTGAAAGGTGCCTGTGCCCAGCAGGGCTTGGGCTCTGTCTGCAGGCACTGACAAAACCAGAGCCCACAGCCTCAAGCTGCACCAAGGGAAATACAGGTTGGACATTAGGAAGAAGTTTTTCATAGCAAGAGTGATAAAGTTCTGGAATGTTCTGCCCGGGGAGGTGGTGCAGCCCCCATCCCTGGGTGTGTTTAACAAAGCCTGGATGTGGCACTGGGTGCCAGGATTTAGTTTAGGTGTTAAGGCTGGGTTGAGCTCGATGATCTTGAAGGTCTCTTCCAACCCAGTGATTCTGGGATTCTGTGATCCCTTAATTCGAAGCCCAGTCCCACACACTAAAGCAGCGCAGAACCTGAAACACAGACAAGCCAAAACCTGAGGCATCATGAAAATCATGGAAAACCCCCCTGGCTACCCAGGAGCCCAGAGCTGAGAGCCCCTTTCCCCCCTGTCCCCGAGCAGGGCCTGCGCCTCATCTTCTCCGACGGCTCCCGCATCATCTTCCGCCTGAGCGGCACCGGCAGCGCCGGGGCCACCGTGCGCCTCTACATCGACAGCTACGAGAAGGATGCTCAGAAGATAAACCAAGACCCACAGGTAGGTGCTGCACCTCAGTCCTGCCACTGCTGGCTGCCAGAGCTCAGCCCTTTTTTAGCCCTGTTTTGCTCAGAGCTGTGTGGAGGTGCCGGGAATTTGGGAGCCAGAGGTTTGGTATTTTTTTATCTCAGTATTAATAGGATTATTAAAATAAGGTCAGTGTGGAGCAAGAATTCTGGGAATCCCTCACAGCTGCCTCTGTCACAGCACAGTTTTCCTGTCTGTGTTACCCCCTGTGCCTGCTTTAAAAAAAATCAGTGGGATCACAGGATGCAGCAGTACCTAAGGTGAGACTGCCCTGTCCTGTACTGAGTTCAGTAAATGTTCTGCAACATCATTTGAAAATGCTGCTGAGCTCTTATAGGCACTGGAGGAAAAGAATCCTGCTCTTGTATTTAGGTTTAGCCTGGATATCAGG
Source organism: Dicaeum eximium (assembly GCA_013396995.1). Taxonomy (NCBI): domain Eukaryota; kingdom Metazoa; phylum Chordata; class Aves; order Passeriformes; family Dicaeidae; genus Dicaeum; species Dicaeum eximium. The sequence continues at coordinate 152,033 of VWZP01004402.1, read as the reverse complement.
AAAGGGGTTTTCATCCAGAAGATGGCTGGACACTGAGCAGGCTCCCCAGGGAATGGGCACAGCCCCAAGCCAGAGCTCCAGGAGTGTTTGAACAACGCTCCCAGGGACAGGGTGGGATTGTTGGGGTGTCTGTGCAGGGCCAGCAGCTGGACTCCATGATCCTTGGGGATCCTTCCAACTCAGGATATTCTCTGAGTTGTATTCCCCAGCAAACACTCTGTGGGCTCTTTGTGCCTAACTTACTGTGCCAAAATTGACAAAAAGACTGAAAATCCCCCATTCTGAGGAGGGGGGAAGGAACTTAGGATTTACCTGTCCTGTGCTAACATGGAGTTTGAGATACAGCACAGGAAGGTGGCAGCAGCACCACTGGAGCTTGGGATTTTCTCTGAGCACTGCATCCCTGTCACTGGTCCCAGAGCTCAGGTTGTGAGCCCAAATCAGCCTTCAGTCACGAGAGCTGAGCTTGGGGTGTCCCAACCTGAGCTGGATGCTGAGGGATGCAGCGTGGCAAGGCTGCACGTGCAGCTCTGCACTTCTGAGCCCTCTCTTTCCTCCCTGCAGGTGATGCTGGCACCTCTCATTTCCATTGCACTGAAACTTTCCCAGCTCCACGAAAGGACCGGCCGCTCCGGGCCCACCGTCATCACATAGAGCCCCTGAGCTGGAGTGGGGCAGGCAGGCAGCCCCCTGGCCACTTGTCACTGAAAGAGGAATGTTGATTTGATCTCTGTATTTAAGAACACTGTTTTGCTGCTAAGGAGTTAATAAACCCCAGCCCTCAGCACCCCTTGTCCCCTTTGCTGCCTCTCTTTGTCCCCAGCTGGTAGGTTGGGTGTGGTGCTCCTTACACAGCTTTTGGGGCAGCACGTGGACTCCTGGCTTTTCCTCACACCAAAGGCTCTAGGAATAACAGACACTAAATTCTTCAGTAATTCACAGGCTTTTTTTACTGTCTTGGAAACTTTCCTGGGAAAGAAGCACAAATACTTTATCCTGGTTTGGATGAGCTTGCTAGTGTGGATGTGGACAGTAAGAGCCTTGGAATAATCAGATTTGCAGGTATTAATGTGCAATATCTTATCCAAGGGCACAGAGAGGGTCACTTTGGAGACAGCTGTAGCTTGGTTTGATGTTAGGGCTGTGCAGCTGCACCTTCCTGCCCTTTTCCTGGAAGTACTCACATTAGTGGGATGAGTTTAGGTCCTGTCCCCTCTTGGTTTGCTTGCCTTTGTCACCCAAATCCTGCAATCACTGTGTCCCATCTCACCTCCTGCCCAGGACTGAAACTTGGGCTGGGTCCCTGGGCAGGCCTGAGGGAGCAGCTCTGTCACCAGGAATGTGGCACATCCCAGCCTCATGGCCTGCCAGCACCACTTCCAAGGGAGACTGGATGTGCTGACAAAAGGCTTTTCACCTCACCTGTGCACAGGTGAGGGGTCTCTGCTGCTCCATCTGCACTGACAGTTCTGCTGGGGGAGCTGCTCTGCTGTGGGGTGGATAAAAACCCTCAAAAAACAGATGCAAGTAAGTCTAAAAGCCAAGGTAGGACCCAGGAGGAGCCAGTTCTGGGGCTGGGAGAGCTGTGTTCTCCAGGCTGTGGTCCTGTGCCTGCCCAGTGCTTCCCTTGGCAGGATTGTTCCAGAGCTTTCCCTCATGGCTGGCTTCAGGAAGCTGGGATTAGTGGGGGAAAAACAATTGGCTGCTCTAATTTGCCTTTCAAGCATTGTGTGAACAAATGACCCTGGAGTTTATGGCTGGCCTCTTGTTAAAGCAGGTCAGTCCTGGGTTCCTCCTAATGGAACTGTGAGTGGTTTTCAGTCAAACTGTGCTAAAAGCTGCTCTCTGCCCATCCTGCTGCTGACTGGTGCTAACACAGCTCTCCTCTCCTGGGGCTCCCAACTTCTTTCAGCACCTTCAGAATGAGAGGCAAAGTTTCCTGTGCTCTCATGGCTTTATCTGGGCTCAGTTCCTCCAGCTGCTCCTTCCCACCACACCTACAGGAGCTGCCAAGCAGAGCCCAAACTGTTCTCCCTGTTACAATTTGTGCCTGTGCAGCCCTTGCCTCTCAGCCTCATGGGATCTGGAGCTTTGTGCCATGGGGAAATATTCTTACATCTCCTGCCAGGATGCTGGAACCAGCCAGGGGAGGGTTGGGCTCCTCCCTGGTACCGGCGACTCGGCAAGAGGAGGTTGCACCATGGGAGGTTTAGGTTGGATATATGGGAAAGTTTCTTCCCCAAAAGGGCTGTCCAGCCCTGGCACAGCTGCCCAGGGCAGTGGTGAGTCGCCACCTCTGGAGGGGTTTAAAAGCCCTGTGGATGTGGCACTTGGGGACATGGTTCAGTGGTGGGATTGGCAGTGCTGGGGAGCAGTCGGACTCGATGGTCTGAGAGGGCTTTTCCAGCCTAAATGATTGTGTGATTCTGTGGCTGCTGGCCAGAGATCCCTCCTGGGGAAGCCTGGGTGGATTTGCCTGCTGGGTCACTGAGCAGGCTGCAGCTCTTGGCAGCTGCCCCAGAGCCAGCAGGCCCTGACTGCACAGCACATGCAGGGAACGTGGCTGTGGTTCAGGATAGCTGCTGCAGCTCCAGGTATGGGAGACTCCTGAGGCTCAGTTAGTCCTGATTTTCTCAGGAAATCCACTTTTACCTCTGGGCTGGATCCTGGTGCATCCCTTCCAGGGCAGGGACAGTGCAGGGACAGGGGAGCACGGTCAGTCCGTGCAGCACTGATGGTGCCTTTGCCAAAGCTGTGACCACACAGGGGTTTGCAGAGACTCAGCCCCTCTGCAGATGGAGATTTGCATGAAAAATGACTCCTGCTCTTTCTCTGCCTCCTCCAGACCAAAGCTCAGGACTCCTGCCCCGGAGGAGCCCAATGAGATCCAGATGTCTCAGTTGTAACCTTTACGTAAGGCAGGATCTCATTTCTGGGCACAGTTTGCACTGCACAGAGCTGGAAACACATCCCAAGAGTTTCCTGGGAAGAGCAGCCACAGCCCAGAGCAGAGCTCAGCCCAGCCCCAAACTGTGCTCAGGAATTCCTTGTCCCAGCCTGGCTGGTTGAGCAGAGGTGCCATGACCAGGGTGACTCCCAGTGCCCAGGGTGACCCCCAGTGCCCAGGGTGACTCCCAGCACAAGGGGGATGGTTGAACCCCTGTGCTTGAGGCACAAAAGCTCTGAAATCCTGGTTTTCTGGAGGATTTTCCATCCTGGAGATGGAATGTCTCTCCCTAGATGGCAGCATTGGTAAAGAGTCTCTGGGCCACCTCCAGCCGAGGCAGGGTCTTGGCACACCTCAGTCAATAATGCTGGGATTCACTCACAATTCCTGTGTTTCTGAAGCCTTGGTGAGTGCACAGGCTGCCAGCTGGTCCCTAAGGATGGGCTCCCATGCAGAAATACTGGCACAAACCACAGGTTTGAGACTACCTAAAACAGCTCAGGAAAGCACTGCAACTGCTGTTATTGATGGGGTAGTTCCATGTGACAAAATCCAAAATCTAATCCCCAGATCTTCAGCACGTAGAAATTTGGGCAAAATTTCCAGGTACCACTGAAAAAAATGTGTTATTTGTCATGTTCTCATCACAGCACTGACAGCTGTGCCCAGGCTCAGGTGGAGAAAGTGGCAGCAGATGAAGTAAAACAAGTATTAAATTAAATCCCATTTATTCCTTCAGTTTTCAGACACTGACCAGGGATGTGGGACCATCAGCACATTCCAGTGTCTCTGCCTTTTCACCACCACCAGAAGAGTTTGTCTCACCCCTTCCCTTGGTATTCTCTCACATTCCCCAGCTATGGGAGGCTCTGGGAATATCCCAGAAATGCTGAAGTGGGACCAGAAAAAATCAGGGCCAGGCTGGGGCCAAAGACTGCAGGTGAAGAACCAGGTCAGGGAGGAGTGTAAGAATGGGACAGGATCAGGGTGGGGTGCTGGGGTGGAGGTGGGAGCAGTGGGGTGGAATACATGGAGAGTGGAAGGGATAAAAGCTCCAAAAGAGAGAAGGATTTGGTTTTACTGCCTTTGTTTTCACAGGCTGTGATTGTGAGCCAGAATCCACAGGGATAAGAGCCCATTCCCCATCTGGGAAATGGCTGCACAGGTCAGTGCTGACCCTGCTGCTCCCAGCACCCCACCTGCACTTCAGTGCTCTGAGCTCCTCTGGGCTGAATGCTCAGCTCCACACGTACAGCTTGATTGCAGGGAACAAATTAAGTTTTAATTAGGATGAGGAATCCTGGTGAGGAGCAACAGTCCAGGTCTGAAATGGATCCAGGCTCCTCGTGTGACAGCGTGTGAGAGCAGCCAAGGCTGCAGCTGCTGGGATGGATCTGGATGATGATGGGGATCAGATGCTCCCAGAACTGCTCTGAGAGAGCTGGGGGTGCTCACCTGGAGAGGAGAAGGATCCAGGGAGAGCTCAGAGCCCTGCCAGGGCCTGAAGGGGCTCCAGGAGAGCTGGAGAGGGACTGGGGACAAGGCCTGGAGGGACAGGACACAGGGAATGGCTCCCAGTGCCAGAGGGCAGGGATGGGTGGGATATTGGGAATTGGGAATTGTTCCCTGGCAGGGTGGGCAGGGGCTGGGATGGAATTCCCAGAGCAGCTGTGGCTGCCCCTGGATCCCTGGCAGTGCCCAAGGCCAGGCTGGAGCAGCCTGGGACAGAGGGAGGTGCCCCTGCCATGGAACTGGATGAGCTTTAAGGTCCTTTTTACCACAGCAAGGCAAATGCTGGTGAAAATCCTGCCTGTGGCACAGTTAATTTGCCATAATTTTGACCTTCCTAGAAGCAGCCAGGATGAGCTGAACACTGGAGGAGTTTGCCTGCACTTTGTGGCTATATTTGATATCATGACATGGCTTAGAAAGACTTTGCATCAATTCAGATCCATTCAGCTCCCTCCTCTCTGGAAGGACCTTCCCTGCCCTGCTCCCTCCAGGTGCCTGTTTGGGTGCCCCAGGGTGACTCTCAGATGCAGTTCCTGATGTTGGCAAATCCCCACAGTCCCTCCTCTGCTATTTCTGGTCCCTCCTCACCTCCAGAGCACAAAGGAAGGGAAAAAAGGTGAGTTTTGGAAGGAATCAAAGGCCAAGCAAGCCCTGTGTCAGAGTGAGTGAGTATGCAAACCTTTGAATCATCTGAGTCTGTGTTTGTCCAGCATGGGAAAACCAGGACTCCTTTATGACCAATCAGTGTGATTAAGCAGAAGCTGTTTATTGTTTATATTACATATTTATAGATTCTATAAACTACTGCACACACTCAGCACACACTTCTTGATTGGTGCTTTTGCCTTGTTCACTTGCTCTGCCTGCATTTCTCAGAGTGTGTGGCTGGTTACAGCCCAGGTGTTCCACAGCCCTCTGTTATCTCCTTCTTGTGGTTTGGGTGTTCAGTTTCCCAGCCTCTTCTTTCTCAATTTAGCACAATTTATGTTTCAGTAGCCTTGGTGAATTCCTGAAGCTTTGATCAAAAACTTACAAGCAAGTTAGCTGGAGTACACAGTGTAGCCTAAACCTTACAAACACATTACAAACACATTACATACACATTACACACACATTACACACACTTTACACACACATTACACACACAGTGCAGCTCTCCTGGGGCACGGGAAGCTGCAGGAAGGGGAGCACTGAGGAAGTTCCCAAGCAGAGTGCTTGTGTTGTTTCTGGCACAAAACTCCCAGTCCTGTGTGTCCCTCCAAAATCCAGCCCTGGTGGGGCTGGGGGAGCCTCGGGAATCTCCAGGGAGCACTGGGATCTTGTTCTGGCACCCTTCTGCCAAGAGACTCTCTGGGTAAAAATCCAGAGACAGGCTGTGGGAAATGGATTTCTAGAGAGTTTTCAGGGTTTAATAAAGGTTTATAAAGCGTATATTTGTATGTAAACTTTGAGGTAAGAAATGTTCTAGAATAAGACAGATATTGTTGAGAGAGAAATGGAAGTAGAAAAAAGTTTCAAAGGATGGTCTTGCAAATTAGACTAGATATTTCAGAAAATAATAGAACTATAAAAGATGCATTATAATAAAACCCATGAAGAGCAATTTTAGATTATTGGCTTTAAAGCATCTACAGCATGGTGTGGCAAAAAACTTTTCTATTTCCTTATAAAACCACAGTGCAAGCACTGAGCTACAAACCATTGTGCACAATGACAGGAATCTGTATACAGACATTAAATAGAAAAATAATAAACTTATACTTCTATAGTTATAAGTAAAAATATATGTTCAGTAAGAAACTGTATTAATAAGATACTAAAGAGTTTATAATGTAAAAGTAAAATTATGTAGTATAAGTTAAAAGTTTAGATGTTATAATAAAAGTATATGTGTGTACATGTAATAACAACCTATTGAGTAAAAGTATCCACATTACAGTAAAAGTAAAATAAGTCAGGAAGGTAAAATAAACTCTATAACAACAATCCATTAAATTAAAAAGTCATATATTCTCTTATAACAAAGAACTTATAACTATCTTAAACTGTAACCAACTACTTCCTATCTCAAAATCTCACAACCTTTAAAACTGATGTTTATTTAAACAATAAATCATCTTTATCCCAATCTTAACCCCATCCCTTTAATTTAAATAACAACAGTGACAGATTTTCATCTTACATTCACAAGTTTCTCCTCCTCTCCTTTTTCCCTTCTTTGTTTCCAGCTTTTCCTCCTTTTTGGCCTCCTTCACCATTTTCCACATTACCACCTTCTCCACAGACAGTATTTTTCCTCTCTAGATTTCATTTCTTTTCTGCAGTTCTGTGTGGGAACACAAGACTTCAGAAGCTCCAGCATGGACGTCTGAGGAGTTACTGAATGCTCAGGTGAAAAATAAACCACACCAACCCCTATTTTCAGAGCTGGTAAAGGCAACTTATACATGAATGGCATTGGGAAATACAGGGAAAGAGGCTCCATCCTGAGTTTAATGATTAAACCTCAGCTCGTCCAGTTCCATGGCACAGCCACGACCCCGTGCACATCCCAAAGATCTTCTTAGAAGTTACTCCTGTGGGACTCAACTCCCTCAAAACAATACTTAAAATGTCCTTCAAAACCAAGTAGTCTTTGTTTTGACACCATTTCCCCCCCTTTAATAATGATTCCCATTATTTTAAGTCTCTGTAGAGCAGTGGCCAAACACAGAAGGCGCCGATGCCAAATCCAGGGAGGATGGAGATGATACAGGGAGGCTCAGGCTACATTTCCTGAGAATTTTCTTAACAGCAAGAGACTTTGCTAAGAGTTATTTGATGGAATTTGTGCTGGGACTCCCTGAAAAAAGTTCTCTAATTTTTATGCATTCAAAGCTCTGTAGATTTTTCACTTCAATTTGCTCCACAGAAACTGATCTAAATGTAAAGAATGTTTCAATCGACATCTTTTAGCATAAATGATACACTGGAAACATTACAAAACACAAAGTATTCAGTTACATCCCAGGGTCCCATGGCTTTTATTCCACACACAATGAAATGGCTGAGGGCTGAGAGGTAAAGGTTAAATTATGGATATGTATTCAGCTTTGGAGCAGTGTGAGAGGCTGTCAGGCCCTGCAGCCCCTGTGCCATGAAAGGCTTTCAGCACGCGTTCCCCAGCAGTGGGAGAGCCCCAGGAGCCAGCAGAACGGCAGGAGCTGAAAGGCTGCAGAAGAATAGAAGGAGCAGTGCTCTATAAACCCACTCGAACTCCTGTTTGTTCCTCTGGCACTGCAAAACCACTCCAAAACAGAGGCCAACTGTTAACAGAGGCAAAGCCAACTTCATCTTTTGCAGGCTGACAAATGGTCATGTAAGTTACCAAATAACCCAAGACCTCGGGATTAAACTTCTCCAATTGTTTTCACATGATGCAACTTTAAATCTTTCTTTTGAACAGTATTAAATTTCCTTTCATTCCCATAAACTTCAGAAAAAGTTGACTGCTCTCACATTTCAGACTGTGACCCAGCTAACTTGCACTTTTCCCCTCTGCTAGTCTGGAGAACAGAATAATGAAATTCAGACAACAGTGACCAAATGTTGTTCCGTAGAACTTTCCTTTTACAAAACAGATGAATACTCCTGGGCTCCAAAACACTGCAGGGAACAAAACTTTCAAGCCTTATGGAAATAAAATAGTAAGCCTGTGCAGTGACTTCATCTCCTTTATCAGATCAGAGCCATTTTCACTGGAATTGAAATGGATTTAAAAAAAATAATCAACTCTAAATAGAGGAAAATAATTTTTAAAATCCCACTGAAGCCATTATTGAAATACTACTTTATTTAAAACCCCCACACCCATGTGAGGAAAAGCTAAATTTCACAGAGCTTAAGAGGGAGAAAACATCTATATCATCCTCATAATTGACATAATTCTTTGTTGCAGATAGAAGTGAGCTTTCATAACACAGGAAAATAAACATTTTAGTGTTTGTGATTCACAAGGAGATAAGCAGCTGCATTGTGTGCAGGGACAAAGGGCCATAGAGAGGGACCACAGCCACTCTCGGGGCTGGAATTTCTCCCTGGAGGTGCTGAGCCCTCGGGGATCTCACTGAAACCCCAGCAGGTCGGTGCCCTCAGCATCCTGCCAGACAAACCCTGTATTTACACAAGGAGAAATCCCCTCTGTGCTGCAGCTCTGCTGCTGCTGCCCGTGGGACTGCAGTCACTTAAACCCATCACAAACTCAGCCACCAGAGTCAAAATAAAAGGAGCCAAAGTATATAAATCCAGGTTTATGGGGGAACTAAAGCAAACATTGGCCACAAAGATTTAGTGCAGCCAAATTGTTGTGAGTGAATGGGGTACCTCAGCTCACGTTGGGGCACATCTCTGGGGTAGTGCTGTGCTAAACTCCCGCTGATGGCAATAAAAGTTTTACATGCAGAATGAGTGGAAAATACGAGATGTTAGATAGGACAATACAAGTCTATAAAGCTGATACCCAAACCCTGCTATCAGGGCTTTGCCAGCCCCCTGCTAACTTCCATGCAAATCCCACCCCTGGATCCCCAGTGTTTGTCTTAATTGGAAGTCTTAAAGGTGAATTGCAATGTTGTTGGAATAAAAACCTGTTTAAGATGCCAAATCCCTGTGTAGACTTGCAAGTAAATAAATTGTAAAGGCTGACTAGGGGCCTTCTTATTAACCTGTCAAACCACCAGCCCTGGAATCTCTTTTTCTCCTGTAAAAATGGTGATGTTCTCCTTCCTCTAATGATTGAAGTGTTTTACTGCCTGGCCACAAAGATGAGAATGTTTAGGAAGGTGATGAAATCTCCTTGTTCATCCTGAAGATGCCGTGGTCCTTCTGGCAGGAAGGGCTGGGGCTCCCTGGAAGTGGTGGGAAGGGATGGATTATGACAGTTGGGTGTAATATTGGTTCAGTTTTCCAAACTCTTGCTCTAATAACCTTTTCTTTGAATCAGATTTTTTGAGGGTTGGGCTGGTTGATTCCTTTTGGAAGAAGCAAACAAACTCTTAGTGAGGAACTTGGAAGTTATGGAGCAATTTCACTTGAAATTGCCTGAGATGTTTTGCAAAAGGACAACTTGGTCATGTCCAAAGTGAGCTGTAAATCCACGTCCTTTTTTCCAGGCTCCCTTCTGGAGCTAATAAGAAAGACATAAAATAATTGTAGTTTCCTTTAAGGATAACTACAAAGCTCAGCTCAGAAGTGTGAACACCCAGCCTGGGTCAGTGTTTGGAATTGTTGTGTCACACACTTCTCCCACGTCTGCTCCTTAAATGAACAATTCCAGCACAATGGATGTCAGCTGGCATGGAAGGCTGGGGTGCCAGTGCAAAAAATAAAGTCATAACAACAACAAAACTGATGTGTAATTAGCATGCCAATATTTGCATGTTATTAAAAGTTGCTGGTGTTTGTGTCCCATTGTCACCCTCCTTTTCCTGGAATGGAATTCAGGGATGTAAAGACAGAGTCATCCTCAGATATAAATATATATATATATATATTTATTTATTTATTTATATATATAAAATTCCAGTGTAATCCACACATGAAAGAATTGTGGTCTATTTCAAGGCTTTTCCTTCCATCTTTTTTGTAGTTTTCTGCCAATTTTCAAAGCGCTCCCAGACCGCAGCTGAACAAAAGGGTCTGAACAAGGCTGAGCTGCAGCTCCTGATGCTCCCTGTGTCCCTCCCCAGGGCCACCCCTGTCCCCACAGTGCTCCCTGCCACCTCCCTGTGGCTGCTGAGCCTTTGCTTTCCTCTCAAAGCAAAGGAAAAATCCACCTGAGGAGACAGAGCTGCAGCAAAGACTGGCACAAATGCACCTCCTCCTCATTCTGCCTTCAGGACAGAAGAATGAAATAGAATAGAATAAAAAAAAAACAGAAAAAAATAGAATAAATAAAAAACTATTTATTCTCATATCTCCTGTCTCTTTTAAAGAATCACATTATTTATGCTGTAGTTGCTTCTGAACCTCCACTGGAAAATAAAGTGGACAATGTTTTCACTTGAGTTAGACAGAACTCCTTTCCTAAAGAACTCAGTGTAAGTTATGTCTAAATCTTCCACCTTTAAATGTAACAGCAATTGTTGTTTCCCACATTATAATTTAAAAATCCATGGTGAAATCAGATTTACACTGGGTCTTTCCATGGATGCAGAGATTCTAGGAATCCAGGGAAGTTCCACCCTCACTTCCAGCTTCCATTCTGGAAGTCTGAACTTGCTGGTGTAATTCCAGTTGAATTTCAAGGGGGCAAAGGATGATTGAGATGGCCTCAAATGGTGGAATCAAAAAATCTGGTATAGATTAATAGGAATATTAGTGAAAGCTGGAAAGGAAAAGAAGGATTCTTTTCTAATGTGACATGATACTTAAGAACACACATTGTCAGTAACTACAAATGTGTAATGTTTCTCTTTTATTTTGCTGTACTTCTGACACCATTCTCTTACAATGCTTTGCTTATCATCCTCTTGTGAGGTTTATTGTACTTACAAATCATTCCCAGACAGCTTCTTTGCTATCTTTTCATTAAAAAAAAAAAGAAAAAAAAAAAGAATAAGAAAGTTTTGTGGATAATACATTTTCCCTGAGGGAACTAATTCCACAAAGATATTGACTACAAGCCTGTCGTTGTTTTAAAATATGTGGCCATGTATCAAATGGTTGATTCTTTTCCCCAGAGTCACCTTCTGAAGCTTCATGTGTACACTTCATCTCCCAAGCATCCTGAGACCAAGGAGGAGAAACTCCAATTTGTCCTCCCAAGCCAGTGCTCATCCCTACCTGGAATTCTTTTTGCCATCAGATCACTGTGGATGCTCCGTGCTGCCCATTTTGGGCTCTTTAGGGCTGTGTCCACTCCAGTTTCTTTATTTCATATATTTTTAGCCCTTCAACTGTGGGATGACAGACTGCAGCATGTTAAAGCAGGGAGAATATTTGTATTGATTTCCAAAAGCTGCAGATTGAGAGCAGATGTACCAAGTATTCCCCAAACGTATGTTTTAACTTTCATTTATGTGCTGTGCTGAGCAGCCTGCGAGCCAGGAAGTGATTTATATCTGCTAATTGCATGCACTTTGGTAGATTTGCAGCTAAAAATAAGTGGTTTGTTTTTTAATTATAAATGATTTATCCTCTCACGCTGCATGGAGCTAAAACTTCGAAGCTAAATGAGAACTTGGAGAATCTGCATTTGGTTTCTGCATCTGCCACGGACTTTTTTTGTGTCTTTAGTGGGTTATCCCTGTGCCCAGCTCGGAGGAATCTGGATCTCATGGACATCTCACTTCAGAGAGATGAAGGAAACACTTCTGTGCTGCAGCTGAAGAGGTGTAGCAGCAGCTGCTGCCCAAAGCAGTGGTTCAGTGCAGACCTGGAGAGGGTCCCCCTCGCTCACCTCTGCTGGATCCAGCGCTCCGGCAGCTGTGGGGAACAGGACCCAGCTGCTGATGGGGGAACATCGCCCCCATTCCCTCCCACCAGAGGGTTCACTGGAGGGACTCGACTGGGGAAACACACGGAAGCACAAGAAGTGTTTTCTTGTTAGGTCAGCCAGAAGTAACCTGAAATGTCACTTCGGAGGGTCAGGGCGGGCAGCACTGCGATCCCAGCGGCACGGCCTGACCTTCCCGCGGGCACAGCTCCGCCATTCCCGGTATTCCCCGTCCCCAGGACAAGTGTCACCCCCTGAGGGCACTCAGCGCTCTTAATGAGTCCCACCCCACCCTGCCTGGGGCTCTCTTTAAGCTCAGCCCTGGCCCGCTGGGAGTCTGTCCCTGCAGCATCCCTGTGCCGGGCTATGGACCCTCCTGATGCACGGGCTGAGCTCACACCTGCCTCATCCCTGCTTCAATTCACACCTGCCCCATTCCCTGCTCCACCTCAGACCTGCCCCATCCCTGCTTCAACTCAGACCTGCCCCATTCCTGCTCCACCTCACACCTGCCTCATCCCTGCTTCAATTCACACCTGCCCCATTCCCTGCTCCACCTCAGACCTGCCCCATTCCCTGCTCCACCTCACACCTGCCTCATCCCTACGGACCTGCCAGCAGCCACTGCAGCCGTGTCCCAGTGCCTGGAATGTCCTGTGTTGCTGGAACAGCCCCTGAGGAATGGTTCCTGAGGAATGGTTCCTGAGGAACAGCCCCTGAGGAATGGCTCCTGAGGAATGGCTCCTTAGGAATGGCCTCAGAGCTGTTGTTGATTCTCAGCCTGATCTCAGACCTGCTTCGCCACCATGAGCTCACCTGATGATCTTGTCTGGACTGGGCCTGCCCTGTTCACCTGGATTAGGGGAGGTGCTTCAAGGCCCGGAAGTGGCAGAAGCTCGAGCACTCAGGTCCAGCAGCTGACAGTCCCTTCCATGTGTCACATCAGACCCTAAAACACATCAAGCTTGGCTCGCCTTGTCCATCTCATCCATGTCAGTTTATTGGTCTGTTTTCCCGAGGAAGTGGATAATCCCTTGTCCTTTTCCTGGCTGGTGAGAGGAGGTACATGTGCATGTTTGTATGTGTGAGGAGAAGGTGGTTTTAGACCTCAATCTCCTTCCCTAACACGCTGCCAGATGTTTATCTGGGTTTCTTCCTCCTCTTGAAACTCTATTAGTGTCTGACAAGAAATACAAGATTCATATGGCAGAAGAAAAGCCTAAGGGATCCGATCTAGCAGGAAGTGAGGAGGAAATTCCTTTAATCTTGTCCTTGTTTCCACTCTGCTTATGAGCCTATTATTAAACAGTTGCTGACTTTTGAAATCCTAAACCTAACCTAAGCATCCCAGAAACGTGATCATTCTCCTGGATGGAAAGTAGTTATCACTCCTAGAGCTTCAACCAGCTTTGGCAGTGTCCTCTGACTCCAGCAAAAATGTTATCTACCATTGGCAGGAGGGAACTGCAGCCCTCCTGCCCAAAATCTCCGTTTCCAATCACCACAGAGAGGGAAAAGCGTATTTGGGGTCTGGGCTGGTTGACAAGGTGGGGATCGATCACAGGTTGGATGGTCTTGGAGTTCTTTTCCAACCTCAACCCTTGTGTGATTCTGTGAAAAGGGAGTCCCTCCAAGTGCAGTAATCCCACAAAATGGGGTTATGGGATGTGGGGCTGACCCCTGGGAAGGGGATGGCATGGAAACCTTTCCAGAGGGGATGACCATGCACTGGGACGGATTGTCCAGAGAAGAGCGTGGGATCTCCCTCACCAGAGATACTCCCGAACCCTCTGGGCACAATCCCATGCCACGCGCTCCGCGGTGTTGAAGGCAAGCTGGACCAGATCACCCGCAGCGCTCCCTTCCAACTCCGTTCCGCGATCCTGTGTCTGCTCACAGGCTGGACTCCATAGTCCCGCAGGCGGTTCTGAGGAGAGCGCTCCCGCAGGGGCTGTCCCAGGGAAGGGAAGGCGCCATCCCCGCACCGCCGCCCTCACAGCTCCGCCGGGCCGGCTCTGAGGGCGGGCGGGACAAGATGGCGGCGGCGGGCGGGCGGCGGCCGCGCGGGGGCGCTGCGGGGCCGGGCAGGGCTGAGGGCGGGCAGGGCTGAGGGCGGCGGGCCCGGCCCCGCTCCGTCCCCGCCCGCGCCGCCTCGCCCGCCCGCCGGCACAGCGCGGGACGGAGGAGCGGCGGCCCCGCGGTGGATGCGGGAGCAGCGCCGGCTCAGGAATGCAGCAGCCGGGCGGCGCGGACGGGAGCCTCCCGCTGCTGCTGCCGCTGNCCTGCTCCACCTCACACCTGCCTCATCCCTGCTTCAATTCACACCTGCCCCATTCCCTGCTCCACCTCAGACCTGCCCCATTCCCTGCTCCACCTCACACCTGCCTCATCCCTACGGACCTGCCAGCAGCCACTGCAGCCGTGTCCCAGTGCCTGGAATGTCCTGTGTTGCTGGAACAGCCCCTGAGGAATGGTTCCTGAGGAATGGTTCCTGAGGAACAGCCCCTGAGGAATGGCTCCTTAGGAATGGCCTCAGAGCTGTTGTTGATTCTCAGCCTGATCTCAGACCTGCTTCGCCACCATGAGCTCACCTGATGATCTTGTCTGGACTGGGCCTGCCCTGTTCACCTGGATTAGGGGAGGTGCTTCAAGGCCCTGAAGTGGCAGAAGCTCGAGCACTCAGGTCCAGCAGCTGACAGTCCCTTCCATGTGTCACATCAGACCCTNTCCTGAGGAATGGCTCCTTAGGAATGGCCTCAGAGCTGTTGTTGATTCTCAGCCTGATCTCAGACCTGCTTCGCCACCATGAGCTCACCTGATGATCTTGTCTGGACTGGGCCTGCCCTGTTCACCTGGATTAGGGGAGGTGCTTCAAGGCCCTGAAGTGGCAGAAGCTCGAGCACTCAGGTCCAGCAGCTGACAGTCCCTTCCATGTGTCACATCAGACCCTAAAACACATCAAGCTTGGCTCGCCTTGTCCATCTCATCCATGTCAGTTTATTGGTCTGTTTTCCCGAGGAAGTGGATAATCCCTTGTCCTTTTCCTGGCTGGTGAGAGGAGGTACATGTGCATGTTTGTATGTGTGAGGAGAAGGTGGTTTTAGACCTCAATCTCCTTCCCTAACACGCTGCCAGATGTTTATCTGGGTTTCTTCCTCCTCTTGAAACTCTATTAGTGTCTGACAAGAAATACAAGATTCATATGGCAGAAGAAAAGCCTAAGGGATCCGATCTAGCAGGAAGTGAGGAGGAAATTCCTTTAATCTTGTCCTTGTTTCCACTCTGCTTATGAGCCTATTATTAAACAGTTGCTGACTTTTGAAATCCTAAACCTAACCTAAGCATCCCAGAAACGTGATCATTCTCCTGGATGGAAAGTAGTTATCACTCCTAGAGCTTCAACCAGCTTTGGCAGTGTCCTCTGACTCCAGCAAAAATGTTATCTACCATTGGCAGGAGGGAACTGCAGCCCTCCTGCCCAAAATCTCCGTTTCCAATCACCACAGAGAGGGAAAAGCGTATTTGGGGTCTGGGCTGGTTGACAAGGTGGGGATCGATCACAGGTTGGATGGTCTTGGAGTTCTTTTCCGACCTCAACCCTTGTGTGATCTGTGAAAAGGGAGTCCCTCCAAGTGCAGTAATCCCACAAAATGGGGTTATGGGATGTGGGGCTGACCCCTGGGAAGGGGATGGCATGGAAACCTTTCCAGAGGGGATGACCATGCACTGGGACGGATTGTCCAGAGAAGAGCGTGGGATCTCCCTCACCAGAGATACTCCCGAACCCTCTGGGCACAATCCCATGCCACGCGCTCCGCCCTGTTGAAGGCAAGCTGGACCAGATCACCCGCAGCGCTCCCTTCCAACTCCGTTCCGCGATCCTGTGTCTGCTCACAGGCTGGACCCCATAGTCCCGCAGGCGGTTCTGAGGAGAGCGCTCCCGCAGGGGCTGTCCCAGGGAAGGGAAGGCGCCATCCCCGCACCGCCGCCCTCACAGCTCCGCCGGGCCGGCTCTGAGGGCGGGCGGGACAAGATGGCGGCGGCGGGCGGGCGGCGGCCGCGCGGGGGCGCTGCGGGGCCGGGCAGGGCTGAGGGCGGGCAGGGCTGAGGGCGGAGGGCCCGGCCCCGCTCCGTCCCCGCCCGCGCCGCCTCGCCCGCCCGCCGGCACAGCGCGGGACGGAGGAGCGGCGGCCCCGCGGTGGATGCGGGAGCAGCGCCGGCTCAGGAATGCAGCAGCCGGGCGGCGCGGACGGGAGCCTCCCGCTGCTGCTGCCGCTGCTGCTGCTGCTGCGAGCGGGCAGCCGCGCCGAGCCCGGGGACGCCACGCAAGGTAAGGGGGACACGGCGGGCGGCGGTCCCGGCCGGGATGAGAGCGGCCGGGCCGGCACCGAGGGGGGCCCGCGCCGCCTCCCGTTAACCAGCTCGGGGGTTTATGCTCGGGCTGTGTTTAATTGCTTCGTAAAAAAGCTCTTTGCAAGTGTTGGGGCCGGTAAGCGTTCCCGGTGTAAGCATTGCCAGGCGGTCCCGCTTTGCGGTCCGTGATTGATGGTGCCCCAGGAGTGTTCCCTCACTGGGCACTTGTCCCTTACACCCGGCTCTCAGGGCGTGTTTCACCATCTCACCCCCCTCGTATCCCTCAAAAATGTTTATTTATTTATCTGTTTATTAATTTTCAACCAAAAGAAAGCGTCTCCGTTTCGCTTTTAGCGAGCGATATTCACCCCGCGCTCCTTCTGCTTTATCAGGGTTCTGACTCCAGCCTTTTTTTGCGAGGGATTTATGTGTAAAACACAACCTAGCCCAGGCATAAAGGGACCTTGGAGTTGGAATAGCTGGAACTGGGCAAGGACTGATTCCTTCAGGCCAAGTCAGTAAAAAGTGAGCAGTGTTTTTGGACGAGAATTTCAGTGGGAGCTGGATGTACGTGAGCTCCGGCTGCTCCAAAGTGTTTTGTGGTGGGCACTTCCATCACAACCCACCTCTGAGAAGTGCTGCTTGATAATTTGCCTTTATTTAATATTTAAAGAAGTGAAAAAAAGTGAACGCTAAGGGCAGAAAGTTGATGCAAAAAAAGCCAAAATTTAACCCGAATTGTAAATACTGCAGGATAACCGCCTTTAAAAATCTGCTTGTAGCTAACAGATAGAACTGTCTTGGCTATGCCTGTGCCTGGATTTCTGTCCAGCCTGTCCCTAAGGATGCTGTTCCCTGCTCTGTGTTGGAATCACTTCCCGATGTCCCCGGAGTCTCAGTGGTGGTGCAGATTCAATGGCTGGATGAGTTCGAGCTTGGGGTGGGAATTCTTCATGACATCTCAATGGGAAAATTTTCAAAAGTTGTTTTCTAGTGTCTCCAGGGAATGCTGTGTGTGCTTAACAAATAGCTGTGTTTTTTAAAGGGGCAAAAAAGGCTATTTCACCCCTGTTTTTTCAGATAATTTCAAAGCTTTAGGGCAATATAAGCTTTTCTTCATGTTTCAAATAGCCTGGAAGGGAAAAATAAAACCCCATTAACATAAAGCAACTGATCACGTTGGGTCTGAAGTTTTCTTATTTTTCTTGAATGTTTTTAAATATTTCTTATTTTCTGTGCATTCTGCTGGGAAGTACCCATCAGAGTATGAATTCACCTTTATGTGAATATATTAATATTGTCATTATTAGTCATTACATATTAATGTAGTCATTACAGTACAGGTCATGTAGTACAAGTTACACCAAGAGGAGTTTCAGCTCAATATAAGAAAGCGTTTTTTAATAGTGAGAACAAAAATTCACTGGAATTACCACCCCAGGGATGTGGTGGAATCCAAGGATTCCAAGCTGGAGGTTTCCAAGATGAGAGTGGATAATCTCAGCCAGGCTCCCTTTCCCACAAAAGGCTGGACCAGGTGATCCTTCCAGTTCCCTTCCAGCCTGGACTGGGATCTCTGATTATGCACATTTCCTTTCCACAGTGAAGTATTTAATATTTTGAATAACACCTTTGGCAAATGCTTACAGCGTGGATTCATGGGCAGATCAAGTGATTTATTTATTTTTTAGAGATAGACATCTATCACATGTTCAGCCACATACTAGGTTTTCCCCTCAAACTAGGTTTTGTGGAAGAATAAGGGAACCTGAACATCCAACACCAATTAAAAAAAAACAAACAAAGAAAAAGCCTGTTCTAAATAAAAAAGTTTTACAGATTTCTTTAAGGTGACTGTGGTTGGGGAAATAGAATTTGCTCTATCAGAAACCCAGCCCAGACAGAATCTTCAGTCCCTACCCTTTCACCCTGACATGCTCTGAAGAGAATGTGGATCACTGTCTCCTGCTGCTGCCTTTTTGTCCGTGACCTTTCCCTGTAGGGAGCAAAACCACCCCAAAACCTTTCCCCATTCACTGCCTTTAACTTGTGCTCTTCCCGAGGGTGCTCACGGGCTGGCCCGAGTGTTCCAAATAAAAGCACCAAGTTCATGTCAATGTAAGGGACAGCAACTCTCCAGCTTGGATATTTTTTGCAGTATGTGGCTGTGGATATTCCCAGTTCAGCTTGGTTATTGTTCTTCCAGATCCACGTAACTTTGTGGGGAGTCACAATGGAAGAAGTGTGAATAATAGAAAAACATTTTAAAAGCCTGGAGTAAACCCACAGATCTCGAGATTGTGTTTTAGACTGTAGGGGTGCTGCTGATTTCCTTGAAGCTCGTGAGATAAAGTTCCACAGCTCTTGATTAGTCCCTGTGGTTAATTGTTTCATCCCTGGGTCACGGGCTGCTGCTTCAGCCACTATCCAGGAATGAGTTTAAAAACAAACAAAATGCTTTTGTTGCCTTAAGCCTCTAAGAGGATGAGGGTGGATGTCACTGTTTGAGGTTGTAGCCTTGTGTTTCTTGACAGAAGTGGCTTGAAGTAGCAGCAAATTATCTTCAGGACATCGTTTCTTTGTCTCTGTAATTAACTTCCACTGAAACTGCTGTGTTAATTACGTCCTCGCAGGGATTTAAACCTTTGCAAATGAGAGTTAGACAGGGGACTATTTTAAAGCTTGTGGATGGATTTAAGTAGGCAAAGAGAGGGGAAAAAAAAGAGTTTCCCTGAGGTGTGACACTGGATCCTGCTCTTTAGAAACAGATGTAGAAATCCAGCAGTCTGCTGGGACTCCAAAGAGCACCTCAGAGCTGAAAACTCTTTTAAAAAATCCCTAACTGAATGCAGCTGCTCTACACACAGCGATTGTCTTGCAAGCCAGAAACATGCAGAAAATTAACTCAGACAAAAGAAAAAGTGTAAACCTTTCCTTCCCCAAGCCCTGAAGAAAAGAAAAAAAAAAAAAAAACCAAAACAAAAAACCCCAACCCTCAGTCATCCTCAACTGCAAATTCGATGTTGGCACAGTTGTTGTGTGAAATGTTGTGTCTGAAGAAACAGTTTTGAGGGATGTTTTGTGCTGTCCGGGTGTGATCTCACCTTGCCCTGGGTATCCCGAAATCTCTCCCTGGCCCAGCTGGAGAGTCTCACACCCGGCCGGGCAGGGCTGGAGGTGTCACAGTGATCACCCACCCTGCATTCTGACAGATTCCTCCCTTTCGAAATACTTCAACGAGTAGCAAATCCAGCTATTTTACTGTTAAGATGCTGTCTTTGATCCAGTTTCTGCTTTTAAAAATTATTACCAAGTCCTGTGCTGTGTCGTGAAATCAGCTCCCTAAAGCTGGGCTCAAAGAAATTCTGGGTTGTTTGGGGCTGCCCCAGCCCCAAGAGTTGAATAATGAAGTGACTTTGTAGGGCTTTCCTTGTTTCTTTTTCATTGTAATCAAGGAGATATTGAAAGTCATTGAATCTGCACATTTATAAATGGAACAGCAGTGAAATGAATAAATGAGATCAGTTGTCAATGATTCTTTGTAAATAACAACAAAATACTGTTGTTGGCTGAAAGATGCTTCTGTCGGGGTGCTGATTGCAGTTTTACATCCTTTATGATGAAGTGCTTTAAAATTCCTGAAATTCTACATTTGGTGTAAAGTTTCATTTGGTCAGGTGCTGCAGAGGAGGTTACAATTTTTTTTTCTGTCTGTTTACAAGCAGAGTCACTGCTGTCCTTGCCAGGAGTGTGGCATCTGAGAGGCTTGGACACATTTAATGTCATTTAATTGGGCTGGAATGACAGGATAGCCATGGGGGGGCTGTGAAGTTTGCCAAGGTGGAAAAACTGAATAATTTCAGCTTAAATATGTATCACTAGTGTGTGACATAATGATAAAGCTCTAAACATTACTACTATTTAATGGTAAAGTTGTTTGAAGTCCCCCAGGGAATATAATGTAAAATAGAAGAACTTGCCTATATTTGGACTCGAATGCAATGCAATATTGAAAATGGTGCTCTGCCAAAGTCAGGCAGCTTGGGGAA
Source organism: Dicaeum eximium (assembly GCA_013396995.1). Classification (NCBI taxonomy): domain Eukaryota; kingdom Metazoa; phylum Chordata; class Aves; order Passeriformes; family Dicaeidae; genus Dicaeum; species Dicaeum eximium. The sequence continues at coordinate 131,698 of VWZP01004402.1, read as the reverse complement.
AAGAAGTAGCTTGAGAAAGGAACCCTTCAGTGAGGAAAGCAATAACCTCAGCCTGCTTCCATGCCAGCATCCTGGCGTGAGGAAGATTGCTTTCCAGGATCTCCTCCTGAAGCGGAGACGCTGGAGTGCCACTGTTTGCAAGTAAATCTGCAGGGCAGCAGATGAAAGGAAGGGCCTGTGGTGTGTGGAAAGCATCCCATGGTTTGTGTTGGTGGCATGGACACAGATCTGCAGGATTCCTGGAGAAATGGTGCACAGTGGTCACCAGCAGGAGCAGAAGGCACAGAGCTGCCATGGAGGAGGGAGTGCCAGGGATAAATGAAATGGGCTGTGAGGCCAGGGCTGTGCTCAGGGCTCCCCTTTCTCTGGGGTTTCCAACAAGTCACTCTGTGGAGCTCACAGCCAAGGCAGGAGCAGGAGGAAGCTCAGGTCAAGGCTGCTTTCACCGAGTTCTGTGGGGTTTTTGTGCTTGATATCCTAACAAACCCCTCTGGAGAGCTGTGTGGAGTCTGGTTGATCAGAGAGGGTGAAAGACAGCACAAAATGGTCCTGCAGGACATGTCCTGGATCCTGGTGCTGGTGGGGGCTGCCTGCTGTGTCCCTCTTGGCTGGAAGGTGCCAATTTGGGGTGCTGCTCCAGGCCTGGCTTAACCCACCTGGGCCCTGCTGAGATGTTCTGATCTCTTTGCTCTTGTTACCAGTGACTCTGCGAAATGGCTGAGGCTGAGTCAGGGGAGGTTTAGGCTGGATATCAGGAAAAAACTTCTTCCCCCAGAGGGTATTTAGGCACTACCCAGGCTCCTCAGGGAGTGGGCACAGCCCCAAGGCTGCCAGAGCTCCAGGAGCATTTGGACAATGCTCAGGGACAGGGTGGGATGGTTGGGGTGTCTGTGCAGGGCCAGCAGTTGGGCTGGATGATGCTTTGGGGTCCCTTCCAGCTCAGGATTCTCTCTCTGATTCTATGATGTCACACTGGAGACACGAATCCTGGGCGTATTTATTGTGCCCTGGGAATGTTGAAGGCAAAGAAAATCTGTCTGCTTTTTGTGTCAGGGAAAGCGAAAAAACAACCCAAAAAAACCCCCAAAAAACCACAAAAAACCCCCCAAATAAGGCAAGTCCCTGTGTGTACAGGCAGCCAGTGTCCCCAAGAGCTGGAGCAGAAGTGCTGGGAACTTTGTGCAGATGTTCCATGGTCTCTGTAAGCCCTGCTGGTGCTCTGGGCTGAGCCCAGATGTGCTTTCACTCTCTCACAGGTATTTAGGACGAGCTTTAAGTCAGGGCTTTGCCATCCCAGTATGCACTGGGAAAGTTTCATAACTGGGTGAGTTCTTGAGAAAAATTGGTGCAGGCTCTGGGGGAAGGCTGCATTTTATTAAAAGCTTTTTTTCAAGCTGCTCAGGTCATATGCTGAAACTGATAGGGCACAAGGGCTTCCTGTGACCTCCTGCTCCTTCCCTCCCAGGGCTGTCCCTGGTGTGTCCCCTGTCCCCTTCCCAGATGCTCTGTCTGTCTGAGCATCTGCTCCAGCACATCCAGGAGGGAGCTGCAGTGGTGGAGCTGGAGCACAGCAGAAGCCCATGGGAAATGCAGAGATCAGAGATAAGCCAGGGAAAAACGCTCAGCAGCTCGGGAACCTCCTCACGCGTTCCCTCAGAGACTGGGAATGGAGCAGGGATGCTTTTCCTGCCCTGGGAACTCGAGGCTGGCTCTGGAAGGATGTGCACTTCCAGTCACAGTGTGAACACTCCTCTGCAAAGCTGCTCTGGTGGCACAGTCCCTCTGAAGATGCTAAGCTGAGCTTTAAAGGATGGAGGGTGTACATGTAATACTGCCTGAGGCTCTCCATGGTGTGCCTGGTCCATACAGAGCACCGTGGCTGCTCCTGCAGGTGAGAAGGGAGGATTGGCATCTGGGTGGCCTGAATTTCAAAATTCGTGAGGGCCTTGAGCTCTCACCATGCTGATATCCACTCCTGTGGAACATTTAACGTGCAGGGGGGGTTTGTTCTCCCTCTGCATTCAGTTTCTGTCCTCAAAGAGAAGTGTGACTGTGAGCACACAGAGGTCTCTAGAAGACACAAGTTTGGTCAGACGATAAAAAGATAAAATCAGTGTTAGAACTAAGATTAGACCTGGTTTTCCCCAAGTGAGGTGTTCTTTGCAAAGCCTCTGTCAACCTTTTTCCTGATGGAGAGGAATCATCCTCGTTGTACAGGGAATATCTCACCTGTGGCACCTTTCTGGAGTTAATGTGTATCTGAGCCCTGAGCAGCCTGCACTGTATTTACAACAGCTCTTGCCTCTCCCAGTTTTTCCTGTGAGGGGTCACTTATCATGGGTGAGCATCTCTTCTCCAAAATTAACTTGGCTTCAAATGAAAGGAAGTGTCTTTATAATTGTTTTGTTTACTCTGAAGTACTTGATGTGCTGTATAAGTAACAAGTGTTCTGCGCGTTTTCATTTTAAATTCTTTTTTGTATATGTTAATTATTCATTCCATATGTTTGGATTTTTCTGTATAAAACACATTATCTCTCTGTGAATTTAATGAAAATCTGTAGCACAATGGAGACATCTCTTTTTCTCCATAACGTGCTGAGTGCAGAGAGCACCACGTTGAGCTCTGCTTTCAGTGAGTTTCACCTGCAGTGACAAGAGGTCATTTAATTCCCAGCTGATTGTCAGGAAGATGGATTTATATCATTAAATGCTTTCAGGAGGCCAAGGAAGAGCTCGTGGTGGACCTTTGCTTCTGCCTGCTGGCATCTCTGAGCCTGAAACACTTCATGCTCACCAGAGGATGTTTCTGAACTGAGGGCCCCTGACTTTTACATTCACTTTTCTTGGCAGCCTGACAGAGCCCAAGTCTGGCAACCTTTGTAAGTGAGATGCAACAAGCCTCACTTATTTCAGCTATTGCTCTGTCACTGTGTTTTTAATTTACTGTAATTCAATAACTGACACAATGCTGGAGTAAATAAATGGGCTGTGAACATTCTCATAGACCTTGGGCGTCCAGCTCAGGGCAAGATTTAGCTTTTAATTAACACTGTCCATGAGATTTATTGTTAAAATTGCATCCTTTCAAATAAGTCAATCTGAAGTTGATTAAGAGATGAATAATTGAAACCTGGTGTGGGATAACAGAATGCATTCAAGTGGATGCAGCAGTGGAGCACCACTGCAGCTCCAGACCCCTTTTCTCCTGACTTTTGGGTCATTCCCATAAACTGGATGTTGTCATTCTCTTTTCTGTGCAGGATTTGTTGCTCTGTGTTGAAAAAAGTGTATTCTTCAGTATATTAAGAGCAGCAGCATTTTATCTGTGTAAAAATTGCATTCTTAGTACAGCAAAGAGCTTTAGGAAGGCTTTGGGACACCCTGGTAAAAACCCTTAAAGGGTTTTTACTCCTTTCACTCCCCTCTGCTACATAAATTTTCCAAAAAGAGGCCCAGGCAAGGGAAGAAGCTGTAAAGGCATCCTCTCACTGTAGGCAAATCTTATTAGCAAAATTGTGTTTCATCATTAAAAGAAAATGCTGACCTGATTTTCTTGTGTTACGTAGGGAGAGATGATATCTGATTTGCCCTTTTCCTTTTGAGAGCCTGTTTGTAGGATGTGATTTATGTTCTTGCATTCTCTGGTTGTGATTGATCTTCCTTTAAATCCTAATGAGTATTTCTGACTCTGTGTAGTGACCCCTGAGCAGCAGTAAAATGTTCACAAACTTGAGAGTATTTTATGTGCAAAACTTAGACAATTTTCCCTTAAAATCTCTTGTCTCTTACTTTTCCCAGCAGCAAATATGGTCCTGATACGAGGGTCTGTGTGACCAACCCCTCTCATTTCAGGCTGAAAACCTCCAGGGAATGTCAATTTTAATATTTTGTTGGTTAAACTGTTCAAGGGGACACAAATTAGGTTGGGCATTAAGTGAACTGGGCCATTCCTTCCTTCCTGAACTGGTTTCACTGGGGAACCACACTGGGCACTGATCACACTTGTGGCTCTGCTTTCAACATTTCTGTAGGTCCTAATGGTTCTGGGGAAGTTCTTTGATCTGTCTTGAAAACTTCAAAAGTTGAGAGTTGGTACTGGGGGAAAGAGAGAAAGGAGGTCTCGGTGTTCACAGTGGGTACAGTGAATTTTCAGGGAATTTGTTCAATCAAGGACAGACCACCTGCAAACTGACAGCTTTGCCTTGCCATGAGGCCTTTGCTTGGGTAACAAGATCTCGTGGTGGAAATGACTCCTGTGAGCAGGGCACCTTTACAAGGATTTTTGGGAATCTGAACATTTAAGGCTGCTCTGTTGAATTTCTGGGGTATGTTCAGTTCCCTCATCCGAGAGAGAAGGCTCAGTCCTGTTCAGTTCTCTCATCCAAGGTCATTCTGAAGGCTCTGGGCTTGGAGCTCTGAAGCACTGGGTGAATTTTTTGGTCTCTTATATTTATTTTGGAGTACCTCTGGTACATCCAACTTTAAAAATCCGTGTGTAGCTCTAAGAGCAATCCCCCTTTTCAGAAAGTTTTGACAGAATGCAGCACCAAAGTCTTAACTGGAGTTTTGTCTGTCAGCAAATGAGTGAAGCTGTGGCCTCAGGCATCACAGCCCATCCAGCAGGGTCACAGCAGGGACAGCAGTGCTGGCATTGCCTCTGCTTTGGGAAAATCCTGCACAGCTTTTACGTCAGGTGTTGTTTATTTTGTTGTCAGCTGTACAGAAATCCCCTACCCAAACCCTGTAATTGTCGGATGTTCTGTTATCCTATTCCTCCTGCCAGTTATTATCTGCTGAGATTATCAAGGGTAACTTCACCTGGACTAACTGTAATAACTGACAGGGCCTGAGGGGAAGAATTCTGTCTCACAGTGCAGGGAGGGATTAGGTGTGTATATATTCCGTGTAATTTGCTGAGAGGTGTCTATGTACAGATCTGTCAGAAGAACTGTAAAATCATTTGAAATGTTGCAAGGGGTGGATGTGTGGTGATAGGAGGCTCAACTTTCTTCAGCTTTTGTTGCATTATCCCACTGAAGTGAATTTTATATTTTTTTTTCTGCCCTTGCCTGTATTAGCTGGTGTCAGGCTCCTTGAGAAGGCACTTATGTTCTTGAAGGATTATTGTGCTAATTTAGCTTTCATTTCATCAGCTATCAAGGCTTGATATTATCCTGCTGTTTGTTGCTCTGTTCTTAGTGACACCAGGGATGTTGGGGATTACACTGAAGATGACTGAGGTGCAGCAGGGAATTAGTTTTTGATCTCTACTTGCTTTGCTGTCTTAAAGATCCTATAAGATCCTAAAGATCCTGGTTATGGCTCAGTCACTCAGCACTGATTAAGACAGTGAATCTGAGCAGCAGAGCCTGACAGATTTTCTGCCAGAATCCTTTAGAGGATGCATGTAATGAATCTTTTAGTAACTTTAGTGGGCAGTTGCTTTCAGCCAGCTGAAATATTTCCTGTGTAAAGGAAGACAGACTTTCCACGTGAAAGTCACAATGTGCCCACCCCTGGTGTGGGATATTATTGCCCTAAAAGAACTCCAAAGAATGAACTCAGTCCTGCTAATGATGGTACTTGTTACCACTACACAGAGAAAGTACACTGAAAACTTATTTTGATATATTTTCCTTATTTTTAGACTGAAATCCACTTTTTCTGCCCTAGAAAATGCTTTTGCTGCTTTGTTTCGAGACACACTTCATCCAGCACTGAACAAATGTAGATTGTCCTGGAATGTTTTATCCTGAAAAAACAGGGAAGTGCAGTTCCTCTCATGGACACTGTTGGACTCAAAGTACACGTGATGCTTAAAGAAATGGGAGAAATGTTTTGTTCTGCTCCCTTACACTGCTACAACTCCTGAGTGTTTCCCAACATCTCTGCTATCCAAATGACCACTGGGATGGGTTTTGTCCTGGGCTGTGCTTTGCCCTTTCCCAGAGCTGGGAAGTGAACGTGTGAAACCCGAATATTTGGGATTTAGCCTTGAAGCAGGATCCGGTGTTCCCTTTGCTTCCTGCCCCGAGCTCCAGGGGAGAAGGGCTGGTTTTGATCTGTGTGTGCTGTGGGGCTGGCAGGGATGACAGACGAGTGTCACCTCCAGCGCTGGCAAGGACAAAGCCAGGGCTCTGCTCACAGGAAAAACGCTGCTCAGGGGGGAGATTGGATTTCTCCAAACAAAATATTCTCCAGAAATATTCACGGAGTTCAAATGAGCAGCCAAATGTAAATGGTTGCGCTTTTTGCTCCATATATGTTCTCTACCAACCCTAAGGATAATATTCCAATTTTTCCTCCAAAAATGTGCACAAAAGGCATCTCATTTGGCCTCTAATAAAAAATACAGAATTCAGTTAAATCCTAATGAAAATACACTGTTTCTGTGAGGACTATTTCTCAGACTGAACGTGGGACTCGAAATAATTTCCAAATTTTAACTCCATTTGTGTGTCAGGAAAACATTTGCAGTACTTGGTGAAAGCTGTTGCAACTTGAGACAGTATTTGTTCTTGGAACCTATATTTAATAATTTCTTGTGCAGTTCAAGGAGAGAAATAGTTCTCTGAGCAAGAACTTTTCACATTTTGGAGGAATATAAAGATAAAAAAGGAAATGTTTAATGCTGTGTTTTTAAATTTTGACTGGGAAGCAACTCCTGCTTCAGTCTCTTATGTGTCTTTTTTGGATTTTATTACTTTTCTCTTCACTGCATAGAGTTCTGAAATGAGTGATTTTTGTGTATGTAGAGAAAGGATTTTAAAATCGTCAGCATTTTTCCGTTTTGCCTGAATCTATCAAACATTTGTTCAGATGAAGTGAAAGGGGAGGCAGCTTCAAGTGTCTCTTTCCTGTTGCACAGAGCTTGATCCTTTCTGGAGTTCTGCAGCATTTCCCAGTTTGAGCCAAAGTAGGAAACAGTTTAGGTACTTTGTGCTTATTCATCTTTGATGTTTGGGATTTGGGACTTGGGTGGTTTATTTTGGACATCAGCCCAGGTGAAAATGTGCTGGAAAAGGGGTGCACCTGGCAGGGGAGGGTCTGGTCTGCACCAACACCTTCTGCCCTGGGCCAGTTTTAATCCAGGTTATTTCTGGGGTTTCCATCTCATTTTTGGGGTTTCCATCTCATTTCTGGGGTTTCCATCTCGTTTCTGGATACTGGGATGTCTGAAGATGCAGGAGGATCACCTGGAGAGCACAAGCACTAAATATTTGGAAATTCACTTTTAGTGCCAGCTTGCCAGTGTGGATTTTTTTTGGTTTTTTTTTTGTTTTTTCTTGTCTTTCAATGACCAACTTGCCCTGTGTGGGACCAAGCTGTTGGAGCTTTGGAGGCGAAACGTCATGCGCTGAACTTTGGGATTTGCTGTGTCTTTGGGAAAAGACTTGTTCAGAAATGCTGCCAGGTTTGAAGGCCCCATCCCACCATGCAGCTGCTTTTTCACTCCCATTCCTCCAGAGGAGCAGAGCCCACTCGGGATGGTGCCTTTGAGCTGCTCTCATGGATCATTTCCATTGGCAATTCAAGGGCCTGGGGGTTGTTTGGGTTTCAGAGGATTCTTGTGTCAGCCAGCAACTGCTTCCATGTTTTCTATTAACATCTCTTTCATTTGGGGAATGTGCTTTGCTTAATTGGATCTCTAAAGCCACAGGAGGATATTTTGACCAAACCTGTTCTTCCTTACACTCAAGTAAATTCAGAATAAATGCATCCTGTACCCAATGCTGATAATGAATTGTTAGAGAGTCCATGATAAATGTTCCATCACATACTTTGCATGCATTTTCTTTTTTTAAATCTGTTTAAGTGCATTTTTTGTACAGATGGAGCAGTTAGAGGCTTACCTGAAGGCCCTGATGTGGTGTTAGAGATGTGCTGGAGTTCAGCCCTTACATGCACGTGATGAACAGCAGAGAAACACAAGCCATGAAGTCCTGCAGCAGTGCCAGCTCCTCAGTTGGTTTGTGTTTATAAGCAGATGCTGCTTCTTTAATCTGAGGAGAGATTGGTGCATTCTCCACAGAGGGGCTGAATTTCCAAGAGATGCAATCAATTTGTTTGCCAGCACAGACATGTCTGGGCTAATACAACACAGGCACACCAATAACAATGCAGGTTTTAATGCTTTCTTCTTATTTTCCATTTTTTACTGACTGGGCTTATTAAAAAAAAAAATCTATCTGTACCACTTTAATTTTCAGGGGAGAAGGTACTGGGGAGCAGGATTACAGATGTTCACATGCCCAGACTCTGTAGGGGTATGAACAAATGAAAAATCTGCAATATTATTTACCATGGAAGCTACAATGATTGACCTGTTTTTTCTTTCAGAAACTTTGTTTATATTAGAAGCTTTATATCTCAAATAAAATTAGTTCTATGTGAACGGGAACTACACTGGTGATGATTTAGTTTAGGAAATAATGTCAACACCCCAAAGGATTTCTGCTCTTTGATTTTTCCAGTGTCCAATGGAAGCCTTGGGTAGGGGCTGAGTAATATCTGGTTCTGACTTCTGTTGCAGCACACAGAGAAGTGTCTTGACAGCTCCCAAACCAATAATATCTTACTTCTGTTTCAATATATGAATAACAGCCCAGGCTTTCCAGAGATTTTCTTGCTGTGGCGCTGTTCTGTAACATGCTGCAGCCAGATGAGTGGAAACCCTTCAGCATTTGGAAGAACAGGAATATATCCCTTTTATAAATGTGTGCTGTAGCAGTGATTGTTTCACTGAGCCACACTTGTGTTCTTTTAATTAAGAGGTGCAGTTAGCAGAGCACATGATACTCCTTCCTCCTCATGCTGTTTCTTTCCTCTTTTCTAATCTCGGCTCTCCAGTGTGGTTTTTCTTCTTCACGGTCCTTGGGAGTCTTGTTTGTTCAAAGGGATCCCCTGCTGACTATTCTGAGGTCTGGTTAAGCAGTTTCTTCAGCTCTGCTTTAAAAGCAGTTGTTGCCTTTGATTACTGAAACCATTCCTCTGCTGTCTGTTGGTGTCTTTGTGGTGGCCAAAGAGCTGCTGGTGCTCCTCTGTCCATCTGCTGTGGTGATGCCTCATCCAGCTGGGATGTCCTTGGGATTCTGGGGCTGTCACCGAGCCTGGGGCTGTGACAGTGACTCTTGGCAAGGAGACACTGGAGAGAGGCTGGAAAAGCTGGAAAAGGGCTCTGCTGCAGATGTCTCTGATGCTTCCCAGCAGGCAAATCCTGTGGCAGGGTCTGGTGTTTTATCAGCCACAGCAAGAAGTGAGAACTCCTCCTGCCGATCTTCTTCCCCGGGCTGTGGCTGTGGGGAGGGAAAACACCTCCAGCTGTTACCTCCTCTTGGGGTGGTTTGATTTCCCCTTTCCTATCAGCTCCCTTTGCCCCACTGCCCGCGTTTGCCTTTTTATTCAGTTGCCAGTGAGTGGTGCTAATTTATTCCTGTCTTGAGGAAATCTTTGAAAATAGCAAATCCCCTTTGCATTTCATATTCCTAGATGGCTGCAGTGGCAGAATCTCAGTGCTCAAACTGGGGACATCTGTGTTTGTTCAAGGAACACCAGGGGATGCAGCGGATGGGAAAGAGATGAAGTTCGCTGAGGCACCAGGAACTGGCAGGATAACTTAAAGAAAGTGTTAAATAACAATCACTGCTCAAGGCCCCAGTCCAGCAGAGCACTTACCCATAGGTTGGAGCTGATTTAAACGGGCCCAGTTTTGTGTTCAGCGTTAGATCCCGCCCGAGTGCCTTCCTGGAGCTGCGCCTAAGTGAGTGAGACTTGGAGTTGCTTTTCATTTCCAGGAGTGAGACTTGAAAGTGAGACCTGACTGCTGCTCAGTGCTGTCCTGGGGCATCCACGAGCTCGCTGAGGCTTTTTAGGGCTCTGCCCCTGCTGCTGCTTTTCCTGCCACTTGCACGTGTGCTGCTTTTTCCTGCCTTGTTTTCCTGCTCCCTAGCCCCATGACTTGTGCAGAATGGGAATCCAAAAGATGCAGATCACTCACTGCGTGCCAGGGGAGTGGTGTCACTGGTCATTTTTACCAAGGGCCCAGCTTGTGTGGTGGAAGGAGCAAGAAAAGCAGTGATGTGGAAGTGTCTTCCTATTTTACTGGCATTAAATACATGCACACATAAAACTCGAGGTGAGGCTTGAAAGTACAAATGTAGATAATCTCTTTTTGTGACTCTTCCATCCATTTTAGAAGAGTTTCTTAAGGAAATGGGATTTTTTTTCAAGCGATTCTTTCCATATGACTTTGATTAGTGGGAGGAACTTTCTTAGTGGGTTGATCCCACAAACTCTTTCTTTTGCAAGTTGTCTTTACTCCAAAGGGCTGAGTGCTGGCTCCAGGGAAATCTGCCCTTCAGGGAAGGACTCTGCTGCAGGTTTGCTGTGGACTTGCAACAATCCAGCTGAAGCTGGATAATAATGTTTACCCACCTGTGTAATACAAGTTCAGATCCTTGAATGAAAGGCCCTACTGTGCAAAAATACAAGGTAGCACTATTGGGGGGAGGGGGGCATTCTGTACCTGCAAATTTAGACTATTTACAGTGAATGTAGGGAAGGTTTCATTAATGAAAAGGTGTAGCTGGTTTGCACTCATGAGGGGTGCAAAGAAATAATATTGAAGAAAACAAAGAAATAATATTGAAGAAAACAAAGAAATAATATTAAAGAAAACAAAGAAATAATATTGAAGAACAACACTACAGTCATCAGTGTCTTAGTACTGGCAAAAACGTGCAGGATGGTTTTCTAATCCTTTTAAGTGTGGGAATTCAGCTGCTGTTCCTGCTGAATATTCCTGTTATTGAATATCCACATTGAATATTCTGCCTGCCTCTTCCTCTCCTGCATTGTGTGTCCGTGTGATTTCTGACTAAATGTCAGCAGCAGGGAGGTGAAGGGGAGGTGGCAGAGGAAAAAGGTTTCAGCAGTTGGATGATGAAGAGGAGTGAAGATGAGAGTCAAATTTGCTAATCAATAATGCTTCCAGAATATAGTATTTATTGTGTGCTGTACCTGTGGGGCCTGGACAAGGTTTATGCACAGTCCAGGCTGTACAAACTGCTGGACAGGAACTGGCTCCTTTCTCTGGAACTTCCACGGTGTGGATCTCAGTGGTGGTGATGGCAGTGCTGAAACTCCAGTGACTGAAAGAGGAGTTTGCTTCTCCCTTCAATATATATTCAAGGGAGATGGAGAGAAACTTTTTACAAGGATATTTAGTGACAGGGCAAGGGGGAATGGCTTCAGATGGAAAGACAGGAGGTTTGGGTTGGATATTAGGAATAAATTCTTGGCTGGGAAGGTGGGCAGGCCCTGGCACAAGGTGCCCAGAGCAGCTGTGGCTGCCCCTGGATCCCTGGCAGTGCCCAAGGCCAGGCTGGACAGGGCTGGGAGCAGCCTGGGACAGTGGGAGGTGGCAAGATAGAAACAGGATGAGCTTTAAGGTTCCTCCCAAGCCAAACCATTCCAGGGTTCCATGATTCTGTGTGACAAAGGGTGTGAGGAGGAAGGGTAACCTGGAGCAGAGATTTGACCAAAAGTCACAAAACAGGTTAAAAATAAAGCCCAGGCTCTCTCAAGCCTGCAGCAGCACTTTACAGATGCTTCCCAAAACAATTCTTGAGAAGAAAATGAAAGAATATAGAAAACGATGAAATAAGCAGGACCTCTGTTAATCTTCAGCCATGGGGGATGTGAGTGTGCAGCACTCACTGAAGGGCCCAGAATTGTTCCTACAGAAGCCTCAGGGCAGGAAATACACCTGACAAGGCTGTAATTGGGAGACCTGTGTAAAACACCTTTCCACAAGGCTTTGTTTCATATTCGCTTGGCTGAATCTTCTGACAAATTTTCCTCGAGCTTTACGTGCACAAACTGTATCGTTGTTTTGGAAAATGCAAGCCTGACCACTGTAAATGGGTTTATATTTCCAACAGGGCAGTTATTTAATTTCCTGTTGGAAGTCTGCAAATGTTGGCACTGTTCACTCTCTGGCAGGGAGCCAGAGGAGAGCACGGTATCATTAACAGGCTACAGCCCAGTGGAGATTGCTTTTGGTTTCATCCAAACTTTTAAGACTGGGCTATAACAAAATAAAATTTTTGATTGAACTCCATAAAGGCAGGCAGGGAGATGAGGGAAAAGGGGGTGACAGGATGTTCTCTGGGATGAGAACAGCTTTTGTCCTTCCTGGGCTGGACTAATCCTCGTTTTGCTGCAGATTTCATCTCGCTGTGTAGTTTTCCACTAAAGCACCTCAGAATGAAGGCTGAGGGCTAATCCTGGCACTGGCTCCTTGGGTACAAACCCATTCCCTGTGCAGTTCTCTCCCTTGGGATCCATGGCACAGCCCCTGTGGAAGGATGGAGGCCCAGGGTTGGGTCTCTGGTAGTGACAGGGACAGGACTGTGAGTCCTGAAGCCACCCAGGTGCATTCCCAAGGGATCTCTCAGCATCCAGAGGCCTGAGCTGGCTGGAAATACCATCTTTAGAGACAACCATTTGGAAAGCAAAGTCTTGTAAACAAAAAAAGTATTTTTGTTCAGAGTTTGTTTTAAATACCCCGACTTAAGTCAACAGAAATGAATCAGGCTGGTTTGCTGTGAAGACACATCATTTATTTTGGGTGTCTGGCACAGGCTCTCTGTACTTGAGGATGCTTCAGGCGAGGCCCTTTCCCCATGTGCAGCTTCTGGTGCCCCATTCCTGCTTCCCAGCTTTGCTCCTGGAATTCTCCATTTCAGTGCGGTTTGCAGCAGGGACAAACTCTTAAATCTCCAGCTTGAGCTCAAGGGAGCCAGCTTCATTTTCTTCCGTGAGTTTTTCACTTTGAAAGGAGCTGTTTGTAGAAAAGAAACGGTCAAATGATGTGGGAGGCTCTTCATCACTTGGGAGCCTTTAAATCAGGGCTGACTTGGGGAACAATGTGCTCACAGCCCCCGTGGGATCCCAGAACCACTGGATCCAGGGGATTGTGGCACGTGTCAGGCAGGGGATCAGATTTAGGATTATTGTGCTCTCTCCTGAATCTCCCATAAAGCAGTACTTGAGTGTAATCTCTTTGGATTTCCCCTGCTCTGGGCTGGAGCAGCTGCTTTTTCTCAGGGATCTGGGCATGGAAGAGGAGCTGCTCGTGGAGAAACGTGCACAATTTCTATTTTAGAGTTAATGTTTGCACTCGCTTTGCCTGGCTTAGGGGGAGCTGGAGTAGGAGGAGCTGCATGATGGAAAGCAGAAAAAGGATAAAAAGCAGGTTTTGAGCACTTGTCATCCTTTGGTGTTGTTTCTTGAATGATATTCTTGAGGCTGATGATGTGTAGCTTAGGCCATTGATGTGTGTTAAATCAGAATGGGAAGTACCCAAATAAATTTTGTGTGTCAGAACATTAGGTTGGTTTTTTTCCCTGAGTCCTGAGAAACATGAAGTGCAGCTAAAGCAAAGGCACATAAACCCAAAACATATAAAACATATAAAAAATGATGTGCCTGGACTGATGCACTCCAAGATGTACTTTCATATTTTTGTGATAACTTATTTAATAAGATCTAGAGGTTTTCTTTTCTTTTTATTCATTTTTAAACAGATGAATGCACTTATCTGTATTTACATCATCTCCAGGCAACCCAGAGAGTTCTTTCCATCTGCTCATGGAGCTCACAGCAGTAATAAGTGCAGAGGGACAGGAGACCCTCTGGTCCTTTACAGTTTCTTCTGGGTGTTAAATTTCATGCAGAAAATATGGTTCTTATTGCAGCTTGGCAGCCATCAGAAAAAAGCAAATCTTCTCAATGTTCCGTTGAAAAGAAATACTGTGCACTCTGTTTTTATTTCTCTGGTGATCGTATCCAGAAGTTGCTGATTTTTTTAAGAGTAGTTTTGATCCAGGATGCTCAGAACTGTTTACAAACAATTCTAAATTTTTCACTGTGGCTTGCTGTGGTTTATTTATTTTTTTTCCCTTTTAGATGCTTGTAGAGAAGTGAAGGTTAAATTTTGTATGAAATTCCCAAAAAAAACCCCAGAGCAGGTCTGGGAATAAAAGCTGGGCATCTGCTCTTCCACATGCCTCTTTTAGCAAAATTCCAAGATCAAAGCATTTTTATTTCTTTCTTTATTTGAAAGTAGTGTGGGACCTGTCTGTGTGTGCCATATGGAGCCATCTCCCATCCATGAATCCTTATCCTGAGCCCAAACTTCTCAACCACTGCCTCCCATCCACGTCCTTCCCAATCCTGCAAAAGCCTCCTGCCATTCCCAGGTCGGTGGATTTGGGGAGGGGAGTGGGATGTTGATGGGAAGAAATCATTATCAGTTTGCTTCTGGAGGTGGGAATTATTTCCAAACTTGTCACCTTCATAAAATAAATGCATTTTGTGGCGTTTCTTGAAATTGCCCAATGTGGGGTTGAAATGCTCTTTTCTCAATCATAAAATGACAAAGTGCTCATAAATTTGCTGTTGTGACTTTGGGAAGTATTTTAATGAACAATTTTGAATGATGGAGTTCAAATTCCGTAGGAATTAGACTAAAGTTCATATTTTATGGGAAGCAAATCTGAAGAGACAAAGTATTTAAGGGACTCTATAGTTACTTATGGAGAACATTATTATACTTTGGATTTGGGAATTCTGGGTGTGAATAAAAGAGTGAGAGAGGCCCTGGATAGGAGAGGAAAGTATTTTAAATCTGTGAATGAAATTGCCAGAGATCAGTACAAAAATTTAGGATAAACACAGCAGCAAAGTCAGAAAAGCTGAGGCACGGAACGAGATTGAAGCTCCAAGCGAGGATGAGAGGAGCAGGAAAAGAGAAAGGAGAAAATGCTGACTTGTGACTCAGTGCACAGGAAATGTTCTGGAGAGTTAAGGCTGAAATCCTTAATGATCTTTTTTTTGCACTGCCTTTGACCCTGCCCTGAAAAACCCAGCAGAGACCAGGAATGCAAAGACATCAGCACTGCAATCTCAGCCTAGAATGAGAAAAAACTGCTAGAGAATGCTTGGATAAATGAGATGTTTTAGGATTTCTCCTGTCAGTTCTTCAAGCTCTGAGGAAGTTGCTCAGCCAGGGTCAGGCTGAGGAGTGAGACCCTGTGTGCTGATGGGGGGAGAAGCCTAAAAAATTGGGAAAGAAGCAAAAAATGAGCGTGAGGATTTCAACATCAATCTGCTTAACAACAGATCAAGTATTTGCAAGCAGCTGGGAGATAACAAGGAGATAAATAGTGAGCTAAAATGGATTTGTCAGGGCCAAATCCTGTCACACCAACCTCCTTTCCCCTCAGAGCAGCTTTTGCAGCCCTGTGGGGGACACGGTGACTGTCTGGGGTTGGTGGGAACTTGTGATGGCAGGGCCAGACACGGGGCTGAGTGAAACTCTGGAAGGGCAGGGCTGGAGGGATTTCCATGCAGGGAAAACAGAGAAACTCGAAATGTCTGGAAAGCCTTGGGCCTCGTGGTTTGGTTCTTCTGGGAGCAGCAGTTGTGCTGCAGGATGCTGGGTGAGAGGGATGGGAGGCAAGTTCAAAATTATCTTGCCAAACTGGAGAAATAGAATATTTCTCTGGTGATAGGATCCAGAAGTTACTGATTTTTTAAAGAGTAGTTTTGATCAAGGATGCTCAGAACTGTTTACAAACAATTCTAAATTTTTCACTGTGGCTTGCTGTGGGTTATTTTTTTTTCCTTTTACATGCTTGTAGAGGAGTAAAGGTTAAGTTTTCTATGAGATCCTCCCCAAAAAACCCATAGCAGGTCTGGGAATATGATGATGAAATACGATGGAGAAATCTGATGATGGAATAAGTGCAATGTATTAAATCCTGAGGGAGAAGCCCCCTGTGTGAAGGACAGAGCAGGAGCTGGCTGGGTTGCAGCTCTTTGGCAAGGATTGAGAGCTCTCCTGGAAGGGGAAAGCCAACAGAGCTGCAGTGGGAGCAGAAGGCAAATGTTGTGTTTGGCTGTGCAGCACAAGCAGCAGGACACGAGAAGGGTCTGTCCCTCTGCTCAGGAAAACCGCCCTGGGGAAGTGGCTCTGGAGAAAGGCAGGGACCAGCTGCACAACAGAGCTGCAAGAATCAAAAACCTCGCTGGTAACGATGGATGAGCTTTGATTGCATCACCAAAAAGGAAAAAAAAAAGGATATATTGTGAGTTGTGATCAGCTGTTACAAGGAAGAAGGGAACAGCTTATTCCCAATGGCAGTGATTGCTAAGACAAAAGATACTTGACTTTAATTTAAAGCAGAATAGGCTTAATTTAGACATGAGTGAGGAAACTTGCCAGGGTGAGGTGAATAAAGCTTTTCATAGTCTTGGGAGGCTGTGAGGGCTGTGTTTTAACAAGAAATCAGATTTTCATCTGTTAGGGCACAGCTTGGGAGGGGCATGGCCAGAGAACTCTGCCCCATCTCTTTTACCCTGGATGTCATGGTGACTCTAATGGATCCTAGGGAAACCAAAGCTCCCATTTAGTCTTTGTGAATATTTCCCTCCCCTGTTTATTCAGACCTTTACAAATGTACTCCTTAATTAAAGCAATAATGGTATCATACCTAAGTATTTTCTCCTGTCAGACCTGATGGAGTATTAAATGCTTTTTGATGTGGACACTCACAGACAACAAACACAATTCAGACCTGAACTGTGCTCCATGATCCTGAAACCTCCTTCTGTCCCTGCTCCTGGGAATTCCCATAAAAAAGGGAGTTCTGCAGTGCACATCCCTGGTGCTGTGGGTGGCATTCATTCACCTGTGGAATTTCTCTCAAAGCCTATTTGTTTTTGCTCCTAGCAAAGTACATTTCTAGTTCTGTCCCAGGAGATGACAAATATATCTACTTTATTAATCACGTGAGTCACTTGAGAGCAGCAGAACATCAAACATTCTGAAAGGATCGAGCATGTCAGAATCTCTCTAATGTTTTTGCTCTATCTGTGTAATGGTCTTTGATTCACTTCTGCCTTCCCAAGTAGTTCAAGTCTGCCAAGAAGCCTCATCACTCGACACCAGCCCACAAAACTGAATAGACTTGGGTTCACTGTCGTTTTGAGTTAATGTATCAGTGATGAGCACAGTCCAAGAGCAGAAAAAAATCTGTTTTCCAGGGTTGTGTGAGCCATTAAGAGGGGTAGCTCTGCTGGGACTAGTTTACATCTAAGTTAAATACCAGATAGGAGGGGTTGTCTGTACTGAAAAATAAGTAGTCTGTTGTTCTACAGAAAACAGAGGCCTGTTTCTCTCTGGACATGTGTCTAACTCACAATTCGGGCCCCAAAGGATGTGTCTGTTGAAAAGAGAAGGCAGAGATTGCCAAGAAAAAAAGGCATGCCCTGCTCAAATAACGAGTCTTACTTTCCCCTTTCTCCTTCCTCCTTCCCCCCAAAATACGTGGAGACACACACAGCCCACCTTTTTTTTAATACTCAATTTTTTATTCAAATGGCCTGACCTGTAATCTCAGGAGTCTGAGGCTGTGTTTAGCTTTTCCTCCTTCCATTACAAACCCCAGCAGGTTTTTTGGGTTTTTTTTTTTTGTTTTTTTTTTTAAAGTTTTTTTTTTCCCCCAGTAATCTCCATCTGACATCACCCTGTTTATGAAGTCTGCTGCTGTTCTGGAAAGATCAAACTCAGCTTTTTAATATTTATTAATCAGACTTCAGGTAAGGAGGTTTGTGTCCTGTGTAATGGTGTCAGTCAGTTGTGCCAGAATCCTGCTGTTTCCAGGATGCAGAATGCCTGAATTTTATAAATTGTGGAATCCTTGTAATGCTGCTCCAGGGAACTTGGGGTCACCTATTCCAACCTCTGCCTGTTTTCCCTTCTCTGTGGTTCTGTCACAAAGGAAGGAAAAGGGGTTTATGCAGCAATAAATAGATATTTGTTTGTAAAGACATCCCCCAAACCTGATTTCTGCTGTTTGGCTGAAAGGAACATGAAGATGAAGGGACACAGGAGCAGCAAGGTCAGGGGCTGGCACTGCCCTGCCCTGGGAGCACACCTCTAATATCCTACAAAACTTTTCAATAAATTGGGCTGAAGCCCTGGAGGAAAAAGTTCAAAATCAATTCTGTGTTTTTATTTTGGGAAAATGAAGGCCTGTTGCAGTGAAGGGGATGATGTTTTGTGCACATCTTTGTGCCCCCAGCAGGGACAGGGCTGTTATTTGGAGCAGGGCATGACTGCAAACAGGAGGGAGCCAATGCAGACAAGGAAACCTCAGCTCAATTCCAGAGTTCCCTATGAGTAAAATCTCTGGGAGTGAATAACCCTGCAAGGGAGATGATGGAGGCTGCAGTGCTGGAGGTGTTTAAATTGGACAGGGCAGGGCTGGGGGTGATTTGATTCCTGGCAGCAAGTCCTGCTGGCAGTGCCTGGGATGCACAGCTTGGTCCAGCCCTTGGGAAGTCAAAGGGAGCCTTTGAGCTCGCCCTGGATCAGCCTGTGCTGACTGAAGATGTCTCTGCTGGTTCTGGGATCCCTGGCAGGTTTAAATGTCACTGCAGATTTCCAGGTTTCCTCAGCTGGAGGAGGGGATGAGCGATAGGACCAAATTTGCTGTCACTATATAATGAGCTGAGTCTGCTGCATTAGTATTTTTTAATATATGAATAATAGACATTCCCCTTTGGAGATGGGAATCTGTCTTCCCCCCACCCTGGATTTTCATAAACATATTCTTAGTCTGCATCTATTTCATTAATACTGAAATTACAAGATTTTTCTGGTTAGTTTGTTTGTTTGGGTAGGTTTTTTTGGTTGGTTGTTTTTTTTTTGTTTGTTTGGTTTTTTTTAGGTTTTTTTTGGGTTTTTTTTTTGTTTCTCTGCTTAGTGCAAAGTCCCTGTAAGGAGAGCCTTGGTGGTCTGGAAAGAACCCCAAATATAGATTTGGTCGATAATGCGTAATGTAAATAAAATTAGTAGCATGTGCTTGCCTGTTTGTTTGTTTGTTTTACTGAGGGGAAAAGGTCTGCAGTAACATAATGCACACCAAATCCAGGGCACAGGGAGGAACTGTGGGACATCCTTAGGTTTGTTACCTCAGACTGTGGAACTCCTCTGAGGCTTTGCATTCCAGAGCAATAAAGAGCTGTATTTTTAGTCTCCCAGATTTAAATAACACAGTGTGATCCCCTGATGCTGCTCAGTCTCTGTGGGAAAGAGCTGTGGCATATTGTGTTTTTCCTCCCTCATTTCCCTGCCATCTGTAGTTAATAGAATAAGAGTGGGTGGGATGCCTGTGCCTGGATGCAGCCACCACACTGGAGGGAATTTCAGGCCCATTTTTGGCTTTTCCAGTGCCCATATCTGAGCAGATCAGTTGCTTCAACAGTGGAGCAAGTTCCTCCTGGATCCCTGAATTCCTTCTGTTGGCATGTGGCAGCCGCCTGGCACTTGGCTTCTTGGCATAAAATTCTAATCCTTAGGTAGTTAAAGCTTTCCTCTTAATAACCAGCTTTTGTTGGAGCTTATATAACTTTTTGGTATTGCAGCTCTCTTTTATTTTTTTTTTTCCATTAAGAAAAAAATTACTTTAATCTATAAAACCGTATTTGTGTTCCTAGAATTGTTTGAGAAAACAGCAATTGATTTTTTTTTCTTTTGGTTTTGTCGGTTTCTTTGTCATCCTCTGAGCTTTGGCACCACTGACACTTTCCTACTTCTTTCTGTGGTAAGTAGGAAGAGATTTTTCAGTCTTTGCACAGCACGGGGCAGCTGCACAGAAAAGGAGACAGCCTGGACCCTTCTTCTTTCTGCCTTGCCCAAAATCCACAGGGCACATTTGTGGCCACCCTTTTGGATCCTCTCCTGAACATGAATTCTTTCCCACAGCCAGTTAAGCACTTCTATATGTGTTTTGTTTTTTTTTTTTTTTTCCATTGGAAAGACACATTTGGATATTAAACATGTGCTTGGAGTGTAATCTTCGCTGAGGAGAAAGGAGAAGGGATTTTAGCTGGGCACAGCAGACTCATTTCACATTTTCCTGAGGTTCTCTGTGCATCCCCCTGGCTGACACTTGGGAAACCAAAAACTCTGCACCTCTGAGCACTGGGCTGCCATAATTTTACTCAAATGAGCCAAATGTGGGGTTATTCAGAGTTTCAGGCCAGAAAGAGAGCATTGCTCAGGGCAGGTCTCTCTGTGCAGGTATTTGATTGCTGGCACCATAAGGAGGGATGAAGTTGGTTTAGTATCCATCCATTTTATTAAATATTGCTGCTGAGCTGAACTTCAAAGCACTGAGGAGTGGTTTCCATACTGAATTTTGGCTAAACCACCATTTTCTCCTATTTTCTGGTCCTCACAATTCTCATCTCTGTAAGTACCCCAAAACCTTACGATCCTTGACATCATTTTCCTTGTTCTGTTCTTCCTCAGACAGGCAGAAAGTTCTGTTCCCCTTGCCCAGCTGGGAAGTGGATCCCTGGCCAGGTGAAACAACTCTGTGCAGGCTGACACCTTGAACTGAGCCACAGCAGAGCTTTTCCAGCTTGGGGAGTGCTGGATGCAGGGCAGGAGGATGAAGGAATGGTTTTGCCTCCTGCTGGAACTTCTTCCTGCTGCTCTCTCCTTATTCCAAACTCCACCAGGTCCAAGGAGCTCAACCCCACTCCTTTCCAGGGTTCAAACTCTTGTTAGGAAATCCTCATTCACTTGCTTAGTTATTGCCTTTTTTTCCCCATAATAAATCTGATTTTAGTTGCAAACTTTGCATTTACCTTGAATTTACAGCAGCATACTTTTTTTGGCATATTTTTTGCATATTTTTACATATTTTACCTTGAATTTACAGCAACATTTTTTTTGGCAGTACTTTCAGCAGGTACCTGCCCTGACACTTGTTAAAGTGCCAGGTTTGTGATTCAGCTTTTAAATCTGACACGGCAAAAAATGTTGAGTTATCTTAGACCTCAGTTGGTGTTTATCAAATAATTTTCCATGGGGTGTGCTTGAAGCAGTTTTTTTTTAATGTATTTCGGGTTAACTGTCCCTGTTTTGAGCACTTTGTGCTTTACATGCCTCGTTCTGCAATGAATTTTTCCAAGGAGTTTTCAGCTGCTCCCACTCTGCCAGCACAGAGTGGAAATCCAGGCTGTGTTTTTATGACAAAACCCCACACTTTGTCCCTGTAACTGCACTGATAATGGCCTCATTTCAGGGCCTGAGAAGCTGCAGATGAGCCCAGATTTTAGAAGAATTGGCCTGTCCATATTGCAGAGTTTGGGATCAATTTTGGAAAGCTGCATTGCTTCCTGGCAGTGCTGCTGGGGCACTTTGTGAGCAGCACCAACAGGGTTAATTCCAGCCTGGTGCTGGGGGAACTGACCTGCCCTGGCTGGAACAGCAGGGAATTAATAGAAGTTTTCTGCTCTATTCAGAGCAGGGTAGCCAAGCAGCTGAACTTCCCACCAAACTCTGTTTTCTATTGTACTTTTGATGGCAGATTTCTGTAGCGCTGGGCTCCAAATATCCTTCCAATTCCGACCATCCTGCATTTAGGCTTAAAAAATTAAAATAATCTGTAACAATACCAGTTTTATTTAAACCAGGCTGGGGGAAAGGAGCTTTGCTGCTTGCAACTCAGAGCATTCAATATGCTGCAGAATAAAATGTGTAAATAAATAGGGCACACTTACATTTGTGTGCTGAGATAATGCTGCTGAGATAATCTTATCTTAACTTTTCTGAGAAGGGAAGTTTTGATTGGGGTGAATGTCGTTTTTATCTCTCTTTAAGGCACCTCTGGTGCTCTGTGCAAACAGCAAAGGCAGAGGACCTGATTTCTGCTGCCAGCTTCTTGCTGCTGCTGTTCACTTAGTTCAGGTATTTTACATGAACCTCCCAATAAAACACAAAATATTTGACTTTCATATTAATGGAGCCCCACGCTCACTTTCCTTTGTGGTGTTTCCCCTATTTTTTTTTCTCAGTAAACTCTTTCCTTTTGAACATTTTTTAAAACAAAAGTACCCAAAGAAAATGACTGTAAATTTTACATGCACACAGAGATGAAGATTAATTGTATGAATATTGGTAATACACTTGCATAACTTTATATCTTGCAAGAATTTTGCCTGGATATAGAGCAGAGTGTGGAGCATGGAGGCTCAGGAGCAGGACAAGGAGCAAAAACCTGGATTGCATCTGGATGTGGGAATAACTCTTGACCCAGCCCAGACAAGTGATTGACACAATGAACGGGGGGATCCGAGCTCAAATACTTGGCAGGAACAAAACTGCCTTGTCCTGACTTTGTGTCATCCCTCAGCTGGAGTCTTTTGGAAAACCGTGAGGATGGAGAGCCTGTGCTGAAAGACTGTCTGCTAAGATATTGTTGGGAAGAGGCAGGGGGAAGACACTTTCTGAAGAATTTAGAGCCCTGTTGATCTACTCAGCCCATTGAAAAAGGCAGCTGAAGCAGAAAGTCCCCAAAGGGTTAAGTGGAGGCAGGTGTTCAGTGCACATGATAAACTCTGTCCCTCTCAAATATCCCATTTCTGCTGGGGCAAGGAGAGAGCACTGCCTCTGTGTACCTCTTCATACCTAAATACTTTCCTAGGGCTGATTGAGTTTCCCTATTACCTGTTGTAAATACTCTCATTTAAAAGGAAAAAGAAGAAAGAAAAGAAAAAGCTTTCCTCTGAGGGCCGAGTGCTTACTGATTAGAGAGTGGGGATATTGTTTTTAGTGTAAGGAGAAGTCAATTTGTTGGATAGCAGTGACCTTCCATCCAGGACAAGCCTGTGTCCCTTCCACATGACACTATCAGAGCATTGATTTGTGTGTGCACAAATGCACTTCAACAGGAGGGCTTATTTTAGGCTGCAGAAAGTTTATCTTGAAGTGAGCATGATAAAAAAAGATCCTTTTTTCCCCCCCTTCCCCTCTAGACAAGCTCTGACTCCTGATCTCTTCTCCTGGAGCAACCTGCAGGATCTGTGCTACCTCAGTCTGAGCTGCATTCACTCTTTCTGTCTTTATTTTCCATCCAGCCTGGTTTTCTTTGTCTCCTTCTTCTCCTGCCTCTCTTCCAGGCATGGAAAACTGAAGGAGCTGAATTCAGGCTTCTCCCTTGTCCTCCCCTGCCCACGTGTGTCTGAGTTTTATGACAAGTTTGCCACATGGCATGTGAGGAAATCTTGGTGAGGTTAATGGCACGTCAGGAGGAATATTAAAAATCCTGATTTATATTGGGACATCTGGCAAATCTTATTTCCATAACTTCTTTTGGTCTGTAGGTGAATCCTGAAAAGGCTTCAAACTTCCTCGGATCTGCTCTGTTCCCCTGCTCACAGCAGGTATTTGGTGCTGTGTACTTGGGTTTTGGACAGAGCTTATTTGGACTTTATCTGGCATGACACATCATTTCTGTTGTTTTCCTCTCCAACATTTTTAGGGCTGGTTGCATTTAGTTTTCCTTTCTTACAGCAGGCCTGGTAAAAAGAAGTAGAACATTTCAAACTTAAAAAAAAAAGAAGGAAGGACTGACTTTTTTTTTAAACTGTTTTTAGTGTAATTTATATAAATATGAAATATTACTGCACATGTTAACATGAAGGAAAGATCCCAGGAATTTTTTCATTTACCAGAATGAATTTGAATTTATCAAAAGCTCCTGACATCTCGAGGCAGGCACGATGGCTCCTTTGTGTTTGAGCCTCCTGCTGGCTCCTGGCCACGGGGCTGTGAAGGATCGTTTTCACCCGAGGCCTCTTGTACTCGGAGGAAATCAATCTTGTGCGATACAGAATTTCTGAGTGTCTGAGGCTTGTCCATCCTCAAAACTTCAAACTCATTCTCTTCCTTTCAGGGCTTTGGCTTGGAGGCAAAGGCTGAGCTCTCCTCTTATCCAAGAAAAATGAACAAGCCTTGTAAAGATGCTTTCTCCTCTCCCTGGCTGTCTATTGAGCTGGAAGATTCTGACTTCTCCCTGGAGTGGGGAAGATGTGGGTGGCCCTGGGCAGAGATGAGGCTGCAGAACAATGGGCCCATTGTTGGGGCTGCCCCGGGAGGGAGCAGAGCGTGGCTTTACCCTGGTGGTTCTGTTGCTGGTGGCCTTTTTGTCTTGTCATTGGAACAGCTGGAGCTGCAGTTTGGCCCCTGGCTGCTGCTGCTGCTGCTGCTGCTCGGTGATGGCCATGGCACGGTCTGGGGTCACCTCCCCTCACGTGCTGGGGGGAATGGGGAAGGGAGGATGCCAGGGAATGGGTCGGGTTAGGATGGAAAAGGAGCAGCAAAAACAAAAATGGAGCAGCCTCCTTGAGCATGGCACTGTGTGAGTGACTGCTCCTTGTCCTGTGTCCCGGTGTCACCGTGTCCCCAGGGCCTGGAGCACAGATGCCAGCGGCCTTTGCAGAGTGGATTGGCTCAGGCCTCTGCGCTTGTTCCCTTTCCCCCTTTTTTTAAAATTATACATGTTTAATTTGGGAAATGCTTTCGTGCAGACTTGTGATTTCTAGTTGTGGTTCCTCTGCGCTGTTACTTAGTGTGTTCTCTGCTCAGGGGATGGATGGGCTCGGGGTGGGATTTTTGGGGTGTCCAGGGCAGGGACAGGAGCTGGACTCTGATCCTGATGTGTCCCTTCAGCTCAGCCTGTTCTCTGATAAATCACCTCACTGAAGGCCCCCATGGTGGGAGCCTTTGGGGTTTTTTGTGAGAAAATCTGCACTTTGTTCTGTTTCCCCACAGCTGCTTTTTGTAAAAACTGCAATTCCTTCGAGTTGCTGTTAAAAAGAGCAAATAAGAAGCTGTTTTCTTTTTGCTGGCTTACATGGCATTTTACCTTCTAAATCTGTTTGAAACATGTGGGATCTGGACTGGTATCCACACACTGCACAGCTCTGAGTCCAGGAGAGGGGAGATATGGATGTGAATGTGCACAGTGCCCAGGGACCCAGCAGCTCTGAGATTTCACACTTGCCCTCCCAAGATCTGCTGCATAAATTGCTCACTGCTGAGTTTTTGGGGTGTTGGGGTGAGCTGCTTTTAGATTAAATTAAATATTTTTAAATAATTGCAATTTGATTGAGAAAAACACGTGATTTGATTCGGGTAGGTAGCAAAAAGATAAGGATTCTCTTCTCCATGTTTGTGCTGCTCATTTTTTGTTGGAGACCATATCTATGGGATAACTGAGGCTTTTCCTACTCTTTGGAGTGGGAAATCACTCAGCTGCAGACTCATTTCTCTGCCTGTTCTCTGAATTGTGCAGCAGAGTTTGTGTCGTAACATCTGCCCACCACAGCTTTTTCCTCTGCTGTTTATTTCCCAGAAGAAAGCAGTGGGGATTCACCCAACAAGAACATGAACATCAGCACTGATTTTTTTTTTCCTTTTCCTTTGCTGTGCTTGTGTCGGGGAAGTCAGGCAAAATGTCACAGCCCTGGAATCTGTTCTGATCTTCTCTTCATTTCATTGCCTGACTGCAGTGCTGGTGTCAGAGCAGTAAATCCAAGTTTACCTGGTGAGGTTGCAGTTTTTCAAGCCTGTTGCAAACAGGAATTGGAGCCCACACCACCTCTGAACCGTGGCTGAGCGAGGACTTGGCCAAACAGCAAAACCTGGCAACAAAAGAAATTATTGTCAGCAGTGCTGGAGGCTCCTGGCTGCAGGGGCAGTGCCCAGAATTCAGAATTCATGATTTCCCACCCAGCCCAGCTTTGGCACCTGCAGTGTCAGGCGTAGATCATCATTAGTCTCACTCCAGCAGCCCGGGGCTTTGCTTTCCTTTATTTGCTGCCTGAAAGCTGCGATGGCTCCGGTAATTGCTGGGAATAAATCTGATTTTATCCAGGCGAGTGCCCGGGCCAGAGCCCTGCCTGCAGGGAGCCAGGAGGGGCTGCACTGGTGTGTGCCCCACAGACCCCAAACTCTGCCCCACGGATCCAAATCTGGACCCATGAATTCAGTTCTGCCCCACGGACCCCAAACCCTGCCCCACAGATCCCAATCTGGACCCATGAATGCGGTTCTGCCCCACAGGGCCCAAACTCTGCCCCACAGATCTCAGTCTGGACTCATGAATGCAGTTCTGCCCCACAGATCCCATCCCAGCCCCACAGATCCCAAACTCTGCCCCACAGATCCCAATCTGGACCCATTAATTCAGTTCTGCCCCACAGACCCCGAACTCTGCCCCACAGATCCCAATCTGGACCCATGAATAATTCTGCCCCACAGATCTCAAACTCTGCCCCACATATCCCAAACCCTGCCCCACGGATCCCAAACCCTGCCCCACAGATCCCAAACCCTGCCCCACAGATCCCAAACCCTGCCCCACAGATCCCAAACCCTGCCCCACAGATCCCAAACCCTGCCCCACAGATCCCAAACCCTGCCCCACAGATCCCAAACCCTGCCCCACAGATCCCAGTCTGGACCCATGAATGCGATTCTGCCCCACAGATCTCAAACTCTGCCCCACATATCCCAAACCCTGCCCTATGGATCCCAAACCCTGCCCCACGGATCCCAAACCCTGCCCCACAGATCCCAGTCTGGAGCCATGAATGCAGCTCTGCCCCACAGACCCCAAACCCCGCCCCACAGAT
>VWZP01004402.1:90047-105097 GCA_013396995.1 Dicaeum eximium | reverse complement strand
AGACCCCAAACCCTGCCCCACAGATCCCAAACTCTGCCCCACAGATCCCAAACCCTGCCCCACAGATCCCAAACCCTGCCCCACAGATCCCAAACCCTGCCCCACAGATCCCAGTCTGGAGCTATGGATTCCTGCTGGCCCAGGCTGGGATGAGGCACATTCCAGGCATTATTTCCCCGAGATAAGATCTGTGAAGCTGCTGGGACAGTCCCTGTTTGTTCCCTGGTTCATCACTCCATTTTTCCCCCCTGTTTGTTCCCTGGTTCATAACTCCATTTTTCCCCCTGTTTGTTCCCTGGTTCATAACTCCATTTTCCCCCCTGTTTGTTCCCTGGTTCATAACTCCATTTTTCCCCCCTGTTTGTTCCCTGGTTCATAACTCCATTTTTCCCCCCTGTTTGTTCCCTGGTTCATAACTCCATTTTTCCCCCCTGTTTGTTCCCTGGTTCATAACTCCATTTTTCCCTCCTGTCTGTTCCCTGGTTCATAACTCCATTTTTCCCCCCGAGCTCCTTGAGCTGAGCTGTCCTGTCAGGAGCAGGGGCTGTGGAAAGAACTCGTAAGCACATGGAATTCAAATGGCTTTCCATGGAAATCAATTTCTGGGAATTTCTAAAGGATAGAAAAGCTGTAGTTCCCTGCATGTCTGTATGAAGATGTAAATAAATTATATTACATTAAATTATATTAAATGCCACACGCTGTGGATTTTGCTGATGTTGTGTCAATGGGAAAAAATAATCTGAAAGTTTTTAAAGACAACATTTTTAAATGGTGCTTCCAGTGAGAGGAATGACATTGTTTTGAACCTTTTACCCTAATACTGCTACAAATAGCACTGAATTTGGTAGTAGGGTTACTACCTGTGTTTTTCCTAATTTTTTTTTCAATTAATTAAATTTAAGAATGATGAAATCCGCAGAAGGACTTGGACATGCCTCTCTTTCTTAGCATAAATTAATTTGATGCTTTCAGATAGCGAATTTTTCCTTACATTATTCAAATTGAGTTTTCAATGTATAATGATGTGATTTTGTTCTATCAATTTGTTGTTCCAGATGCTTGTATTTAATTATTAACCATTACCTCTGGTTTGCTGGGAGGCTGTTTGTGTCAATAAGCACAACCCAATCCAGAGCTGATATTAATTACAGATAAGGGCTGTGTAACACACACAGCTTTGTGTGAGCCTGCAGTCCCAAAACCTGAATTTGTAATTCAGCTGCATGGGGTTTTCCTCACTCAGAGCTTGGTTTATTTTCATTTTTTTACAGAGAAAGGAAGGTGGTTCAAGTCAGTTAATGCCCAGCTTTTATGTTCAGGTTGGGTGACTTGCTGGAGGTGTTTTAAAGGGAATGTTAAATATTGAGGGGTTTTTTGATGCCAGGAAAGCACCTCTTTATTTGGGAATAAGACACCATGGGAAGGAATGCTGCTGGATTTTTTTATAATTTGCACAATGGTGCAGAAATCGTTGTTTAGGTTTCCTTTGAGGTCACACAGTGGTGAGATCTTATTACTGATGGCAGAGAAGTATTTTCCTAAAATAAACTAGAAGAACCTCTGCTTTTGTGTTGCCTTTTAAAAGAGCACTGCAATGGAAATGTCAAGGTCATGGTTGCCATTGATGTCATTTAGAGGTGTGGAGAGGATAAACTCAAATGTTGTGTTATTTGTGTGCTTGCCTTTGCCGTGCAGGAGACATTTCAGCTCAGCTGGAAGTTTCCATCTAGAAATTTCTTTTTCCCTCTCTCTGATGTTTTGTCTTGAACTGGCTCTCAGAGCCAGGAATCTCACAGTCATCAACTTGGCTTTTTTGGAATTTTTTAAGGTACAAGAGAGAAAATTTTGGAGGTATTGGAGGATTTTTCTAAAAAATATTTCTGCGTTTTGTTGCTGGGATTTTTTTTTTTCCATTGTCTTTCAAATATTTCTGGGTTTACACCAAGAGTTAATAATCTTACATGACTCCCGGTGCACAGCTGGCAGTTCTGGGCCTTGTAGCACAAATTTCCCTCAGGAAGGACTGGCAGAACTCAGCTTCTCACCACGAGCAGCAGAGTGCTTGGAATAACTCAAGCTGAGCTCCTGGATGGACTCATCCTGAATTTCCCTGCCACTGAATCCCAGCAGGAGCCTCTTAGGAATGTGCAACCCTGAGCTCAGTCTGAGTGAAGCAGTTAAATGCTTTTTCCTGTGTTTGTGGGAGTCTCTTGGGCACAACAATCAAATAAATATTTGACCTACCCTGGGGGGGTTTGTTGTAGCTTAGACTGTCTTAGCTCTGGGACTCAGGAGAGGCCGATCCAACAGGCTGATGATATTTTTAATTTAACCTTTTGAATTTCTGTCGAGGTGCTGAATGAACCCAGCCCGAGTGGCTGCCTTCCTCCTCCCCGGGCCGAGTCCTTAATTGGGGTCAGTTCTGGATAGTTACAATTTATGATCTGCTGCTTGTGTTCATGAATGCTCTGGGAATGT
Organism: Dicaeum eximium; assembly: GCA_013396995.1. Lineage (NCBI taxonomy): Eukaryota > Metazoa > Chordata > Aves > Passeriformes > Dicaeidae > Dicaeum > Dicaeum eximium. The sequence goes on along the minus strand of VWZP01004402.1, from coordinate 102,616 downwards.
GCTCTTTCCTTGCTCTGAGTTTGTCCAGATGTGTCAATATTTTGGTTTGGATGATATAAAATAAATGGTGGAGATTAACTGCCTGCGACATTGTCTTTTAACAATGAAGTAGAGCCATTTTTCACCTCGGGAGATGTCTTTAAAACAAATATTGAGGTTTGCAGAGTGGTTACAGCAGCTCGTGCGCCAGGGATTTCCAGTAGCCTTTGCTCCATCCCTTTGGGACTGTGAGAATTCCGTAAGGAATGTGCTCTGATAAATCCTTCCATAGGGAAGGATTTTCTGCATTCCCTGGGTCAGGCTGGATTCAGGTGTGGAAAGATGGGAAGGATCTCCCCAGCTCTTGTGCACAGGAGATGAGCTGGGAGCCACTTTGGGGAATTTCGTGCTGAAATCAGAAAAGCCATAATGTCATTTGAATTCCCTAGCTGTGACCAGGGAACAGCTCAGGTGTCCAAAGGCCGATGTCCCCTGGAGTTCCTCACAGCCACCTCCTGTTCTGTGCCTTTGTGAATGCCCAGGTGCTTCCATGACAAAGCCGGGAGGTGTTAATGGCAACGAAGAGCCCATTTCCTCTTAGGGCCTTGTCCTTTCCAGAGGTGTGTGCAGCAGGACGGGGCCTCCAGCTGGCTGGAAAAGAGGACAAAACCCCTCTGGATACGTGTGGGACAATGGCAGCCGCTGGATGCACAGCAGGGAATGCCAAAGGCGATTCCCTGCTAAAGACCTTTTTTCCCGTGGATTGAGTGGATGTGGGAGACCCCCAGGGTGTCACTGCCCAGTTGGCTCAGGTGATGGATGGCCAGGACACCCCACCTGGGAAACAGGCACTGAACTCCTGGAGCAGCTCGTTCGTTTTAGGATTTGATGGAAGAGATCCTACAATGAACCCATTGTAGCGGAGTTGGGGTGAAAGGGGGAAATGGCTTCATTGGGGGACTGCAGGAGCCCTTGGCTCCCCAATCCATTAATGTAAAATGATCCCAAGCAGGTAGGAAGGAATTTCTGCACAAGGCATTCGGTGGGTCGGGCTGGATTCCAAAGATGTTGGACTGAGGATCCTGGGAATGAGGTGATGGAAGTGTGAGTCAGCCTGAGCCCAGCGGGGCCTTACAAATGTACCCTAAATTGGCTACTTTAGGCTGGAAACATTTGGGTTTTTCAAAGACAGAGCTGTTTCCACAGGATCAGGCCTTTGGTATTTCTCAGTTGTTCTGTTTTTTGGGTGTGTAATACCTGCAGAGCCAAGCTGAGAGCAATAATCCAGGAAATGCTGCAATTCCTTGGGCAAGCAAAGAATATTTCATATTGTGCACTTCCAGCAGGATGGAGGGAGTTCAATCTCTCACCCTGTCTCTTCTCTGATAATCAACACTGATAAATAAACTCCTAAATTGGAGGGCAAAAAGGAGTTTTTGCTAAGAAATGTCTGTATCTTGCTCTGAACTCTGAGCTAGAGAAGGAATTTCCTTCTAAAGTTCAGTTTTATCTCTTTTATTACCCACACCCTTGGTGTTTTGCAATCTCTTGGTGGCAATGTTGTGTCTAAATCGGGAATATTTTATTACTTATTTAAAAAAAGTGTTGCTTGAGTTACTAAAGGTATGGCTGCAGTGAGAAGTCGTGTAATTCATTTGAAGCTGGTTACTTTAACTTGAAAAATATTTGTCTAAGCTTTCATTTGGCTTCTTGCTTATTCTGTAGAAGTGACAGTAGTTTAATTGGAAACCCCAGTTCGTATTTATGGAAAGTTTTCACATGCTGTCTTTTCTGAACGCTGAAGAATCCAAGAAGGAACACAATGTTTCCCACAAGCTATACATCTCCACAATTCCACAGGCTTTGAGCAGCTGGATTAAAAAGGTTTTTAATCCGAGTTATGTGTTTAATTATGGAAGGGAGCCTTGGCAGATTTTCTGACTTACAGTTCATTTTAAAGTCTTCCAAAAAAGAAAAAAAAAAAAAGAAGAAGAAATCAATCCAATTTGGTTTAATTGTCATATATAAATTAAGAACTCGGTTTTTTCCACTTCACAGAGCTATCTGCTGTGGCCCCTCCTGATGGATTGCACGGGGCAATTGCTTCCAAATGGGGAGCGTGGGGCTGGAATTTGGGGCTGGAACCCGGCGTGATTCTCACCAGCTCCAACCCAAAACTTGTGCCTCTCCACATCCTCCCACGAGGCACTGCCCAGCCCTCAGAGTGGGACTTTTCTTCCAAAATCTGCATCCCTCTGCAGAGTGGGGAAGGAAAAACCCATCAGGAGATTCCCACCTGGAGCATCCATCTGTGCTGTGCCTTGGATGCCTTGTGCAGGCTGAGCTGGAGCAGAGGCTGGGCAGAGTCACAGAATAAAGCAGGGATTTATTAAAAGGATTTATTTAAAGGATTTATTAAAAGGATTTCCTCCATGGATCCACCTTGGGCAGCACAAGAGCCCAGCCAGGGCTGCACCCAAGAGGAACCAAAATGGGCACAAAATGGACACCGGGCACGGCTCTGGCACTTTGATCAGTTCTGCTCCATTTGCACCTTGGAGTTCATTGTCCAATTCCAGCTTTAGCCCATCCAGTCCCATCCTTCTTGTTTTTCTCTGAGGTTTGGATCATTTGTCCTTGGTCCCTAGCCCATCCAGTCCCATCCTTCTTGTTTTTCTCTCTTCAGCCCACGTTGTTTGTGCTCTTGGGCCTGAGGTTTGGATCATTTGTCCTTGGTCCCCAGGTGGAGAAGGAATTGTTTTGTGTCCCTGCTCTGTGCACAGAGCTCACCATGCCCTGATATGGAGCCCAGACCCTCACACTAAAGCAGCAGAAAATCTGAAAAATAGAAAAGCCAAACCCTGAGACATCACCTTCAGCTTGAGGCAAGGCTAGGCTCTCACTGGGGATCTTCCACCACCCTCTCTGCCCTTCCCCAATCATTTTGGGGCATAGAAATAATTCCCTTTGTGTGTGAGAGAGGATCAGTGTGACAAGATCAAACTGAGTGGGTTTAAACCACAATAATTTAATGCAAGAATACAAATTGCCTACCAGCTCCTGCTGGTGAGTTCAAACTCTTGGTAACAAATCTGAGACAAATGGGGAGGAGCTGCTTTGAGAGGAGAGGAATTGCTTCAAGCTGACTGAAATGTTTCAGTGTCTTCCTGGTGGAACACAGAGGATTTCAGCTCCAGGGTTCTTACATGGCAAACTGGACTTAAAAATATCTGTATTTCTGTATCTTATCTCCTAGCAGCCTTCATTCCCAGGATACAGGGCTGGAAACAGCTAAGGATGGATGATCCTTTTTTTTTTTTTAAATTAAAATAGGAAATTCCCAGGACTTGGGGAGGTTTGTAGCCATAATTATTAACTTTTAAGCTGCCTCACTGTCTCCTCCTCCCCCTCAAGAAACCAAAATGTTAAACTGGTGGAATTGAGTGGATCTGCAGAGAAATCCTTCATGTCTGACTAAATTTGGTGTGGATCTTGTGGGCTGGGGCAAGTGCTGGAAGCGATTAAAGGGCTGAACAAAAAGCTCCATTCAGGGCTATCGCCTTCCTGCTGGGGTAATCCAAGTATCCAAAATTCAAAAATATGGCCTACGAGCCACAGAGCACAACTTCTAAAGGTGTCCAGAACATCCACTCACTTCAAAACGTTGCTTCAGTGGTGGAGGATTAATTTGAAAAATGCAACAAAGCAGCCCAATAGAACATATCCATATATATCCAATTAAATCAAATTGAGCACTTTTAATAAAGTGGAGTTACAAGCTGGGAAAAATTTTCTCTTGTCACTCAAAGTTAGGCCAGGAAAACATTTTTCCTTTGCCTTGAAATAGCTGTATTTATTATATCTGACCTGCTCAACGTTGCTGGTTTTACTTAAGAGCTACAAAGAAACAAATGCTTTTCATCGCTCAATGCCTTTTTTTGTAGTGTGAAATTGTTTTCCCAAGAAAAACAAGGTGGAAATGGTTTCCAAAACACAGCTCAAAATAATCAAACAGTCTTTTTTAAAAAGGAATAAAAACCAAGCTGGGTAATCCTAATTGTTTGAATCTATTCTAAATTATTTACTTTCTGACCGGCAGCTTGTTCTCATTTTTAAGCTTTCAAACAGTTTTATTTGGTATTTAGTTTTCAGTAGTTCCTTCCTCAAAGGTGAAAATGCAGAGGGGATTCTTGAGTGCTCAGAAAAACTCAGAAAATATAAACTGATTCAACTTCCACTGGGATTATCCTGGATTTTAGTTGCTTCCTAATGGAAAATGTCTGCACAGCAGGTGAGCCCAGGCTGGGTTTACTTTCAGGAGATATTTTGGCCGTGTTTTAGTTAAATACAGAATTTTGGGCGGTTGTGCTGTAATGGATTTGCAGCCCTGCTTCACTCACACTGGGCTGATTATCTCCAGCCATTCCCTGGGTTTATTTATATTATTATTTATTAATATTGTATTATTAACATTACTTTTAATTTGTTATATTAATATTATTTCTATATATTATTAATTTATATTAATTATTGATTATATTGATATGATTTATTATTTATTTATATTCTTTATCTTTCATCTTGCTTTAACCATCTCACATTGACCTCTGGATTGTGCAGTTGGGGTGGGTGGGAAGCAGATTTTTCTCTCCTGCCTAAATGTGGCAAATATTTTTGGGTTTTTTTGTATTTTGCAGCTCCCATGTGGTCACTGTAAGGGGTCACTGCTGGGCTCGAGAGGCAGTTCCCATATTATTAAATCTGTGCATGAAAAGGTTGGCAAACTTTGATTTTGTCAAAGCCTTTATTTGCTGCTTCTGTGACAGCAGTGTAAGTGGGAAGATTCAAATTCTAATTTGATCCCAGGAATTTTTAAGTTGAAAATTGTAAGGGTTCATTTGCAAACTACAGGCTAAAAATCTGAATGCTTTAATTGGAATTATAATAAATGAACAAGGTAATAATTGTGATAATTCAGTGGGCTCGTAGCTGGAGGGAATAATTTTTCCCATGGGATGAGCAGCATGATTTCTAGGAATGTGACCCAGTCACTGGGTACTTTGTATGTGAACAGCAGTAATTGATTTAAATTGATTTTCTTCTTGTAATTCTTGTTTTTGCCAGCGTTTGCTTTGATAAGGCCACATTTGCTGTAGGTGTTAATTAGTGAATCTTTATGGCCTCCAGTAATCAGCACCTGGCCCCTCTATTTCTGTACAGCACACAGAATATTTTGGCAATTTTTGTTATTTTCAGTGTAGTGCCGAGGCAGCAGTGAGGTTTGTGTTACTTTTCAATTCCATCTTTTGCAGAAATAATGAAAAAATAGGCACAGAAAGCAGCGTCCTGCTTAGGAGAAAGGTGGTTTGAATTTCTCAGCGAGTTAATAATTCATTTATTTGTGTGTGGCTGCAGCACTGGGAGTGAAATGGGCAGGACCTGAGTGCCCAGAGAGAGCTGAGCTCTGGAACCCTGCCTGCCTTTAAACTCCAGCCCAGGCTCAGCAAAAACGGGCTTAAAGTGCAGCTCTGGGTCCTGCTGATAATCCAGAGCTGAAGCAGATTTCCAGATTTTGCTTCTCGTGGCGATGGTATTCCAGGATTGCTCCATGCTTTTTCCATTTGGAAAGAAATATTTCCTTGCTAGTTCTGGTCCCAGCTTTGATCATTAATAAATTTGAAATCCATAATGTGACTGGAAATCACAGAATCGTGGAATGGTCTGGGTTTGTAAAACTCATCCAGTGGGATTGTAAAACTCATCCAGTGCCACCTTCCAGGGACACCTCCCACTGTCCCAGGCTGCTCCAGCCTGGCCTTGGGCACTGCCAGGGATCCAGGGGATTCTCTGGGAATTCTATTCCAGGGCCTTCTCATCCTCCCAGCCAGGAATTCCATCCCAATATCCACCTAAATCCCCCCTTTTCCAGCTCCCAGCCATTCCCTGTGTCCTGTCCCTCCATGCCTTGTCCCCAGTCCCTCTCCAGCTCTCCTGGAGCCCCTTCAGGCCCTGGCAGGGCTCTGAGCTCTCCCTGGATCCTTCTCCTCTCCAGGTGAGCCCCCCCAGCTCTCCCAGGCTGAGCCAAACAGAGATTCCAGCAAACATCAGAAATTTGGGATTTTCCTATTGAAAATGTAGGCACTCCAAATTCCAGCACTGGAATTAAGTCTGGGCTTACCAAGCTGAGCTTGACCCAAAGTCTGTTGAGTCAGCATGAGGCTGGCATTGAATTGCAGTGGGTTTTGATCAGTAACACTCAATTTATCAGGTGATTTCTGTGCAGGGAAAAGAACCCCTCTCCTTGCACTGCCAGAGCTGCCTGTGCCTCTGCTGTGCTCTGCTTTCATGGAGACACCATTCCTGTGCTTCTCCTTCAAAACTTGGCTGCTGGAAATGTCTTGCTGCAAAATAAAAGCTTGAACTGTTGGTTGGCAAGTGTGGAAAGCTGTATTAATGCCTGGCAAATCTGTATGGATTTTCTGTCTTGTTTCAGGGTAACTAACTCTATTGAAACTTTAAAAAAAAATGAAATCCCTTAAAATCTATTTATTCCTAGAAATAATAATATCATCATCTTCTTCTGGGATGTTTGGGGGTGAGTGTCATACAGGGCAGGTGTGGGCTGGATGTCCATTGATACAAGGATCACATATTCACATATACATGTATTATATATTTCCATATAATAAATTGAAATATAAGTAACTCTGCCTGCAGAGTTTGTCATGAGCAGGGATGCACAGGAGCTGTGCTGGCACACAAGGGAAAGGTATTTTTCCTCTTTCCAAGCTGGCAGCTTTTAGTCCCTCACTTCAAAGGGAAAACCAGGTCTCTATTCCTGTATCCCAGTACCTTTCATCCCCCTGCTAATCCATAGGTTTGGGAGACTTATCCCATGGCTAAACCACAGAAACTGAGATATCATACAGAAAAATGTAAAGGGTGGGGCAGTGACAAACCCACCAAAAGGAGAACTTGAAGAGCACAGTGCTTTAGGAGGATTCCATTTTATTTCTGCCCTGACAAAGCTTTTCCTCGTTTCCATTGAAGAGCGGGAATGGAAAACATCAGGGAAACTTCCTTTGCTGCAGATAACAGAGCCTTTGATCCAAGCTGTGCCTGGAGTTCAGTCCAGAGGGGTGAGGTACAAGGGAATTAATTGCTCATCATTTTGGGGGATCAGAATAGGGGCAGGAGCAGTCCCTGACAGGGATCAACCCCTCCCCACTCACCTTGGGACTCATTTTGTGTCTGGAGCCTCACCAGCTTTTCCTCCTTTCTGCTGCTTCCTCTGAGGGGTTTTCCCGAGGTTTTCTCAGGTTTTGTGGTTTTTTTGTTTGTTCTGCTTCGCTGTTTTTCGCGTTGGGTTTGTTTGGTGAATGAAAGGCTCCGTTTCCCTGAGTTCACAACTCCCTCCTTGATTTTGGAATAACCACAAGTGCTCGAGCCCTGTGTCCTCTGCAGAACCACCCAAATCACTCACTCTGCTGCTGATTTGCTTTTTCCAGGGAGTCCTGAACCTCCCCAGCTGCTCCCGGTGCTGGGTCACCTTCAGGGAATCTCCCTCGGGATTCCCTGGGGTCTTCTGAGTTCTCCTGGAGGTCTCTGCCCTGATCTGACCCTGGCACCTCCTCTGACCCCAGCACAGCCTCAGGTGTTATTTCTGCAGGCACACCTGTGCCATGCCTTTGCTTTTCCTACTGGAATAAAACACTTGGCTTCTTTTTTCCACACTAATTCCATCTAAGCACCATTTCAGAGGTAGTAGTCATAAACTTTCATCATTTCGGAGGTAGCAATTGGAAATTACTTCATTTTGCTTCCAGGGTAGCAATCAGGATTTAATAAAGATTCACTTGACAGAATTTATTGCCTCATCTTCCAGTATTTTTGGGATATTTTTGGAAGTCTCTGGGTACTCAGAGAGGCAGAAGACTTGTGCCTGTGTAAGGTCATGGCATGTTTTATCCTTGTTCCAACTTGTTAGGAAAGTCAGGATTTTAAAGCCTCCTTGGAAGTTGTTCTGATTGTTCTTGCCTCTTGATGTGTGCTGGCCAGTGGGAGATCATTATAATATAATATAATATATTTTATATACATATATGTGGATGCAAGGCATAATTACAAGGCATTATTAACTTTGACACCTTATTTACAGTTCCACTACTTTTTTCCTGTATTAAACCAAGCTAAACTGATGAGCAATATTTGGAAAGTTTATTATTAAAAGCCTGTGATTTGCATATCTTATATATTCAATGTCTTTAAAGATTTCTGATGAATAAACATAAAATCACAGAGCAACTGAGGCTGAATCCCAGACTGGTTTGGGTCAGAAGGGACCTTAAATTCATCCAGTTCCACCCAGGGACACCTTCCACTGTCCCAGGCTGCTGCAAGCCCTGTCCAGCCTGGCCTTGGACACTTCCAGGGATGAAAATCCACTTTTGGCTGCTCAGAGGTTGAACACTTTCACTCTCTGAGCTCAAATCCATTTGATAGGTGACAAAACTTGAGGTTAATAACATTTCCTGAGCCCTTGGTACCCTGGAGCAAACCTTCTGGATGTGTCCCATATTCCAGTTGGAGTCCATATTGTCCCTAATCAGCTTTCCATAATGCAGCTTTTTCTCCTGACAATGGCTCAGGGAGAAAAGGCAGCTCCCCAGTGATTAAATGTCACTTATTCTGTGCTCTTTATTCAGCTCTTGCCCAGCTGCTGACAAAAGGTGCTTTCTCTGAATGCAGAGCAGCAAGCTGAGCTGGTAAAATACTGTAAATTCCTCCTGCCTGGCAGATAAACTTGCCTGAAGCTTTACATTCAGGGAAAACATCTACTTCTTTATTAAAAGCAAAGTTTTGTAGGAAATTATAGATTTTAAAGTGCTTTTTTGGCCATTTTTCCTTTCAAGTTTGTAATTTTGCTTCTAAATTTTAATGAAGTACTGAAAACTACTTGGGAGTATTTCCATTTTTGCAGATTCTACGTGGGAAGAAAAGCATTTCCTGCCCAGTTATGATTTAAACCTGCATTTCCCCAATTCTCAAAGCTCACGGTAGTCCCTGTTCCCTGAGGATTTCCCCAAAGGATTAGTGCATTTAATGAGGCATTTGCAAGCAGCAGGGAGTTGTTTTATCCTGTGCACTCTTGGAATTTTGGTGTATTTCAGGTGTATTTGGAAGCTGCTGCTGTGATTTCCTTAGGGAGCTGTGCTGGAGCACCAGGACAGTGATTGTGCTTGGAGATAATATCACAATCTTTAGTGAAAGACTTGCTGGAGAGCAAAGGGCACCCTGCCAGTCCCCAGAAATTCCAGCTCAGGCACAACTGGGCTGTGCCTGCCACCCCCTGCTTCCAGGTGTGGATTTATCTGCTCAGGACTCGTGTGCACAAAGGATGTGGATGGCAATTTTTCCTTTCTCTTCATCCCCCATGTGGTTTTCATTCCTCTGTTCTCATTGTGCCCCTGGATTTTTAGCAGGGAGAATTGGTGCTTTAGTTTGCAATGCTCTGTCGGCCTTGTGACCATAAATAATCCACAGTGGAGCAGGGAATTGCATTTTCCTGGGAGCTCTGAGTGCCTTTGCCCTGGACATCCACCCACAGCATTGCCTTTGGCATTTGATGATTCCCCTTTCCAGTTTATTTTAAGAAGTTGCAAACGGACAGCTTTTCCAATGGTTTGTTATTGTTACTTAAGTTGATTCAGTATTTAGACTTTTGCATTTGTGCTTTCAAGGGACTGCAAATTAAAACCAGTTTGAGTCAGGAATGTGTGTTCGCTGCAGCTTTGCAACACGTATGGAATCCCAAGTTTATGGCTTTGAAAGCACTTGCCCTCTTTCAAATGTTTCTAATAAGATAGAGGGTGGTGATTTACACCTCTGGAGATACTGAGCTGCTCTCCAAGAATGTTGTTTGGCTCCTAAAGAAAGCAAGCATTGGTGGGCCTGATTTTGGGGAAGGAAAAAAACAAAAAGCTGCTGTGGTTTCATTGAGATTTAAGCATTAAGAGAATTCTTTATTTAACACTTTCCCTGCACACCACAGTGTGTTTGGGATCTGGGAGTGTCTGGAGAGAACACAGGAGGCAGAGCCCTCGTATGACCCCTTCTCTGCTGATCCAAGGATTCTCCTCCTTTTCCACAGCTTCTCCTCCTTTTCCACAGCTTCTCCTGTCCAAAGCTTCTCCTGCTCCAAAGCTTCTCCTGTCCAAAGCTTCTCCTCCTGCTCCAAAGCTTCTCCTGTCAAAAGCTTCTCCTCCTGTTCCAAAGCTTCTCCTCCTTTTCCAAAGCTTCTCCTCCTTTTCCAAAGCTTCTCCTCCTGCTCCAAAGCTTCTCCTGCTCCAAAGCTTCTCCTCCTGCTCCAAAGCTTCTCCTCCTTTTCCAAAGCTTCTCCTCCTTTTCCAAAGCTTCTCCTCCTGTCCCAAAGCTTCTCCTCCTGCTCCAAAGCCTTTCCTGCCACACCAAAGCTTCTCCTCCTGCTCTAAAGCTTCTCCTTTTCCAANTCTCCTCCTTTTCCACAGCTTCTCCTCCCGTTCCAAAAGGCGTTGCTGCAGCAGAAGAGCAGCTCTGACTCAGCTCCCAGAGGATGCTCCCTGTCTCTCCGTGGCTTTCCGAGCAGGTCAGAGTTCCAAGCCTGGGGGCTGAGGCAGTGCCTGGCTCTCCCAGCTTGGAGCAATCCCAGCAGCTCCCAGTCAGGAGAGAGGACCTTTGGAAACAGTGAGCTGGCATTTTTAAAAGTAATTTCTCTCTTTTAATATAAGCCAGGGTGTGGAGCTCTGAAGTGCTCAAGGGTGTGTTTCAGCCTCGCTGCAAAAAGTGAAGCCTGGGTAGGGAAAGGAAGGGAGAGAGGGAGCAGGATGAAATCTCACTCACTGGAAGAGAAAGGACTTTGAAAAGGGTATTTTGGAAGAGCTTCTGGGGATCAGGAAGAGTCTTGGGCATCTGGGTGATGTTTTAAACACGTGGTGATGTTTTAATATTGTAATTAAGGTGGTTTTTTCGGACATGAAATGGAGAATTGTGATTTTTGTAGATGCCCTACTCTCAGCCCATCCCCCTGGGCCAGCCCTGCTCCTGCCCAGCTCTCCCTGGCTCTCATTAGAGGTTACTGAATATTGAATTACACGTGCAGATCCTGAGCTGAGCTGCAAGTGATGTGTTCCCATTTTCCTGTTCATCAGACTGGAAGAACTGGGGAGGGGAGGGGAGGGGAGGGCGGGAGGAGGTTCAGGTCTGTCCTGGAGAGTGTGGTTCAAGTTTTAATCACTGTGGTATTTCCTCTTCCTGGGGCCACAGGAACACCTGTGTTTTTCTTTCAGTATTCCAAGGGACACTTGATGGGTTCTGTCCTGTTGAAGGGAATCTTGTTAAAGCCCATCTGCATCCACTGGCTTCAAAGCATGTGCACAGGGCTCTGGCTGAGAATTTAAAACAAAATCAGGGTGAGATCTCTTGATGGAGCTGTAGGGTTCCAGTTAAACTTTTAACAGAGCATCCATCTGGAGAGGAGACCTCAGGGTTGATCTGAAAGCTTTGTGGGATGAAGTTTTAAAGCTGTTTCACAGCTACTTTCTTGTTTGTTTTGTTTCAAAGGACAAACTATTCTTAATTTCATTCTTTGTTGCATACAAACCTAACATAGGTTAAACATAGGTTTAACATAGATGTAAAACTACATCTGCTATTTTCTCTCTTTTTCCACTTCTGAGAGCTCCCGTGGCAGTTGTTGCTCCCAGGTCAGCCCAGCATTGCTGGAATGTCCCACACCCCCTGGGCAGGGGCTCAGCAGGGAAGCAGCACTGGCAGTGCCATATCCACATCCTGGGAGCAGCTCCAGGGAATCTGCAGGGACACAAACACAACCAGGGAATCTCTGCAATCCCCCAAAGCGGGGACTGCCAGCTCCTTCTCTGCCCTGTGGATTGATTTATTTGTGTTTTTAAAGCATTAAAAAGTGAGTTGTGTGGAGAACCATGATTTCCACGGAGGGAGGGCTCGAGCCCTGCAGAGCTGTGGGGTTGTTGGGGTTGCAGGGGAAGCCAAACCTGAGAAATTCCCTGTGAAGGGAACGGGGCCCTCACTCGGGGCGTGTGGGGCCGCAGAGCTGGGGCTCCCTCCGACACTCCCAGCCCTGGGAACGAAACTTCCCGGCTCTGGGCTGCCCTTTAATCTGCCAGGTGGGCTGAAGGGAAGCCAGGAAATCGGGAATCTCGGGAGCCACGGCTCCAAAGTGTCTGTCTGAGCCAGGCTTGCAGGCTCTGGCTGTGCAGCAGCTCCTGATGGGGAACCAGAGCTTCCCAACACCCTGCAGCCAGCTCTGGGGGGCCCCTGGGAACTGGGGGCTCTCGGGAATAGAAGGGTCAAATCCCAGTTACCCCCAATCCCAGCTACCCCAAATCCCAGCTACCCCCAATCCCAGTAACCCTAAATCCCAGTAACCCTAAATCCCAGCTACCCTAAATCCTAGTTACCCCAATCCCAGTTACCCCCAATCCCAGCTACCCCCAATCCCAGTAACCCTAAATCCCAGTAACCCTAAATCCCAGTTACCCTAAATCCCAGTTACCCTAAATCCCAGTTACCCC
>VWZP01004402.1:50712-90007 GCA_013396995.1 Dicaeum eximium | reverse complement strand
CCCAGTTACCCCAATCCCAGTTACCCCCAATCCCAGCTGCCCCCAATCCCAGTTACCCCGATCCCAGTTACCCTCACAGTGCTGTGCTGGGGCTGGAGTCAGCAGGGATTGCAGCAAATGTGGCAGTGCTGAACCCTCTCCAGGTAATGTTTGGGTTGTGCAGCTTTGGCATTCTCCAGTGGAAACTCGCTCTCTGAAAGAATTTCTGGTCAGCGTTTCTAAAATCCAAGGATTTTTTTTCCATTTCAAACAAATTAATTCTGTTGATTAAAGCCTTGCTGTGGTAGCAGTTCAATCACCTGGGTTTTTTTCTTCCTTTGTGCTGTTGTTGCTGTTTGTTTTCCAAGATTTCTGGCTCGTTTTCTATAGCAAATGTCTAGGAGGGTGTTAAATACATCTTTCCTACAACAGAGAATAAATTCAGTCTACAAAAAAACCTGCTTCCCACAACAGTCAGGACAAATTTCAGGGAAATTAACTTTACTGCAGCACACCAGGAATGGAAATTAGGCCCTAATCACATAATCAAATTCCATGTAATGGAATTGAGTCCTTTAAAATGTGATAGAGAAGATGCATCCTCACTTGGGGGGTGTGTTGGCAGCACTCCTTGTCACCTCCTGTCATTAGATCAAGAAATTGCACCTGAAGTGGGGAGAGCAGAACAAAACCAACCCCAAAACCAAAAAACCCCGAGGATCCAGGGCAAACCTCTGCAAACCTCTGTAAACTCATATTCCAAGGCCTCCTGATTGTTTGCAGTTGTTGGATAAACACGTTGCACAACAGCTGCGCTGTTAGCAAAACACACTGACACGTCCTTGCAATATTTCTTGGAGCAGCTCATCCCACAGGGATGCTCACACCTTCCCAGGGACTCTGCTGGCTCTTCAGCCAGTGCAGGAGTTGGGAAACTCCTCACACAAAAAGTGTGGGCTCGTTTTTGGGTTAGACAGACTTCCCAAGGCTGCAGAGTTCCTTTCCTAGTGCCAACATGATCATCCTGTCTGTTTTTCTTCATGTGTGGCTGTTGTGCCCTGTCCAGCCCCTCTCACACCTTCTCCTTTAGCAGTGGGATCCCTCTCCTCCTTTCATGCTCCTCTAGTCCCCATCCTGATTTTTCTCTCCTCATAACCAAGCTCTAATTCCCACTTGTGCCCACCATGGAAGTTGGTGACTCTTGTTGGAAATTATTGGTCCAGTCTCAGTGCTGGCCCTCTCGAAGAAGCTTTTTATTCCTCACAGTTCCTAAGAACTCTTTTCCTTTTTCTGCTTTCTGCCCCAGGTAGGTAGGAATGTTTGCTGGATTTCTCTAAGGTAAGATTCTGTCCTCTGTGCTTTTTCTGTTTTGGCACTCATGGAGAACATGGAAAAGGGAAGGGAAATGGGAGTGTAGCAAGCAAGCAAGTGGGAATCATCCCTGTGGGCAGGCAGAGGGACGGGAAAATGATGTCCTGGGGTGTCTCAGGGAACTGATATTAAAATCAGTTGAATCTCATCAGGGGTCTCATGTCTCAGGGAACTGATACTAAAACAGTGGAGCGAGGGAACGAAAAGGTTCTGCAAGACCTCTGGAATTCTCTGCACAGCTGTGCTGTGTGGTTCTGGAGACCACCACTGCTCTGGCCAGGCTCCTTGGTGAGGCTGCAGGTCGGGCTTGTTGAGTCAAGCCAGGGGATGTTCCTGCTGTGTGAGCACAGAGTTTATCCTCAGGAACACCGGCAGGGCAGGCAGCGCAAGCGAGGCACGCAGCAATGCTGATGCAAAGTTAAATTTGTCTAAACTGGCCATCAGCAGCTTTGAGTTGATGTTTTCCAAGTGGAAGAGCTGTGAGGCACTGGGATAGCTTTCCAGCAGGAGAAGTTTGGGCAAGAGCCTTAATTAGCTCGAGGATGGCACTCGTTCAGTTCATCAGCAGTGCTGCCATAAAGGAGACTGTGCTGAGCCACCCCACATCCTGCAGAGCTATCCTGGCACATTCCAGCCATCCACAGCATCCTGTCCATCCCTGCTGCCAGCAGCCCACCCGTTCCCCACGCTGCTCAGTGAAAGGACATTCTGTGGGCTGATTCACGGCTGTGTTTTCCCTCGTTGCTCCTTTGTGTAATCCGTGCTCATCCGAGCCAGCAGCTTCCCGTCAGAAGGTTTGCCAACAGCAATTGTGATCTTAATATTTCATGCCAGCTTCATCTCGCTGTCCTTGCAGGATAAATGAGGCTTATGTGCACTCCAGAGTGCAGCTTGCCTTTTGTGAGGCCACAGTTAATTGCAATTAAACAGTCAGCCTTTGTAAAATTAATATTATTGTTGCTCTGCTCTGCGTGTGCTGACACTTGGGGAATGGCTGACAAATGTCAGGCAAATGCAAGTGTGGCCCTTTGCTCACTGGGATTTTTAATGTGTTTTAATCACCTGTTTGCCTTGGCAAAAAATGTGTATTTTAAATATTCAAATCAGTGGGAAAATAAACTGGTAACTTTGTTGAAGGATAATCTGACATCTGTTCCTTTCTTCTGTTCTGTTCAGCTTCCTTCATTATGCTTTTCCAGAGCTCTCTTTGTTCTCAAATATGGTAATTCTTGGGTTCTTTATACAATGCACCTAAAATGTGGACAGTAGAGAGTTTTTGTAGAATTTGAAGTTGCTCTCATTATTCCCAATCTCAATTCCACCACCACCTGTACATGTACAAACAGAGTTTATGGGCACATCTGATGTGACAAGGTGACCATCTGAGGGGACTTCAGCAGCAGCTGCTTCTCTCCAGGTGCCTTTCCCAGCTCCCTTTTCCCAGCATCTGTTGTTGCTGCTGTGTGGAGCCAACTGATCCTCATATTGGGGTAAAATCACAGAATCCTGGAGTGATTTGGGTTTCAAGGGACCTTAAAGGGACCTTAAAGGGAGTTAAAGCCCATCCGGTCCCACCCCAGGGACTTCCACCTTCCACTGTCCCAGGCTGCTCCAAGGGCTTACAGGGATAGGGGAATCCACAAGTCTTGATCCCAAAGGGCTTTCCAATCCCTCTGAACTCCCCTCCTATAATTCCCAAAAGTGCCCCAGTTGGAAATCAGAGCTCCTTCGGAAGAAAACCCCAGGACACCGCAGCCCTCCCACCCGGGCCGGGGGTCACGGATGTGGAGCAGGGAGGGCTCTTTGCCCAGGCTGGAGGTAGAAAGGATTTCAGTTCCTAATGGCTCACAAGTACACGTTTCTTTCAGAATTTACAGAGAAGAAAAACTGTGTTTGGAGTAAGGAATGCAATTCCCTCTCCCCGCAAAGAGATATTTATTCAGCAGCTGGAGCGGGTCCAGTTCAAATGTTGAGCACTGAGCCAGCTCAGAGCAGTCCAGCACATGTTCCTCACCCTGCAGGTGCAGGCAGAGAGTGACTTTGGGCCTGAGCCCTTGTGAAATATGACTTTTACCTCCATGTTTGACATTTTCTTGCTTTTTTATAAGGAGCCATGGAAATGTGCGTTTTTCCTCCCCTCACAACCCTGCTCGTTAAAGCTCTGGATTGACAAGGCTGAGACTGGAGTTCTGTGTTTGCCCCCAGGCTAAGCCCGGCCTGGGAAAGCTTCCTTGGGGTGCTGCCTAAGCTCAGCCTTGCCCTGGGCAGGAATTCATCCATTCCCATCCCCTCTCCAGCTTTTTTCATCCGGGAGGATTCAGCCCTGGTGTCGCTGCTGTTGCTCCTTTAAGAAATTTCTTGGATCTGAAGGGACCACCCCAAAGCTGCCTCCGGAACCTCATCATCTTCCCTCTCCCTTTGTACACACAAAACTGAGCGTGGCTTTGATGGACCCCAGGTGAAAATTGCGAGCTTGCCATGAAAAATAAGGAGCAGGAAAAGATGACTAAATGAGCACATCCAGCGAGAAAACCTCAAACTGACGCCTCGTTTTCCTCCTCTGCTCTTAATCACTGGAGGATTTGTCCTCCACAATTAGGCAATGTCTGAATTTTAGGGTAATAATAAATAGGGGCTTTGCATTAAGGGAGCTCTGGGCTACTCATCCCAGTAAAAGTGAAGGGTTAAGTACAAAGATCTTTGCACTTCTCTCATTTTTCCAGCTAGCAAAAAAATCAGACAATTTAACTTTGGAGAAATATATGACATAAAACCTACTAGGTTGTCTCCAAATCCAGTTTGTAATGATTGTCCAAGTTCCAAGAGGAGAGGTGGACAAACACTCCAATCCAACAAATCACTGAAGGATATAAATTCATGTGTAACACTGATACTGCTGACCTCAAAAATGGAACTTGCCAGCTAATCTTGCTGTAGACATTTTCATTACTGCCCTATCCTATATCCTGTTTTTAAAAAATATTACCATTTCTGTGCAGAAATAAACTTCAGTAAAGTCTCTTGTGATGAAACTGGCAGCAGTGAGATCACAGCATGATAAACAGATTCCTTCAGCACAGATTTAGATAAAGTAATGAAATGATTAATTTGGGAGGTTTGGAATAAACTCTGGGATCGCTGTGTGCTTTTCTCACTGGAAAANTTTTTTTTTTTTTTTGGGAACACACTCCCACCCTGCTGTGGGTCTCTGATCCCTCAGTGAAGCACAGTCCTGCAATCCTTCTGGGAAAGGGACAGCTGGGCTGGAAAAAATGGAAAAACAGCTCTGTCCCACTGTATCTTGGGCATTAAATGCTCTTGGGGAAAAGATTTGTGCCAGTGGGATCCTGAAGGACAAGAGTCTGCTTGAAGAGGAATCAAGGTGGATAATTTGCTTTTGGGAAAGGGTTAAAACATCAAAACTTCTACTTGAAGATGTAGAAAATGGTGAAACGTGGAGATGGTCTTCAGAATGTTCAGCCCAGGCTTTTAATGCTGGGGCACAGAGTTTTTGTGTTATTGGGGCAGGAATTCTCAGATAAAACTTCCAGACCTGAGTTCTGCTTTAAGGCTTGGCCAGAACCAACATTAAACAACCTTAAGTACACATCTATTTTTTTTTTAATATCATCTAGATATAGGTGGTGTTATTAATGAAGCTTTTAATTTCATGTCAGAGTAGAGATAAAACCCCTCTGGATAAGGATCACCGTGGAAGGGCTGAGCTGGTGGATTTTAGCTGTGTCACACTGGGCAAGGGGAAAAGCAGTGAGTGGGACAGGGCTGGGACACTTCAGGGTTGTTACAGGTCCCAGATGAAAAAATAAATCCCTTTTTGGGCAATTTTCAAGAGGCAGGGATCTGATTTCAGCCTTCCACGTCTGTCACCACATCATGCAGCGTGAGCCCAGCTCAGAGGAACGTGAGATGTGAATTTAAGTTCTGAATTTAGCGTGCTTGTACAAATTAGCTTTCATATACTTCCATTGAAATGTTGTTTTTTGGTTTGAAGGTAAATATCCTGCACTTTCAAGAGACCTTTTGGTGACTGCATGGGGAAAATGTATTTCTTTGTCTGGTTTTTGTAAGTTTATCTTTCACTGCTGGTTCGTTCCCCTCAGAGCTGCCATGGAATAATGACCCAGGAGTTTCTTTTCTGTCACACCTGCTTGGTTTGGCTTTTTCTTCCACTCAGATGCAGAGATCCACAAATCTCTCAAATTCACCAAAACATCCACCACAGAAACTGCTCATGTTCCTGCTTCTCAGGGAGGAAGGAGGGGTGTCCTTTTAATTAGAAGCCATAATAATTTCTGCTCTAAAATCTCCATATTTTGGTAAAGCCCTGGAAATCCTTTTCAATGCCTGGGCTGGTGACCCCCAGCCTTGGATAACATCCAGCAGTGTGGGACTGGGATGGCACCAGTGCTGCTTTCAGGTATTAATTAATTAATTACTACAGATGAGGTTTAATTCTGGGAACAGCTGTATCAGCACAATCACCAATGAAATCCCAATTGGGAGGAATTTTCAGTAATTCCCAGTAATCCCTGCTGGCAACTCTCTGTGTTTGTGTGGTGACACACAGAGGTGCAGCTCAGTCCCACTCAGGATGTTCAATCCAGGTACAAGCTGCATTCCCTGGGATTTTTCCATCATGCTGCACTTCAGAGTGTTCCAAACAAACTTCCATTCAATCCCAGTGGTAAAATTCCCTTGTCTGTCTTTCTTTACCCACCTTATTTTACTGTGTTAGAATATTTAACTTTAGTCATGCTATAATATTAAAGGCAAAAAAAAAAAAAAAGCAAGAATGTGAATTTGAAGTTACAAAAATGGGATTTTTCGTTTCTCCATCTGCACATAAGCAGGACATTTATAATCTCTTTGTTTTATATCACTCAAGGAGTAAAACATAGCACCAGTGGTTCCTGCTCTGCCCAGTTCTGTGGGTGCATTAATTCTGAACCAGTTTGGCACCAGTTCCCCCAGTGGTGCTGGCCCTGTGGTGGCACTTGGGACAAATCCTGGCTGCTCCTCGCTCTGGCCAAAGGAGTTTCCAGCCAAACCCATGGGAAACCTCTCCCAGCTGCACAAATTGCTGTCCTGCCACTTCCTAGGGATCCTCAGGGTCAGACTTGGGGCAAAAATGTCCAAGAGAAAAAGGACAATTTTATTTCTAAAGCACCTGGCTGTTCGTGATTGAGAAAGGAGGGTGTTTAAACCTTCTCATACTTGTCTGGTACCTTCATTCAGATTTGTTTTCTGGAGGTTTTTAACTCCACTTCTGTGCTTTGTGACTAAGAGCTTCTTTCTTGTTCCTTCCTGTTCTTCCGAGTACATTTTTGGAGAGAATTAATGGGAATTCTGCACTTGGGAGGAAGGGAATTCTTTGGAGCATTCTTGGACTTTGCATATTGATAATTCCTGTTCTGATTACATTTTAGATAACCTTTCCTTCATTATTATTCAATGAAAAGATATTGGAAACCAATGGTAAAATAGGAGTATTTAGCTGATTTTTATGCTTGTAAACCAGTTACTGCCCAGCCCTTTGCTGGTAGCTGAATCCTTTAAATTCCTGGGACAGGCTGGGATTTTAGCAGGGCCTGTGGAGCTGGGAAATCTCTGCTCCCTGGAGCAGCAGGGCCTGCAGGGGATGTTTAGGTACATTCTGCCTTCCAGTGACCTTTCCAAGAATTCCACACACGGGTTCCTCTGCAGGTTTGCCCTCAAGTGCAACCCCACATGTTTTAGGTGAGGGAAAGCAATCAACAGGTTGTACCCTTAGCCCTTAAATCCCATATCTGGGCCCAGACATTTTTATTGCATTGCTTCACTCTGTGTGTTCCTCTCCTACCAAGTGAGAATTTAAAAGCTCGATACAAACGCCTCTTGAATAAGTTTTTTTTTTTTTAAGCTTGTTGATTGATATTTATTCCAGATGTAGGTTGGGCTTTATTTATTTATTTCATACCTTTCATAACTGAGAATCAGCACCCAATTGGGAAAGGTGGCTCTGCTGGGGGGCTCAGACATTTCAGGCTGTAAATGACAAATGAAAGTGCCTGTGAGGTGGCATTTCATGGCACAGATGCTCTCCAGCTTTTATTTCTCCAAAATTCTCCTGCTGCTTACTTCCTATTCTGCCAGCTGCAGCATTGTAGGAGATATTTAGTGTCTAAAGAAAATACAGGATTTTCTCCAGGCAGTGATTTCCCTGTCTCTGAGGGAGAAGTGTCCCCACTCAGAGTATTAGATCTTACAACTGATGGAAAGCACTGGCATAAGCTGATTAATGGCAGGGCTCACCAGAGCTGACATTTGGGGTTACATTTTTTGAAAGACACTTCTGAAATTGAGCCTCTAATGTTATTTTACAGCCCCTTTTTTATGCTTTGAAATTCCTCTAGCAATACAGAATGTTATTTTTCCTTTTTATCAAATTTTAAGGGTATTTCAGCAATTAAACTTGGTGTGCTTCAGCCAAAAAACATAAGTGCAGTCAGCTTCTTTGGCTTGTTGGATAACAGTGCTTCCTGTGTTAGCAACAGAGTAAATATTGCTTTGTTTGGCACCTTGTGAAAAGAAAATTTCAGACAAAGATGGGAAAAATCTGCAAGATTGGGACAGCATTTGGGTGGTGAACATAAATTGTTGTGCTGCTAAATTTAGCAGAGCAGTTGTGAGCATCCATCAGGTGCTTCCAAATGCACCCTGGAAGAGAAGTCCCGCTGCTTCCAGATCAATTCTTAACCCTGGACTTGCAGATTTGTTGTTTGTGATCAGAAAAAAGGAAAGATGGGAATGGAAAAGGCTGCCAGTGGTGGCCCCAGAACCAAGCTGTGCATGGGGAGCACAAAAACTGGGATTATTTTCAGGAAAGGTTTTCCAGGCAGTTACCTCACTGCCTGAATTTTGGATAATTTGGACATGAGGCTGAGCTGCTGTCTTGTCCTTCGTGGAGCCACGTGGCATTCCTGCTTTTCAGCAAACATTTGATCAGGATTTGGGATTCCAACAGCCAGAGAGATGCTGGATTTAAGACTCCCAAAATACTCATTGCTGTGACAGGCTGCTAATAATTGCCTTTAGGAAAATCTCTAACCCAGGTTTGCAGCTCAGAATTTGGAATGTCCTCTGGTTAAACACAACCTGTGAGGAGATCCCTGCTCATCCAGCTGGGCCGAGAGGGCTTTTCCAGCTCAGGGCTGAGTCCTGCTGAGCTGTTCCTTCTGTCCCTGAAGATCAGGGTCTGCCTGATCAGGATGACCCTGAGAGGGAACAGCCCAGGAGCTGGAATAATCCCTGGCTCCTCTCTCTGCAGAACCAACTCACCCTTTTTTTCCTTACCACGATTTTTCCGTGCAGAAGATGCAGCAAAACTTCTTTGAAGCCCAGCTGAGCTCAGCAGCTCTTTGCCTGGATTCAGATAACCCAAGGGCACGGCTGATCCATGTCCAACAAGGCAGGAACACTTCTCTACCTGTTTCTTTTCCAGCATTCTTCCCCAGGAGCAGCTTTGGAATCACATTCACTTAATCATGTTTTCAAACTCAAAGCTGTAAGAAATGTTGAGCTGGTTTGAGCTCAACAAAACCACTGCAGACTGGAAAATGGACCTGGATTTTTTCGTTGCTCCCCTGCTTGTCCACAGGGCTGCAGAATCAATTCCAGCTGCAGCATCACCTCTGCAATTCCATGATTTTCAGGTGGTGCCCTGTGCTGCATCCTCAGGGGCAGGGAGAGCTTTGCTGTCCCAGGGTTAAAGGCAAGGTCAGAGCTGGGTGATGGGCAGGAAGCAAAGGCAAAGCACATTCCTGGGCAATTCCTGGCAGTTGTAGCTCTGGAACTCTGGCTGGTGCAGCTCCTTGGAGTCCTGCAGCAGTGCTCCAACACTTTATTTAATGTGGGCTCAGTACAGAATTTCCACGTGTGCTCGTTATCATGGGGCTCAGCTAGAAATTCTGATCTCATTTCAAAGGCTCCATTTTATGTGGAGTTCCTAAAAAGCCCCTAAATTGTCTTTAAAAAGCTGGTTGTACTGATTATTTTTAATAATCATGCTTGCATGCTATGCTCTGTAGGAATGACTGAGGAATTCCAGCAAGGCGAGGATTTCACTCTGTGTTTCCACCTGTGATTAAAAGTGTTGTAAAAGGTGTGCAGGGAGCTTTCCCTGAGGAATAACCCCTTGGAGAAGCTGCTGTGGGATTTGGGGAAGTGGCTGTTGAGTGAACCCCAGCTCCTGTGGCACATCTAAAGTGACTTTGGGGTTCTCTTAATTCCGCATTTTCCTGAAACAGCTCCACGTGGCACTGAGCATTTCCTTTGGGAAAAGGCCTGGGAATGGAGCTCCCTTTCATCTTCCAGCCTTCCTGGGGAAAACTGGGCATGTTAATGGAGCAGTACTTAGCAAAGCTGAGCTGCTGCAACTTGTGCTTTTAATCTGTCATGGATAAAAATGGACTGAACAGTTTCCCAGAACCAAACATCATTAAAAAAAAAAAAAGAAAAAAAGAGTTTAGCTGTCTAGAAAACAACATGTGTACGTTGTTATACAAATATATATAGACTGTTATATAGAACATAAAAACATGGGACTGAATACATGAACATTTGTATCGCTGCTTTAATGGGACTTCAGCAGAAGGAATCATGAGTTCTACCTAAAAATCCCACAAGCAGAAGGTTTTAAGGGTGAATTTTATATTTCCTGATACATTTGGTGCTATAATGTCAAATTAAAAGATGTCATGTGTAGCATTTCAGGTAGAAAATCTGATTAATTGCCAGTGAGTCACCAGAGAATGAGAGATTTCCAGTGTTGTCCACAAATTAAAGAGTTTACTCTTGTCAGTTTGTTTTACTTATTTATTTTTAATTTTGGTTTTATTTGTAAGGTCAGGGCACAGTGAGAGCTTCCCTGAGGTTCTGTGCCCACACTCTGGGGGTAGGCAGGGCTCAGCAGAGCTCAGCATAAACAAAATGTCAGGGCTGTTTGGGTAAGAGCTGGGGAAGGACAATAATGAACCAAATGTACAGGACAGTTTGAAGAGCCAAGTTTGCCCAGATGTTTATTTTTAATGGGATTCCACCACTAGAAAGTGTTTTTATTTGTGATGCAAATAAACTCCATGAGTGTGTAGGTCTTCAGCCACAGCAGAGCCTTGGGTGTTATTTGCAAAATAGAATGAAATATTGGATATTCCTTCAGGAAAAAAATCCTGTTTGGCACAAGAGAAACTGATCTGTCCGATTTCTGATTTAAAAGGTAAAAAAAGCCTGGAATTCCCTGTGATTTCTTTGGAAAGTGCAGGTAAACCCAAGGTTGTGCAGGTGAAAGGGGATGTGGCATCACAGGGATTTCGGGGCTGCAGCTGCACCTTTTCAAAGGAGGTGAAGTCCCCTCCTAGATCAGAGCTTGCCAGGTCTGGTTTTTATCATTTTCCTGCCCAGACTAAATAGAAAGAAAGCCCAGACTAATGCCATGTTCATCAAAGGAAGCAGTGAGAGCTTTGCTGGCTTGTTAAAGCCAGGCTTTCCTTGTGACAAATCCCCCAAATCCTGCTGCTCTCAGGAGCCCCCGAGGGCACATCCCAGAGGGGCTGGGAATGCCCAGGATGCCCTGAGCACATTTAGGGGCCTGTCCTGGGACATCTCCAGGAGATCTGATGGATCTGCACCCTCTGCTCGTGGCTGTGACCCTGTGGGGTTTGGGGTTGGCCCTGAAGCTGTCACCTGCTCTCTGCATTCCTTGAGTCCCTGCTCTCTTTTCTCAGATTATTTTTGAAAACACACTAAGTAAAATAATGATGATGACGATAATAATAATAATAATAATAATAATAATAATAATAATAATAATAATAATGATAATAATAATGAGTTTAAGCACAGAATTGTTAAGGATGGGAAAGACCTTTAAGACCATCAAGCCCAACCATCAACCAGCAGCACCACCATGGTCATCATTAAACTCTGGCCCCAAGTGACACATCCACAGGGATTTTAAATCCCCACAGGGATGTGACTCCATCACTGCCCTGGGCAGCTCTGCCAGGCCTGGATACTCCTTTCCATGGGGAAATTTTCCCAAATATCCACCCTGAGCTCCCCTGGCCCAGCCTGGAGCCGTTCCCTCTCCTCCTGTCCCTGTTCCTGGGAGCAGAGCCCGACCCCCCCGGCTGTCCCCTCCTGGCAGGAGCTGTGCAGAGCCACAAGGGCCCCCTGAGCCTCCTTTGCTCCAGGTGAGCCCCCTCAGCTCCCTCAGGGATTCTCCAGCCCCTTCCCAGCTCCCTCAGGGATTCTCCAGCCCCTTCCCAGCTCCCTCAGCCCCTCCTGGGGTTCCAGACCCTTCCCAGCTCCGTTCCCTTCTCTGGACACGCTCCAGAGTGAGCACAGGGGGAACCTCCAGGGATCATTTGGTGGCTGTGGCTCAGATGCCATCACACAAAACCTTCTGATGGATCCAAGTGTTCCTCAAGTGCTGAAGTTTCTGTCCCCAGTCAAGCCCAGCACGGGGGATTTTATATGGGCAGACTGTGCCAGGACAAAGGGCAGTGGAAGGGAACGGGGTTAGATGGTATGTTGGGAAGGAATTCCTGGCTATGAGGGTGGGGAGGGGCTGGGATGGAATTCCCAGAGCAGCTGTGGCTGCCCCTGGGTCCCTGGCAGTGCCCAAGGCCAGGCTGGAGCAGCCTGGGGCAGTGGGAGGTGCCCCTGCCATGGCAGGGGTGGGATGGATGAGCTTTAGGGCCCTTTCCAAACCATTCTGAGATTCCATGCCTCCCTCCATGACTCCCTCCCTGCTGCTCCCTGTCCCCCCATCCCCGTTTGTGGCTCAGCTGAAGGATGCTGTGCTGGGATGCAGCTACAATAACAAATCACTTGTGGAGTTTGAGGTTTGGATCCAGCTTGGATCCCTCATCTTGTTCTTTGAGCAAAGCACACAGCTGAGAGCTGGCATCTGGGAGCTTTCTTTGAGATGTAAAGCTTTGAGCGTGGAACCAATGGAAAATGTAAAAATAATTGTTAAAGCACTGGAAAAAAAGATTCACTTTGACTCAGAGTATTTTATTAGAGAAAACCAAACCATCTTGCTGGGTTCTGACTGTTTTAAGTTTTCAATTGTATTCAACAATTTGAAATGAAAGGTCATTTCAGCTGAAATAATGACTCTTCCCCTGAAGCCATCTAAAAAGGATTCACAATGGTATGAAGCTTTTGTTTTTACATAAACAATTCATTAAGATCAACATGAACCTGCAAAAAAAAAATAAAAAGTGCCATCAATCAACATGTGTTTTTGCTTTAAAAAAAAAAGAAAAAAAAAAGGAAAAAAAATCCTGTTCAAACCAAAGCAAGAGATGTGGCTTGATTATTTTGCACCAGCCCAGATTTATGGGTGGCTGTAAATCAGCTTTCCCCTCCCAGGTTGTAAAGGAGTGATAATGCTGCTCTTGTTCAAATTCTGGTCTCCTGCAGGAGGTGAGGGGCCAGGCTGGATCCTGCTCGGGCTTGTGTCTCCCATGGATAACAGGAAATCATGGAGTCCCTTCCCTTTGGAGATGGCAACTGCCTGAAACAACCCAAAGAGCTTTTTGTAGGATTTTACCTTTATTTAATAAAAACAGCACAAATAGTGAGAAACGTGGGCTCTTTATTCCTTTATGTGCTGCCTTATGTGCTGGGAATTAATTAATAACTCTTGGAATTATTTTTGTAAGCCTTGAGTAGCAGGATATTATCTGCTGTGTCCAGTAGCCAGGATGTCTGGGAGGGCTTGCAGGGCTTGTCCCCCCTCTCAGCCCATCTGCTCCCTGCATGAGCTGCTCTGGGAGTGGGCTGCTCTTTGAAGTTTGTTTGGAGTCCTGTCTAGACTCCCAAAAAATTCCTCCTTCCGCAGCTCAGCTTTTCTATTAAGCAAAAACGAAAAGGTTTTTCAAAGTTTTGCCTTTGGAAAAGGTCATTTCTCATGCCAGTCCTGACTAAACTTCTGTGGAAGACAAAAGCCTTTGAAATTCATGTGGTGGCCCCTGAGCTGCTTTTTCCCCTCCTGGTTTAATAAACCCACCCTGAAGGACTTTCTCTGCAGGCAGAGTTAAAATCCCTGTACCTGTTCTGTTTGGGTGGCATATCCAGGTCAGCAAGATGTCAGAGAAACACCAAATTTGAGAGTTTGGCTTGGTTTTGTTTCAGATAAAGCTCGTGGTTAATCTCACCCACAGATACTGGAGGAAGAGAAGTTTTATTGCTTTAAAATGGGCATGGAGACACACTCTGTGTTATTTCTCATTGTTCAATTTCTTAATATTTGTTCACATAGCCAAAGATTATTTTTTTTTTAATCATAATGAACTGGAGAATTCAGAGTGAACTGCAGTGTGTTTTTATAGATGTCTCCCACTGATTTTCCTTTGAATGTTTTTTAGCTTTTATGTGCAGTCATTATTTCCTGGAGGTTGATGCTTCTAGTGTTTATTTGAGATTTATGTTTAATCTTCATTTCAAAGAATCCTAAAAATTATGAATACTTTTCTTCAACCTAGTGTTCATTCCTAGGAAAAATCTGCTCTGCTTGGAGCTACTCTCCAGCCCCACACTTGTGGCAGTGCCCATCTTCTTTTAAAAGAGGTTTTGTTAACAAACTCTGTGGGTTCTGCTCTGAAAGAATCTCAGGAACCATGAGAACTGTGCTGTAGCTTTTTATCAGGCTGATCCAGATACTCCCAGAAGCTTTTTTTGGAGCAGAAATCATAGTAAAATTTTGATGTTAATTCTCTTATATATCTATGAAAAAAAAAAAAGCTGTGAACTTTTCCTGACCCTTCACACAGACTGTGCTTGAAGCTGGCACAAATTTCATCTCATAACTCTCAGAAGAGACTAAAATGTCTTTACTTTTTTCCCCCTTCCCTTTTTCTCCCCAGTCAAAACTTGTCACAGGTCCAAGGACAATGTTGGTCCAGCGGAACAGAGGTTTGGGATAGAGGATTCTGGAAGCCTAAAGCACGAGCAAGAGCAGTAGATCAGGGGAATTTTTAGGTCTAAAAGGCAGCAAAGGAAGTGATTTTCATCAGAACATCCATGATTGTGTGGTCACCTCTGGGCCTGAATTATTTGAAGACGACAAGTGGGGCTGTGGAAATCTGAGCACAGAATCCCAGAGTGATTTAAAGTTGGAAAAGCTCTCCAAGATCATCCAGTCCCAGCTGTGCCCGATGCCCACCTTGTCCCCAGCCCAGAGCACTGAGTGCCACCTCCAGGTGTTCCTTGGACACCTCCAGGGACAGGGACTCCACCCCTGGGTGCTCCTGTCGTGCCTGAAAGGGCAGGAGAATGGATTTGGGAGAGTGGGGAACCTCTCCCAAACATTTCACACCTGACCTATCTCCCCTTCCTGGGAATGTAATCCTGCCTGGGAATAAATCCTTACCTCAGTATTTCCAAACTTCCCTTTCAATTAAACTCATTTTATTTCCCCCACTTGACTTCTTACCTTTCCTCCAGCTCGCACAGATCCCCAGGTGGCCAAATCCAGCTTTCTGTTGGAAAAATGGAAAAATGGACCTTCTGTGAGGTCAGAACAAAGCCCAGGTGACTTTTCCTCCTGGTGGCTGGCCCAGTATTGGGGAGTCAGGCAGCTGGGGCTGCCTTTGCCAAGGAGAAGCTCACGGAGCTCCTTGACTTTGGGAAGGTTTTTTCAGGGCTGGGTGGGGCCCGCGGGGAGCTCGCCAAGTGGGGAAGGAGTTTGGCTGCAGGGAAACTGGGATGTGCTCCCAAACTGGGCTCCCAGCAGAGCTCAGACAGCTCAGCTCACCTGGGCAGGTCAGGGAGAGGCACCTCAGTGGCACAGCTGTCACCCTGATGGTTCCAGCTGCCATTCCTGCCTCTATTCCAGGGATTTCCTCTGCTGGAACCCACAGGATGCTCTGTCTGTGCAGGGGGAAGGCACCTGGAGTCATCCTCTGTGGCAAAAACCTGGGAGTCCTCAGGGACCAGCTGGGCTGGGCTCACTCCTGCTTAAAAAACTCCTTTTAGTGCTGAAAGATGTGTGGAAAAAGGGAACCTGGCAAAACCACAACAGAGCAGTTCAAGGGGAAAGAAAGGGTAGGATAAATCCTCACACCTAAGGAGAAATAATCAAACTTTATTTTTACAAAATAGAACCATTTCAATGAGTGTGTTTTAGAACCATTTCAATGAGTGTGTTTTAGAACCATTTCAATGAGTGTGTTTTAGAACCATTTCAATGAGTGTGTTTTTGTCTTGAAAAAAAATCAAAGTGTAAATTTGTGGGGGAAAGAATGATGTGTTTTTGGTTATTGTTGTAAATAAGTGATACAGGTTTGTAGTCTGGCTTTTAAACCAGTCTAGCTGGTTTTAACTTGTAAAAAAAGAAATGTACTACTAGGACAGGTTTGTAGTTAAAACAGCTGACTTATATCTTGCTTTTGGGTGAAGTATTTTGTTGGATGTGTTGTATTCCTGCTTGTTTGTTGTTTGAAAGTTAAAGGCAGGGAATTGTACTTTTGGGTGCATATAGAGCACGATTTTCCTTAGGACTATTTTCCACGTGGATTCTCAGGTGGTGCCAGGAGGTAAAACAAGGGCTCCAGCTTTATCCTGGATTTTCCAGGGTGGGATTTTCCTCCTTTCTCCTGCCCTGCACTTTGGTGTCTCAGCTTGCACACAGCGAGTGGGAAAGGGGAACATCCTGCAGCTGCTGCTTCAGGGGCTGCACACAGAGGATTGGGGATGGCAAACAGAGCTGGAACCTCCCTGGGTGTCAGAGATCCGTGGGACACACCGGTGTCACAGCCTGGTGACATGAGCCACTGTGCAGCCAGCCCCAGGGAGAGCTGCAGGATCCCTTTGCCTTCCCCTGGGAAGTTCTGGCTGGCTGCTGCTGTTGGAAGCTGTGTGGGATGTGAGCCCTGGAGCTCTCTGGAACCTGATATTCCCACACACTGCCAGAGCAGCAGGGCCTGCTGGAAGGGATTTGTGGAGATCTCTCGGCGATGGTGGGGGGTAGAGAGACGGGGAGACCGAACAGACCCCAAAATCTGAGTCCTCTCAGAGTCCGGAATCCGGTCAGAATCCGGAGTCCGATCAGAATCCAACTTTATTGGGAACTTACAAGAGCTTATACAGTGTTTCAGGAGACTAACAATGTGTACTACAAAGATTTAGGTGACAATCAAATACACAAACTTATGCCTATCACAACATTTCTTTGGCTGACAGTGGTTAATGAAATTTCCTTTTCCCGGAGAGCTCTGATGGGATCTTCTTGCAATCTTGACTCAATCTCAGAGTTCCCTTTGCTTTTCCAAGGCATTTTGTTTATCAAGTCCTTTATGCTAATAAGGTTCAAGGTACTATGACTCTTGTGCATGGCCACAGAGATCCTTTCAGCTGCAAAAGCTTTTCTCCTGGAAGAGATCTGTGGGATGGGGATGACACCTCCTCACACAGCCACACATCCCAGACCCGTGGGTGTGAGCTGTGCCAGGCACTGGGAATTCTGTCCAGTGCCCAAAACCCAAAACCAAACCTTGCTGCTGCTGGGGGGGAGTGATGGAGGATGAACTAAAGTGTCACATGGCTCAGGGACCTGTCTGTCACCCCAGCCTGGTTCCTGTCCAACCTGTGCACCTTTATCCTGGAGCAAAGGAGGCTCAGGGGGCCCTTGTGGCTCTGCACAGCTCCTGCCAGGAGGGGACAGCCGGGGGGGTCGGGCTCTGCTCCCAGGAACAGGGACAGGAGGAGAGGGAACGGCCCCAGGCTGGGCCAGGGGAGCTCAGGGTGGATATTTGGGAAAATTTCCCCATGGAAAGGATGCTCAGGCACTGGAACTGCCCAGGGAGGGTTGGAGTGCCCATCCCTGGAGCTGCTCAAGGAATTCCTGGAGGTGGCACTCAGAGCTCTGCACTGGGGATGAGGTGGGAACCAGGCACAGCTTGGACTGGATGATCTTGGAGGGCTTTTCCAACCATAACCATTTCCTGATTCTGTGATTCTGTAATAAAATGATGCGGGGAAGGCAGAAATCATGGAAAAATGGCAGTGGGAAAGAGCCACGGGAGGTCACCTCCCCTGACCTCCTGTCAGGGCTGACTTCAGAGTGGTCTCACCTGGCCCAGGGTGTAAAAACCGCAAAGGTGGAGCTGCTCCAGCCTCCCTGGGCCCAGTTCATGCTCAGCCATCCCCCTGTTCAGCTGCTGGGGAAAAATGACCTTTTGGATTAAATGCTGACCACAGGGAGTTCTTCATTCCTCATGCAAACACCGTGAGCTGGGGAAGGTCTCGGTTTTCCTGCTCCTCTCTGGTGCATCTGCAAACCTGCTAATGACCCTGCATTCCTTTTGTGTCCATTAACTGCAATTGGGAATCGTCTCTTAATGTGTTTAGACAGTGGCCAGAGCTTCAGCAGCGATCCTCAGGTACAGACTGATCCGAAGTGACAGCAGCAAAGACAAAAAGTTGTGCAAATATTTCGGGGATGAGCTGGAAATGCCCTGAGTTGTTCAGTGTCAAATTCTTTAATTGCCTGTTCTAAACACACCGAGCTGGTCCTGCTGCAGACAGCGAAATACTTTCCTTTTTATTTTTTTTTCCCAATATGGCAGATTTACGAAGTTTCATCTCATCAGTGGTTATTAGGAGTGTTAATCCTCCTTACTTCCCTTTTCTAAAGAAAATGTGGTGGAAGCTGGTGTTGAGGCAAGAGGGGGAAAAGATGCAGTGAGCCTGAGGTTATTGGGAATACAATGGTATGGAAGTGCTTTTCCTTTATATAGGGAACTGCTAATTGGGTGTTAGGGGCTGCTAACTTTATAGTCTTGTAAAACTGCACTGACTGGGGCTGACACTTGTGTAAAGTCTCCAGGGGGAAAAGCCAACTTTTCCTGTCACTGCACGGAAAAGGGAAGGAAACAAGGGAAAGAGCAGTTCTTGTGCTGTTTGTGCTTCAGGAATTCAGTTCTGTGATTTAACAGCAAGATTTCAGGCATCCTCGTGGTGTTTGTGAACTAATATTAAATGTTCTCTCTGAAAACAGCAGAACTAATTTTAAAATGGCCTAAACTTCATTTGCACGTAGCCAGACCCAGCTCAAATTGCCATTCCCGTGGTTTTCAGAGAGGCAGCAAGTGGAAATACATCTCCTGTGAGTTGGTGCCTGCAGAACCCAGGCAGGGGAGCAGCCCACAATTTGTATCTTGGGCACAAAAATGGGCAAATACAGTTCTGTCAGTATTTTTTCCATAGAGAGGTGGAAAGAATCTGTTGTTTTAAACACAGGCCATGCAGTTTGTACCTCTTTTCTTGCCTAAATAACAGAAATGATAGTGAACAGGTCTTGAGGATTTTTAGAAATCACATCTTTCTGAGGGAAAAAAAAAACAAACCATCATTTCCTTAACTTCTAAGATGTGTTAAGAGTATATAAATCTGAGTATTGGGCCTTGAGGGACTGCAGTGCTGGGCTTGTGCAGGTGCACACGGTAGTAAAGGCAATAAAACACACAAAGTGCTCAGTGCTCTTGATTTATTCAGATCAATTATTGAGTTCTCCTGTATGGAAACTGCACCAGCAGAGATGTCCCCCCTCCTTGGAAATGATGGAATGGGACACAGTGTTCCTGAAGGCTGCATGCACAAACCTCAGGATGCTGAGGTTAGGGAGAAACCAACTCTGGGTTTGTGGTTTTTTCTGAGATAGACAAAGGAAGTGTCAGTATTGTAAATAAAATATAGCTGTTAGAGGTGTGGAGTGTGTCCCTCCCACTCTGCTCCCTGGGACACTGAGGAAGGGACATGGCCAGCAGTGCTCTGGGATGGTGATTTATGGCCTTGAACTGGCACAGCCAAGTGTCTGCACTCAGAAAGAGAGAAAATGCCAGCAGAAAGCAGTGAGAGGTGACAAGTGTCCTCCAGGTGACAAATACCTGCGTGTCCCTTTGCATTTGAGAAACTGGTAATGACTAAATGATGGTGGAAAAACCTTTTTGTACATCTGGGGGAAAACCCCAAAGCTGTGATGCTTCTGGGCCCTGTGAATCTTTGATTCTGGGTCAGGGATAAGCCCCACTCTGGAGCTGTGCAGAAATGATGAAATTATATTTAATACCATATCACCAGTGGATATTATATTTATCAGGGTGAGTCCTTCCAGCACCTCACACCTGTCTGGCAGAGCAGCTGGCCAGATGTGCATCCCTGACTGGAACAGAGCCAGGGCCAGCCTGGGCACCAAGACATGGCCCTGATATCCCTGTTCCCAACAAAATTCCCTCTGGCAGGGGAAAGAGGGGTGAGGCTTCCTAGCCAAGCTGGAGGTGAAAATGTGCTTTTCCTCTGATTTTCCAAGCTCTGCAAGGATTCAGATGGGACTGAGGATTCACAACTTAGGTGAACAGAGCCTTCTGCCTGCAGCAGAAAGCAGAGCCAGAGCCTTGGTGGGCTCTGCAGGGGCCATCAGCCCTGAGCTCCTGGAGCCTCCCCAGCTCCAAATCCCTCTGGAGCTGGAGGAAGTTGTCTCTCCATCGGTTGTGCTGATGCCTCAGGGTTTGGCTTTTCTGTTTTCCAGATCCTGTGCTGCTTTAGTGTGTGGGTCTGGGCTCCATATCAGGGCATGGTGAGCTCTGTGCACAGAGCAGGGAGACAAAACAATTCCTGCTCCAGCTGGGGACCAAGGACAAATGATCCAAACCTCAGGCCCAGGAGCACAAACAACGTGGGCTGAAGAGAGAAAAACAAGAAGGATGGGACTGGATGGGCTAAAGCTGGAATTAGACAATGAACTCCAAGATGCAAATGGAGCAGAACTGATCAAAGTGCCAGAGCCGTGCCCGGTGTCCATTTTGTGCCCATTTTGGTTCCTCTTGGGTGCAGCCCTGGCTGGGCTCTTGTGCTGCCCAAGGTGGATCCATGGAGGAAATGCTTTTAATAAATCCTTTGAATAAATCCTTTTAATAAATCCCTGCTTTATTCTGTGACTCTGCCCAGCCTCTGCTCCAGCTCAGCCCTCACAAGGATCAGTGCAGGGAGCAATAATGTTCCCATCAGTTCCCCACCCCTCCTTTCCCTCTGAGGTCCTCCAGCAGTGGCACTCCCTGGCTGTGTGCCAGCTGTCTGCGAGGAAGGAGGGGTAAATCCTGATTTTATTCTTAGTCAGGGAAGGAAATGAGTGATTAAGTGTACATGGGACTCACAGAGTGTCCAACTTATTATCAGTGCTGGTATTCCAGCTATGCACAGCACATGGATCAGGGAGAGGGAAAGTATTTCCTGATAGCTGCCTCTGCCTTTCTTCTTGCCTGATGCAGAGATAAGGCCCTGCCCCGATGGATGGATCAGAGCTGGGAGATACAGAGATTGATTAGTTCTGTTACTGAGGGAATAGGTCAGATCCCTGCAGTACAAAGCTCAACTTAACTTTGATAGCTCTCAGGCTGTGCTTTTATGTTTTTCCTCCCCTCAAAAAGGGCTTTTATATCTACAAAGGGATGTTGAACTCCTTGAGAAAAATCTATTTGCAGAATCAAGGTGCGGAAAATAAAACAGCGC
This sequence comes from Dicaeum eximium, assembly GCA_013396995.1. Lineage (NCBI taxonomy): Eukaryota > Metazoa > Chordata > Aves > Passeriformes > Dicaeidae > Dicaeum > Dicaeum eximium. The sequence goes on along the minus strand of VWZP01004402.1, from coordinate 69,082 downwards.
TGATGCTTTACCTACAAATCTTCTTGGCTTTTGTAGTGACATTTAGTCTGTGCTTGAATGTCAGCTAAACCACCAAGGTGATGAGCATCTCACACAGACATCCTCTTAATGCTGCAGTGACATCTTCCCTCTCTATCTTTATTTACTTCAAAGATTAAACAGAATTTAAATCATTACATATATCCACAGTCGTGGGGGCTGCTCACTTTTTTGACTGATTCCAGTAAAGTTTGTGCCACACACCAGCTGAATTCACAGCTCCAGGCACGGGTTTGAAGAAGCTGTTAAAAATTATCCATTTTGCAGTGCAAAACCCCTTCCAGCCCTGTCCAGCTGTGTGGCTGTGCTTTTATAGGTTCTCCAATTCGGAACCAAAGTTCACGTGGTTGGTGGTTCCTCAGGATCCAGCCTGTGGAGCCAACAGGAACCTGTTACAACTCTCTGGCTTCATCTTCTAAAACCTGAAACCACTGGCAGGATTGACAGGAACCTTTACTGGGATTTTTAAATGGGTAATTTTTAACAACTCATCTGTCGCCTTGTTATTTAACCTTCTAATGTTTTCATTTTTAAATAAAATCTTCTCACACTAAACTTTTGTAAATAAACCTCTATTGTTCTAACTAAATCTCTTTTATTTACATATTTCTATCATAAATAATTTTATAAATAATTAATTTTATAACAAATATAGTTAAAAAAGTAATAATTTCACCTTCCAATCACACTTCTTTTACAAAATTCCATAAATACTAAAACTCACAATAAACCTTCTTCTTTTATCCTAAAATTCATCTCATATCCTTTCATCTATATTACTCATAATATAATAACACTCATCAGCAAACCCTGATGTGGTACAGAGGGAGGCTGTGAGGAATCAGGAATTGAGGAATCCTGTTGTGAGGAATCAGGAATTGAGGAATCCCGTTGTTCTTGTGTCTGTCCACATAAAAAGTTTGATGGAGAGGGTCCAAGGAAGTAGCAACAAGATTTGGAATCCACAGCTTTAAAAGTATGGATTGAGTGATGGGAAATGTTCTCTGTGGACCAGCATGGCTGGAAATGAGGAAAATTACTTTCCCACTGAGAATAATTTACTGCTGTGCTCTTATAATACTGTGGAATATGAGGGAGAGGCCTCTGCTGTCCCTGAAAAGTTCCAGGTGACTTGGGACATTTGGGACATTTCTGAGTGGAGTTTGCCTGGCTCAGGAGCTGCTGAGGACAGTGCTTTGGAGCAGTTCCATCGTGGTGAGCTCTAAGGCTGGATTCCCTTTGGAATACCTGTTCTGGCAGCCCTGGGAATGCCTTCGGAGCTCCCTTTGGCATCCTTTGCTCTTTTGTGGTTTTGTTTGCTTTGCATCTCACGTGCCTGTTTGTTTCCCAGAGATGTGGAGTTGTTTATCTGGATCATCAGGGGATATCCAATCTGTTGACATGTAAATACAGCAGCTTGTATCTGTGGAGCTTTTGTGGTCGCTGATCTACAAATGATTCCCAAGTTGTTATCTCTGTTATTGTATTGCACTGCTCGCTATTTTAAAGCACATTTATGTGGTTTTAGCGTGTCCTGGATATTAAAAAAAAGCAGGAGTGAATTGTAATCAAATAATTCCTGGGATAGTGGAAGGTGTCCCTGCCTGTGGAAGGAGATGATCTTTAAAGTCCCTTCCAACCTAAAGCATTCTGGAATTCTGTGATGCAGATGAACCCCAGCTGATCACATCTCTGGTCTGATGCTGTCAGAGCTCCCCTCACACACGGTGCTACCTGAGAAGGTGATTTTGGGGAACATGTTCATCCTTGTGCTGAGCAGGAGTCGTTGGTGTGGAAATGTCTGGGGAGCTGAACCCAAATCCTCAACCCCAACTCATGGAATCTTCTGGAGTGGTGGCTGTGGCTCTACCTGAAAGGGGAAATCACTCTGGGAGGATTTATCATCAGAACAGTCACTTTTTGGTGTCCTGCAGCGATGTGTGAAAAGGTGGAAGTGTTTGGAGCCCTGGAGTCGCGGCTGAGGCCGGGCATCGCTTCCAGCTCTGCACAGCAAGGCCCCGAGTGCCGAATTGCACTGCCCGAGCCAAGTTTTGTCAGCAGGCTCTCACTTTTTCCTTTCCATCCATTATCTTCACCTCAGGGAGATGACTCACGGGGTGAAGGTTGCCCATGTGGATCAGGTTTGCGGGCCTGGCGTTTCCAGGCCGCCGGATCCCTTGGCGGAGCAGCGCCGAGCGCCGCGTTGTTGCAACACGTTCAATTGCTTTAAACGCAATCGACCTCCCCATCACGCTCGGGGTTGATCATTGCCATATTTGTAAAAGGAAAGCTGAAGACATTTTCTTGGCACGGGCCAAACCCCACCACGCAAGGCCGTAACGTGATCCGGGGCTGGAGCAGCTTTAGGAGGACTTGGAGGGAAATGAGCCCTGGGAGCCTCAGCGTGGGGATGCTGCCTGAAACCCTCCAGGATGTAAAGACTTTTAAAGCACTCATTTCGCTTGGTTGAATTAGGTTTAGGCAGTTTTACTTCTCAGACCTTCCAGGTTCATTCTGGTTATCTCAGAGCCCACTGTGACACCCCCAGATAACATAAGTGGCTGCAGTTTGCTTTTGTTCTTAAACTCTGCATTTAAAGACAGCCTGGAGGTGTGCATTTGTTTTTATTAACACTTGGCACAGCCAAAAATGTGCACAGTCTTGATAAAGACAGGGTGGCTGAGAGTGGCTGTTAACTCTGGAGGTTTCTGCATTCGTTTTCCATCCATCCCTCACGGATCCTGCAAAGGGAGAGCTCCAGGTGGCTCAGGAAGCTGTAAAAGAAAAGCTCTGAGGTGAATACACCAGATTATTGTACTCAAAACCCTCAAATCTCATTTGTCAGCTAAACATACCATTAGAATTAAAATATAAAAACCAGTGAAAGATAAATATTTCGACAATATCACTCCACTGAGGAGACTTTTCTGCATTACTGAACACCACCACCACATATTTATAATAAAATGTCCCGTGGATTTAAACAATGCATTCAGTCATTTGCTGAGGAGCTTCTGGAATACCATTGTTCCCAGGCATGACTTTATTTTCTGGGTAACTCTCAAGTTTCAAAGCTATTAAATGTTATTATTCAGCCACCTCTCCTCTCCCCCTGCCCTTCTCTCAGCAAGCCTGTGCCACTCAGCAGCCCCTCCTGATTAGACTCTGTTGAGAAACGAGCAGGTGAATGAGCTTTTTGTGCTCTTGGCCACTGGGATTTGGGGAGCCAGGAATGAAGGTTTTATTGCCCCAGTGGGTTTTTAACTCTCTGAATTCCTGGCTTAGGACAACAAGGGTTGAGCACATCCTTTGTGTTTGCTTCTCCATGGAACGTTGTGTTGGAGCCTCTTCTCTTCCTGGAGCTCTGTAGGAATCCTTCTGGCCACTTGAGCAGGAGAGTTTTGGATTCCAACCTTTTAATATTTTTTTCCCTCCTGAAACACTTTGCATTTTAACATCCTCTAGTTCTGCTCTTTTGGTTATTTGGTGCCAGGCCTTGATTTGGGAATTGGATTAGCAGGGAGGTAATCAGCACAGAACACCAAAATTTCCAAGCTAAATTCTGGAGGAAGGAAGGAAAAGGGAGATTATACTGCAGCCTTACTAATGCCTTTGGACATGCTCAGAAGTGAGACATAGAGCTATAAATAAACATGAGCTAATAGATTCCCATCGTGCTATCCTGCTTTGGGATGATACTGTACTATAAATAAAGGGACAGATATAAACAATAAACAAACCCAAAGGAATGGCTGGAGCTGTGCCAGGGGAGGGTTAGGGTGGATTTTGGGAAAGGTTTTTCCCCCAGAGGGTGCTGGGCACAGCCCCAGGGCTGCCAGAGCAGCTCCAGGAGGGTTTAAACAGCGCTGCCAGGGATGGACAGGGTGGGATTTTGGGGTGTCTGGGCAGGGCCAGAAGTTGGACTTGATGAATCTTGTGGATCCCTTCTAACTCAGGATATTCCCTGATTCTGTATGTAAAATACCCTGAAATTTACTGCAAAACCCCATATTTTTCTTCTTTTTCCTTAAAATGTCTCAAACTACACCAAGGGAAATATAGGTTAGATATTAGGAGAAAGTTTTGCACAGAGAGAGTGATAAAGTTCTGGAATGTTCTGCCCGGGGAGGTGGTGCAGTCCCCACCCCTGGGTGTGTTTAACAAAGCCTGGATGTGGCACTGGGTGCCAGGGTTTAGCTGAGCTCTTGGGGCTGGGCTGGACTCGATGATCTTGGAGGGCTCTTCCAACCCAGTGACTCTGGGATTCTGTGAATTCTGTGAAAATCACCTAAAAGACTCCCCAAATCTGTCTGGAAGCTTTGAGAAACTCCTTTGAATAAAAGAAACGAATAAAATAAACCCCCCAAACCAACACCTGTCCCTCAGCCCTCAAAGCCACGCGGTTTTCCAGTACTCCAAGGACTTGGAGAGAGGGAAGGGATGTTCAGGAGGTGTTACCTCAGAGAATATTTGTAATTATTGTGATTCAGCCTTTGCTAATGGCTCCCACACGGTGTCATTGCCACGTTCTCCCCTCCCAGCTCAGCTCTGTGGGAAGTGCTGATTCCCTTGATGTGGGTGGTGTTGGACAGGAAAGGGAAAAACCAAGGGAAGAGAGGAGATGTTTTAACATAGTCCAAAGCAGTGCTGGGTGAAACTGAGAAATGGAAAACACAGAGCAAGTTGGGGAATGAAAAATCCTCATTGCAGGATTTGGTGGCCTCAAGGGTTAACTGTAAAAGTCGGTGGTGGGAGCTCTATGCTTGGTTTAGCTGCAGCAACATGAAATGAACTTTTCAGGGTGCAGGAGGGAATCATTTTGCATAGGGAAGAGGCAGGAGTAGATGGAAATGTTGCTGATTTCCCAACAGAAGAGGGGAAAGTGAGACTCTCAGCCTGGTTCATTGAAGTTTCAACATGATTTCACTCCATGCTTGTTGCCAGGTTAACCAGCAACTGTTGATTAAACAAACTGAAAAGCATTCTTCTGGCCAGGTCTGACCATGTCACCATTTTGGGGCTTTTTATAAGGTGTTAAATGAGATTCTGACATCCTGGGATGTGCAGATGGGCTGGTGTGAGCCTCAGAGACCCCGAGGGTCTGACCTGCCTCATTGGGACTGTCAGGACAGCAAACTCAGGCATTTTAGAAGCTTTTTGACAATTTAAAAAGCACTCAGCCCAAATAGTTAATCTGTGTCTCTCTTCCCCCTCCCCAAGACTCAAAGAGAAGGGAGCCAAGGAAAAATTTATTAGAGCACAGCATGCCCATTCCTTTTTCTAATGTTAACTAGGAGTGTTGGATTCTGTTAAAATCCAGAGTTAAAATTGAGAGGGATTTAACCCCTTCCTCCCCAGCAGTGAAGAATCAATACAATGCCCTGCCAGGCACAGCTGATTTCTTGGTTTTAGGTTCAAAACCTTCACCTGAAGGTGGGGTGGCTTCAGCCAGCAGAACCATTCAAAAGCAGATGAGCTCTTCAGGCAGCAAAAACCAATTTTGAGAGAGGCTGGAGTCAAACTGGGGCACATCCAAAGCCACGTGCAGTGGGGGCTGCAGAGCCCTGACCTGCACATCCGAGGCTGAACTGAAGCCTTGCCCCAAATCCCCAGTGGGACATCAAAATCAGCACCTCCAGCACCTCCTCAGCAAGGGCAGCTCTCAGGGAATGTGCCAGGGGCTCCCTCTGGAACAGCGTGTCCATTGTAGGGAAATGAAACCAGCATCCATCTTCCCCGTGCTGTGATCCCACTGTTTGATCATCACATCTCTCTGACCATTCCCAGCCACAGATAACACACAGAGGGATTTTTTCCAGCATTCCTCTCTTTGCTGTTAGACAGAATGAGTGTTTAAGCTTCTATTACCTGTAAAAATCTATAAATTTAGGAACAGGAGAGCTGTCAGGTGGAGGTTTGTGCTCTTCCTGAGCTGCACAGGCTGACAGACAACACTGGAATGAATGGGGTTTGGAGGAACAAAAAATACCCCAAACCCCTCCATCCCCTGGTGTGCTCCAGGAAATCCTTGGCACCAGCAGGAATCAGTGGATGGCCTACAAATCAGCCTGGATCCTTTGGAGAGACAGAACTGGGAAAGATGCACTGGAACAGAACCCACCAGGGCTCATTTGAGATGATTGCCTTGAAGGCATTTCCAGCCTGGGGGGACAAAAGCTGACAGGCCAAGAAACACTTACAGTGCTCTATAATCAGGAAATAATTAACTTCTGATTGTGATGGTGTGAATTATAACATCTGTATTGTCTCACCCTTCACATGAGACTGAACATGGAATAAAAGGTTTTAAAACAGCTCTCAGTTACCCCATCTCTGGGTCAGAAAAAGGCTTTATCCCACATCCAGGAGATCCTTGGAGCAGCAGGTACCAGTGATGAGGACACCAGGGTGCCTCCTTTGGAGCCAGCATCCCCCAGCCCGTGCTGGGTTTCAGCTGGAGCCAGGGAATCAGCAGAGCCCTCGGCTCCTCCCTTCAGGCCAGGCTTAACTCTTCCCTGCCCCGGGAATTGTCCAGCATGAGCAATGGGAACAGAGCCCAGGGTGAGCCTTGAGCTGCCTTTCCTAGGCATTTATTCATTATGGCATCCACTGCAGCCTCCAGTGGAAAGCCCTTTGCACATCTGGAGCATTTAAAAAGCACTTTGCAGGCTCTGGGGTGGCTGTCAGGGCTGAGCTCACACTTCTGTCACAGCACATGAGGATTTCTCTCCTTTATCCACCCATTTATATCAGCAGGCAGGAATTTCCTCAGAAAGCCCTTCTGCTCCCTGGGGAGCACAGAGCCAACCCAGAAAGGGTTAAATAGGGCTGGGATGCTGCAGTTGGGCAAAAATCAATTGTTCAGCCTCGCTCTGCCCAGCTCCATCCTCTCCATGTGCTTTCCTCAGCTGCATCCAAGACAAGTTCCTTCTCTTCTCTTCTCTTCTCTTCTCTTCTCTTCTCTTCTCTTCTCTTCTCTTCTCTTCTCTTCTCTTCTCTTCTCTTCTCTTCTCTTCTCTTCTCTTCTCTTCTCTTCTCTTCTCTTCTCTTCTCTTCTCTTCTCTTCNTCCTCTCCCACTGTCACACGGGTGGGTCACACTGACCCCACTTTTAAAATGATACAAAAATATTTTTATAAAAACCATCCAGGAGTATGAACTTCCAGCATTTAACCCTGACTTCTCAAAACCCAAATCACAACTTCTTGTGATGCAGAAGGGGTGAATTGTTATCAATTGTTCTGATTTGTATTTGTCCTTCTTGTTGACTTGGCTCCCTCAGCACTGTATCCATGCTCCCTAAAATCCAGAATTTTGGAGCAGCCAGAGGAAGCAGCTGCAGGGTAATTTTCACAATCCAGGAAACAAATTCAGATAGTCTCAATATTTATCAGTCGATGTCAGGATAAATTTACTAGAGAGCTGAACTTAAATTATGATAGATCCATTCTATACCTGTTGTTTCTCTTCCTGCACTGTGTGCTTTTTCTTTCCTGGAGGTATTAAATAGCTCTATAAATCCTGGTAATCCTTCATTCATGGGATTTAAGGGAAAAAAAACTCCAGGAAGAGGCTGTCAGGAGAATGGACAGTTATTTCCAGAGCATGTGCTGCCAAAAAACTCATTGTTGGAGTGTTAGGATGGCTTCTGTCACAGAAAGGAATTTGCTCAAGGAGTTGGTTTCTTGTAACAACTTTTGCTAAAACATTTGACCACTTGATTCAGTCTCACAGCATTTTTTTTTTTTTTCAGATGGAAAAATAAGGATCCTCCTTAGTTCAGGAGAATTTTTTCCCCCTAAATATGAATTATTGTGCCGCTGCTTTGGGCAGCCTGGAAAATCTCTTTTGGGGTGGGGATGAATTGCCTCACAAATGTCAGTGATTGTTGGCTATCAAGGAAAAGGTGCTGCTCCTTTTTCTGAAGAAGAAAATGCTGGGGTTAATGCTGGGGCTCTGGGAAAAACCTGGAATAATGAGCAGTCATGTGAGAGTGGGATTCCTGAGGTGCATCAATATGGCAATTAAACAAACCTGAGTAATTACAGAGAGCCCATCATGAGCTGTTTGAAAATCTCACCCTGGTTTGGGTTGGAAGGGACTTAAATCCCACCCAGTGCCACTGCAGGGACACCTCCCACTGTCCCTTCCAGCCTGGCCTTGGGCACTCCAGGGACAGCCACAGCTGCTCTGGGAATTCCATCCCAGCCTCCCCTTTAACCCTCATACTCAATATTCTCATATTGCTGCCCAATCCAAGCTTCATTAAAAATGGGATTTTTAGTTTCATCTGAATCATTTTGACTTTTACAGTTTTTTTTCCCCCCAGGTTTGTAACCCAAAGTTCAGTGGTTTAATAACAAGTCCTTTATTTCTGTAATTATTGTTAAAGAGGGGAGAGGGCCAGAGTGGAGCCTGGTATTTAATTTTATTTTTAAAAGTCTCAGATGGTGCTTGGAAGGCCTGACCTATTATCTAAAGCTGGAGCTGAGCTGTCCTTTTCCCTCTCTGGGACAATCTCAGTTCAAATAGATGCTATAAATAAAATTATAGCTCAAAGCACTATAAAGTGTAAAATAATTCTTCTCATCTCCATCCTCTGCTCTGCACATTTAAGGAGAAGATTTATTATTACACAGGTTTTGCTGTGAATAAATCTTCATTTCCTAGAAATGCTCGTTGGGTGTAATTCTTAAAAGCTCACGTATGAAACGTGAAGGAAACCATGAATTTAATCCCAAAAGCAGTTTAGTGGAGGAGCTCTGAGCTGGAGCAGTCCTGATCCAAAGCCAATCCATGGAAAAGCTCCGATGGATTTTGGATCTTGGCCCGCAGTTCTGGCTCCCCACCTTGTTCCCAGCTGCTGAAGTGCCTTAAAAGAGGCTAAAAATACCTCAGATAGTTCTGGAACATTATTTTTTGTATGTAAGAAACTGTTTTAGTTGCCCTGTTGAGCTGTGGGTGGTCCATGGCTGTCTCTGCTGGTCCCTTGGGCTGGGCTTGGGGAAACTGGGAGCCTCTGGAGTGGGCACTTCCCAGTTAGCCAGCAGAGTTTGGAGAACAAAAATGAACAGTGGCTCTTGGGATGCTGTGGGTGTCTAAGGGATGCTGTGGAAAAGAAACCCAAAAAAGAAAAAAAAAATTATTCTAAAAAAGGAAATTTTCATTTTTTTAGGGGAGAATGCAGCTTCAGGAGGTGGGAATGCAGGGAAGGTGTGGTGGGTTGGACACATTTGGGTGTGGGGTGTCCCACACTGAGCTCTCTCATCCCCATCCTTTCCTCTGGGCTGTTTCTCCTTCTGAATGGTGGGATGGGGAGAGACACAAAAACTTTATTTCTCTCTGCCCAAACAAAAGGCGTCAATAGAGGCACCAGTTTGAGAAACAGGGATTTCAGTTTCAAGGAATCTGTTGAAACTGTTGTCCTGAGGAGCTGAGGCTGCCCCTGGATCCCTGGCAGCGCCCAAGGCTGGGCTGGAGCAGCCTGGGACGGTGGGAGGTGTCCCTGCCATGGCAGGGCTGGCACTGGATGAACTTTTAAGGTCTTTCTCAACCCAAGTCAGTCTGGGATTCTCTAATTCTGTGAAATCAGTGGAGAATTCTCTGAACTCAGCAGAACTTGGGTAAGACTTCAAATTCTCCCCCATTTTTGGGAAAGGTGCTGTTGGAGGGCCCAGCTCAGGAGGACTAAAGGGTGGGCACTGCATTTTTTTAGTCCATCATTTTGCCCAAACCCTGCTCCATCCTTTCCCCTTCCTGTGGTTTATCCATTCAGATCCTGGATTCCTTTAAGCAGGGATGAATCCCATTTTCTCTCAGGCAGGCAATTGTGGTGGCAGCAGCACCAGGGATATTTTCCCCAGCCCTGTCTCAGGAAATGCTTGACAAAAAGCAGCTGCAGCAGTTCCCAGCTCACAGCATTTCTGAATCATTTCAGCCCTGTATCAGGGCAAAACCCAAGGATTTGGGATAACTCTGAGCTTTGGGAAAAGTCTGATTCTGCTCTAAACTTGAGCACTGGTGCTTTACTCTGGAATAAAAGCCCTGCCCATGAGCATCTGTGAACTCTGCACAAGTTCAAAAACCAGAACCAGACCCACACTTTGTGGCTTCAGCCCATCTTTCATTCATTAATTTCTAAAGTATTTTATGGCCTTGGTTATCTGGCTGCTTCCTGATGCCTTTAACAGCTTCCTCAGAGCAAGTGAAGGTAATAAATTTACAATCCCCGTTCTTAGGGCAGTCTTAAGCTGAGTCACTTTCTTGAAAATAAAATAAAAAAAGGGAGGGGGGGGTTCATCGTTTGATCTCTGGATGTCTGGCAGCTGGTAGGGAAACAATGCAAATAATGACTGTGACTGATGAAAGGGAGAGGAAGAAAATTTGGTAATTGGGCATGCAGGGAAATGTATGAAGTGGAAGATGCTGGATCAATCACTGGGGCTGGGCTTAGGGGGGTATTCCCAGCAGCATTCCCAGCTCGGGGCCCTGGTGGCAGCATAACTTGTTAATCATCACACCAGCAGAGTGCAGCTCCATAACTCAGCCTTTTGTGCTGCTGTGGATGCTATCGAAGCATTCCTGGAACAGCCATTTCCTTCTCGACCTCCATGGAAACGGCCGTAAAACAATTCTGAAAATGTCAGGAGAAACTGCATCTAATGTGCAGCTTTGGCCAAAGAAAACACACTTGGGTTTTGGAGCCTTCCCACCAAAACACTGAAACCTTAAAGCTGCTAATAGGCTGTGCATCAGTGCCTGAGCACTTCAGCGTGACATTTAATAAAATGGAATTCATATCCCAGCCCTGCTGAACTCACAAGGGCCACTGGAAACTTTCCAGAAGAGATGACACAGAGAGGGAAGGGCACAGAGGGACCAGCTGTGCCACCAACACCACAGCAGGAAGGGTGGCAAAGGCTTCAGACCATCCCACACTGTGTCACTGCCCTGGGAAGGAGCAGTTGGAGCTGCTGGTGAATGTGGCAGGCATTTCACACCAAGGAAAATGTGACATCTCCGAGCGAGCCACGCTGACAACAGCAGGGCCTGTCCACGCCTTTCATTCCTGGAATTTGGATTTTTTTCTAAATCTGCTTCTTGGCAGCAGGGAAAAGGAGAAGATTCTGCATGATTTAAGTTGCCTCTTGAAAAGCAGGTCTGTGGATGGGACAGCCCAGTGCTGCAGGTGAACAGGAGGAGCTCAGGACAATTCTGTGCCACGGGGTGTCCACAGTTCCTAACTCCCCTGAGGGGCCATGGGGAAGGGTTTGACAACCACTGGGAATGCTCTGTGTGCCACAGAAACCCCTTTGAGGGTAAGATCATGGAATCATGGAATGGTTTGGGTTGGAAGGGACCTTAAACATCATCAGGGAGGTGTCCCTGCCACCCCTGCCATGCAGGGACACCTCCCACTGTCCCAGGCTGCTCCAAACCCATCCAGCCTGGCCTTGGGCACTGCCAGGGATGCAAGAACTTCCCTGAGGCACAGATTAGCCAGATCTTCCAGACCTCTCCCTTCCCTCCTCCACTGGAAGGCACCTACCATAAGGAACCTTCTCAGGGCTGTTTTTCCATCACCAAAATCCCTTTTGGTGCCGTTTCTCCATAAAATCAAACTCAGAGGGACACTTGGATCAACAAAACACATTTCACTATGGAAGGAGCAACCTGGAATGATTTGAGCGTATCCATCCTTGTAACTCCTTAGAAACACTCAGGAGGGTCAAAGGTTGAAGCCAGTCCTGTGAAGAATCCCAAATTGCTGAACTTCTCAGGGCATCTTAGCAGGAATGTTCATTAAGAGGAGTCACACATGGACCACGCTGAATGCGTTGTGCACCCAGTAAAACTTCAACAAAAACCCTCAAACCCATTTTTCCTGAACCTATTCCAGGGCCCAATCCAGCAGAGATTTTAGTAAAGTTAAGTTTAGTTGAGTTGAGGCTTAAGTTTGTGTTTAAATACTCAGCTGTAAGAGGGTCCATATCAAAAAGGGACTAGAACCACAAAAAACCAGCCCAAAATGCCAAGGATACCAGATGATCCCACGTTCCTGAGCTTGAAGGGAAGAATTATTGTGGATCTCTGTCCATATTTATCTGTTTCATGAGCATCTCACAGTGTATTTGTTGTTAATTGGAAATCCATGCTTCTCTGCTGTGACACACACAGTCCATGCCTCTCTTTCAAAATGCTTCATGTTTATAAATATGAGTTATTTCTAGGTTCTTGTTTATGTAAAACAATATTGATTATAGGAGAACTTCAGACAGTTTCTCCCAGAAGTTCCTGTTTAAATTCCTTTTCCCTTAACAACACAAATACTGCTTTTTTCCTTTTTTCCTTTTTTTTTTGAGAAAGAACCCATGAATACCTAAAGGTTTTCACCATGTAATTAATACATCACCACCTTGAAAAGGCTCAAACTTTGCTCAAGGTGTATCAGCAAGAGCAGACAAAACATCCTGGAGTTATTTTTCCAGAGGACGGTCGGGACTGGCGTTGCAGTAAATCCCAAATGCCGGCTCAGCCGTGCTTATCCTCCCTTTGCAGTGAAGCCAGCTCAGAATGTTGGAAGCCCTTTTGCTGGACATCCCTTGCTTCAGCTGCTCCCCTCCCCAGCTTGGCAGGGAGGGATTATCAGAATAATTCTCAGAACGTGGCAGTGAGTTCATGGAACGATGGCACCGGCAAAACCAGCGCCTTCAGCGGAAAAACAGCTCGGAAAAACGGGAGGGAAGTGGAAACATTTCACCTCCAGTGCAGTGTTTGCCCTGGGAAAGCCTCGGTGTGGGCTGGGAAGAAGATTCCCACTCTGTTCCAGAGCTTTTGGTTGGTTGCAAATGCTGCTGGTGGGGTGTTGGTTCCCTGGGAGCACTGGGGAAGGTGGAAAACATCGGGATTTCCTGCCTGGTGCCAAAGCAGAGCCCATCCAGGAGCACAGAGCACAAACATTTCTTGCATTAAAAAGAGGTTCCAAATAAATCCACAATTCTTAAAATGGGGAAAAGTGGGAGAAGCTTGATGTGGACGTTGCTTTGGCTCAGCCTTAGTAATTCTCCACAGGCCCTCCAGGATTTATTCCACAAATTCTGCAATTTTCTTGTTTTTCCTGCTCTTACCCCTTCATCAAGCTGATCAAATCCACAGGCTCATCAATTTTCCAATAGGATTCCGCCAGTTCTATTCCTGCCACCCCAGCCAAGAAGTCCTTGGAATTGCACCACTCTCAGATTTATAATTAGAAATATTTTAATTGCTGTCTCTCATGGAGAGGAAGATAACTTATCTCTCCTAAAAACAAACAAATCCAAATGGAAGGAATTCATGCATCATTAAATCATTCTCCCCAGAAAACCTACAAGCAAGATGGATGATACAGGGGAGAGATAAGAGGATTAGAAATATAGTTTTAAAATTGTCTTAAGGGGGAAAGTTTACACCCACAGGAGTTAAATGATACCCAGATCAGTTACAGAGAATTAGCTCAGCCCCAATTAAACAAAGATATTGGCAAAATAAAGCTAGAAAAATAAAATTATAGGCAGCTTCTTTCAAAGCTGGGGTGGGTTTCAAAGAGCAGAAAGGCTTAAGAAAGGAGAAGTGAAATATTCGAGAAATTCAGAAGGTTTTTAAGTAGAGTTTAAGTATTGCCTGAATAGGTTCAAGTATAATTTTTTAATCCTTTCCACACGTTTTGGAGCAAGGCATGAAATTGTGCATTAAAATAAAATACTCCAAGCTGACAAGTTGGAGACAACCTGGAGCACCCAGGAACTGAAGGAACCTGGGATAAATGCAGGAATCCACACGAGAGCCCCCAAAAAACGGGGATGTGGGAGCTGGTTCCAATTCAGAACCCACTTTGGCTTTCATCAGAACCTTGAAACTCGCCCAAGCCGTGCCCAAACTGATGAAATTGGGTTCAGTGCTCTGTCCTCTTTTCTCTCAGCACAATTTGATTTATAATCTTTATTTTAATCTTTGGGATGGCCACTCCAGCCTCAGGAAATGCCAAGGTGAGCCCTTCCAGAGGCACTTCCATGCCATGGGATCCCCTCAAACACACCGACAGCAGCAGGGTGAAATTCTGCTGTTTGGATAATCCCCCAGCCCCGGCACAATACAATATTTTGCTTCAGATGGCTGAATTTTATTTTTTTTCCCCTTTTTCTCTGGGGCTTTCTGAAATATTGACATTAATCTGCTCAGTTGGAAGCAGCCCAAGCTTCCGTATTCCTTATCCTCCCCGATCGTCTGCACTTCAGATCTGTTTACCAAAGGGCCTGGATTGCATTCCCATAAATCCTGGGATTGGGCTTTGCTGTGATATTAATTTATTGGTGCATTTTCAACATCAATTACTCTCTATCTCAGCAGACATAATTCTCTCTTCAAAGCACAGAGAAAACTCCGCAGCCCTCGGCTTTCCTCACCCTCTGCCCTCGCTGTGCTCCGCCTGGAGGCACCGAATGTGGATCTGAGCAGCAGCAAAACATCCCTGAGAAGGGTCCCTCCTCCAGGGATATTCTGAATTTCCCGATGTTCTGCTGGAATGCTGGTCCAGAGGTTGACAGCAAACCCACTTTTGTGTCTGTAGGAAGGAGCTTGGAATTGTGGTGGAAGCTCAAACATCTGAATGGGAGAGCGGGAGAGGGCAAAGCCTTTCAAAATGCCAAGATTTAAAACCGGTTTTAAGAGTTTGAGTTGAAGGGAGATCATCAGCTCTTTTATTTTTTGAAACCTGCACAGCAGGAATAAATACCTGCAGATGTGCACATCTGCATTCCAGCCCAGAGCTTCCCACTCCACCAGGCATTGCCCATTAGGGGAAAACCATTCCAAGTCTTGACTTCAACCATTCCAAGTCTTGACTTAAACCATTCCAAGTCTTGACTTCTCCAAATGAAAAGTGGCAGAAGACAATTGTTTGAAAAAGATCTTCATCCCAGATCTATCACCCCCCTCTCCTAATATTGCAGGGAAAAGTGATGGGAGGGAAAAACTGCTTTAGTGAACAAGAGTTAAGTGCCTTCATTTTCTTCCTTCCTTTGGAATGTAAGCGGGGCCCTGGAAATGAAAAATAACTTCTCTTTTAGTGACCTGTTTCAGGCTGGAAGTGCTGCTGCAGTTTAAGGAATGCCTGTCAGCCTGTCCCTGATGCAGAGGGGGAAAATGAGAAGCACATGGGGCTTTGATCCCAAACCTGACACAGTTTTCCCCTCACCCCCTGCCCTTGGAGGTGCTCGGGGTGGGAGCCTTGCAGCCTGTGCTTTCCCAAAAGTGGGAGCATCTCCCTGCTGCTTTTGGCCAGAATTAATTGGCATTGAATAAGAATTATAATTATTGCCCCTTGTTTTTTTCACTCAACATCAGGAGTTTTCAGCTCTCGGTAGTGCAATGAGAAAGTCACAATTTTCCATTTTTTTTTCCTAAAAACCCAAATCCATTCCTCGCATTGGGAGTGAGACCTGCAAGTGCTGTGAGGGGATTTCAGAGGCAGAAAACCCCTAAAATTTTTCTTACTTTTTTTCCCCCCACTGGCCCAATCAGCCCAACCAGAGCTGGATCCCATGAAATGATGGAAAATCCTTATTTTCAGCCCACCACCCCTTTGAGATTTATTCCTGTGCAGCTGCCACAGGAATTCCAGCTTCCCTCTTAGCCTAACTTTTCCCTAATTTTCCCCCTATTCCTATATATATTTTCTCCCTAGCTCTATATATTCTATTTATATATCGATTTCTCTATCATTCATTTAAATCCCCCTATTTTGTCCAATAGTTATTCTTTAGTGGGTTATTAATTCCAGTGGGAGGGGAGTGATTTTTCTGCAGTCCCTTTCCATTGGGATACCTTTCCATCTTGCCCCACCAAACTGCAGCACAGATGTTAAGCACATTTCACTGTGCACTCAGCGTGTGCATATTTTTAACATAACTTGTCTTGAAAATATTTATTCAAGCCAAGACAACAGAAAATTAGAGTAATTTGATTGCTCAGGCTTAAGGAATAGATTACTACTGTTCCAGATGTAAGGAACAACAGACTACTTGCTCTCTCCAGGCTGAAAAAAAACCCCCTTTGGCTCCTGATTCCAACCATATTTCCTATTATGTTCCCAGTAAATCTTTTAAAAATTGAACACTTTTAAAGATTTTCACTTCCAACTTCTGCCAGCCGGCGTTAGGAGAGTTCCAGCCCCAAATCAGCTCCTTAGGAAGGGGTTCAAAATGGGCCCTGCTCCAAGGGGGCAATTACAAAGTGAGGTTATAAATCATCCTTGCTGGGGAATCAGGGTGCCAGATCTCTCTGGATCTCACTTGGGGCTTGGACCGTGCAGGGTTGTCAGCAGTCAGTGCTGATTTAATTCCAAAATGAAGCATTTGGCACAAAAGTTGCATAATCTGGTTTGCAGGTTGGTTTTTTTCCCTTCTCATCTTCAACTAAATTATTTTTTTGTTTAGATCTGCAGTTATCACTCCAATTTTGGACCCGTCCTAATTGGGCTGTTCCCCCTCTCTTGGCGTGACTTCCCTGCATTACCATTTTAATGTTTTAATGCTGATTCTTTGTGTCACTCACCGTGTTCCTGAAGGTGCAGGAATGTGCAATAGGACAGCGAGATGGAAACCCTGATTGGCCTTCCCAGGATTTCAAAGACCTGTTCCCAACAGCTCATGGTTGTGCAAGCAGATTTCAGGAGATTGTGGGGCTGTGGAAGGATATTTTAAGGTGAACTTCTCTTCATGTGAGAGCTGCTGACACAAAACCAGGGTCACAACTCCCCAATAAAGATGACGGGCAGATATTTTGCTAAAATTACGATTTTGCTGTGGGTCTCATCTCCATTATCCCCTAAGTACCATTTCCCTTTATTTCTGGGGGTATTTGCTGTTTTTGTCGCTCTCAAAGACAGAAAGTCAATGATTAATAAAGAAAGAATTAAGGTGGAAGGTCACATGTTGTTAAAGAAAGGATCATTCTCAGGCTGTCTCTGGTGTTTCCCCCAAACTCTGTGCTGATCCCTTCTCCATAGGCTGCTCTGTTTATTTGGAAGATTATTTTTCAAGGATTAGCTTTCTCCTTTTTTTTTTTTTTTTTTTCTTTTTTTTTCCCCCTGACCTTTTTCAACAAAAAAAAGTCTGTGTAGGGTTTTCCAGAGCCTGCACCATGCAACTTAAAGAATTCTTCATTGCAGATCCCCCCCCTCTCTGTGCCACCAGCTGACTCTGCTCCAGCAGTGCATGGAAAAGAGAAAACCTTTGCTCCAGTGTCTGCTTTTACTTCAGGAATTTTCTCATTTAGGGTGAAGATGAGCATGAGGAAATAGCCAATAATTGCTCTTACACAACAATAATTGTTCTTGTTCAGCAGCTCCCTGGGTTTAAAATGATTTCCTTCTTTTCTGTATTCTGGGCAGCAAAGAATGCCAGATATTT
Source organism: Dicaeum eximium (assembly GCA_013396995.1). Lineage (NCBI taxonomy): Eukaryota > Metazoa > Chordata > Aves > Passeriformes > Dicaeidae > Dicaeum > Dicaeum eximium. The sequence continues at coordinate 51,597 of VWZP01004402.1, read as the reverse complement.
CTGCAGTAATGGCAGATTTTTCTCCTGTCAGAGCTGAGCGAAGTAAAGTGAAGTAAAACACCAATTTTGCTCCTTTTTGGACAAACCTTGGGCCTGGGTGTAACCATGGGCATCCTTAGGGTCCATCCTTAAAGCCAGGTTTAGTGAAGAGCAGCCCTTGGAATCACAGCTCCCTCAATCTGAGGCAATGACAGCAAAACCTTGGAATGGATAAATGAATTTGGGCTGCTGCTCAAACACTCTGGCAGCTGCAGGTCTGAGTTGTCTGAAGGGAGAGCTCAGCTCCTTCATTCCTGTCCTTCCAGGGGCACCTTTGGAGGAATACAAAATGTTTGTGTATGCAAGGTGGGCAGGGGCTGAGTTACTGCTGGAATCCCAGCACCCTGTGTCATTCCTCACATAATAACCTTGGCGAGGGAACTCGAGCCCCGCTGCTAAATGTGAGCTGACAGCCCAGTGAAAACAAAAGTCTTCATTTTCCTCCTTTGTCTGCTTTGTACCCAGCCAGAAACTGCGCCGAGTGCTCTTGTGAGATCTGCAGGAGCAATCCCGGGATTCTGAAATTGCTGAGTACACACGAGCGGTGCCGCCGTGTCCTCGGCCCGTGCCAAAGCAAATCCTGGCGTGAGCAATTCCCGTGCTGGGTGTTGGTGTGAGGTGCAGCCTTTGTGGGGCTGAGCTGCGTGCAGGAGCCCACGGTCTCTGCAGATTATCAACGTGCCACCAGCAAACTCTGTGGCCCTGGATTTCATTTCATTCCTTTTCATTCCATTTAATTTCGGGTCATTTCATTTCATTTCATTTCATGTCATGTCACGTCATGTCACATTATGTCATTCCATTCCATCCCATTCCATCCCATCCCATCCCATCCCATCCCATCCC
>VWZP01004402.1:0-50521 GCA_013396995.1 Dicaeum eximium | reverse complement strand
CCATCCCATTATCCCATCCCATCCATTCCCCACAAACTCTGGAGCAGGATCGGCCCCTCTGGCTCAGTGGGTGCTGCTGGGTTTTGCTCTCGTGGTTCTTTTGCATCTCGTGGGTCACAGCAGGAGGTTCTTGACGTGCCAGAAAATTCCCAACCAAGAGTCAGTCAAAGTCGTGGTTCTTGCCCACCCCACCAGCCCAGATCACTCCGAATTCCATCAATCCCGGCCTTATTTTGTGTCCCAGTCTGCCAAACTGAGGTGGGTGTGGTGGCTGCCGAGCCCCTCTGCTGAGCTGTGTAAATAAACATTCCAGTTAATTAACTCCTGGAGCCCGCTGAAGTGGCTGCAGCAGATGAAAGGGGCTGCAGCCTGTCAGCCTGTGATGCTTTGGAAGGGCTTTCAAACATTGCTGTGCCTTTCTTTGCTTTGACTTTGTGCCTTTATTTTCCTTGCTGGTAGCTGGCGGAGCAGTTGTGAGCTGAGAGCTCTGTCAGGCACTTCTGCTGCACTTGTGCAGCTCTCAGCAGTGCTCAGCATCTCCTGATCCAGTGGCAGCTTTTCCAGAGGCTTCAATGGGAGCAGCAGCGAGCCCAAGTGCCTCTTGAAAAGCCACTCTGCTTTCCCTGGAGTTCAGTTTGACTCCTCACACAACAAATGACAATTGAAACAGTCCCAATTCCAGTTTGATCCCAGTGCCACCAGACACTCCTTTCCTGCAGTCAGGGCAGGGAAAACACACAAATATTCATTTGTTCTTAAGGGTTAATTGCTAAGGAGAAATCCCTGCTCAAATCAAACATGTCCCTGGGAAAATTCCTCTTTTCTCTCGCTGTCTGTTGGTTTTGCTCCAAGTTTAATCACTCAGGGCAGGGAATCTCCTGGCCTCTCTCCAGCCTGGCTCTTTCCCATCACAGTGACACTGGGGACTGCTGGCACTTTCTTCTGAACCCAGTACATGAGAAGCCAATCCCACCACGCTGCTCTCTGCTGACTTCCAAGGGTTCTGAAGTATTTCTGTATTTATTTATTTATTTGAAATGTCTGAGGTCGCCAGGACTCCTGTGTCTGCAGCTCAATGTTTATCCACTGGAGCTGAGATCAGGTCCTGTGGCATGGCACAAAGTCAGGGATAATGGCACTCAGGGAGCCAAATCTGAAAGCTTGTGGCACCCTGGATCTGTGCCTGTCGGTCAGAACTCCCTGGACCACAGTGGGAACCCTCCCAGAGCTGGGAAGCACCACATGGATAGGGACAGGAGCTCCAGGGGAGAGCTGGTGGCACTGCACCCAGAGCTGGCGAGGTGGCCCTGGCCCAGGAGGTCACCTGTGCTCATGTCTGGAGGCTGGCCAGGACAAGAAATCAGCTTTTTGTTCTGAGGAACCAGCAGAGTCTTTAAGGTGCTGCTGTTTGTGCTCCACAGTGTGGAAATGCAACGAGAGCGTTTCTTTTCCTCTGCCACCCTTAAAGAGCTTCAGAAACACAGGGAGAGCCTTGCAAGGGGCAGATGGGGGCTGGAAAATTCACAGGTGCCTCATCCCATTCCTCACTTCCATCCCCTCCCATTCCTGGGAAGGTCAGAGTTCATCTTTGGGCTGATACAAAGTGGGCAGGATATCTCTGATTCCATTTCTCAGAGTTTGTTTAAACACAGTAAAATGTTCAGAGGAGTTTGGGTTCTTTCTTGGAGGGTACAAGTGGGAAGGGCAATGTCCAGGGGTCACAGGAATTTTGCTGGCACAGGCAGCAGCTCTGTCAGCTCATGTCACTTATTTCCAGATTGGGCTCCTGGATTCACACACCCCACTGCAAAAATCACTTCTGATTTACATCCCTGTGCTCAGATTTGCATTAGTATAAAACTGCCCAAATATGTTTAATAATTAATTCCATTCTGGAAGGGTGTAACAGACGTTCTGCTCATTGCTGGCAATAAATAACAATTACATTTATTGCTGTGGATATGACACTGCAGGTGACTAAAACTCCAGGCTGACCATGTCTTTGGAGGGCTTGGGTGGATCTGGACAAAACTGGTGCAAAAACTCATTGTTTTTTAACAAATTTTAGCTTGAAGGAGCAGCAGCAAAGCTGTGATAGTAAAAATCTCCTCGCTGTCTGCATCAGTCACATAATTAAAAGGCACTTGATCAGTGGTCAGAGCTTCTGGGTGCAGGAAATGCTCTCAGTGAACACTGGGAGTGCTCCCAGGTGAGAAATTTGGGATGTGACAGCATGCCAGGCTCTGTATCCCAGCCCAGAGCTGGCTGTCTCAGCTCTGTGTGCACTGTGCCCGTGGGAGCGAGTTTGGGTAGGGATCAGATGTTCCCAAAGCTCCCAGCAGTAATGCAAGGAAACCAAAATCACAGGGCACGCTTTGCTCCGTGGTTTGCAGGGAACCACATCTCCCAAGAATTCCCACCTTCAGCATGCCCAGCCCATTCCAAACAACAGCCAATCTGCTGAGAAATGTGATGAAAAAAAAGACTTTTGCATGATTGATATCTGCAGTTTGTCTAGGTGTGCATTGAGAGCTGGGATGTGCTTTGGAACATCCCAGCGGCCCTGGATGTGGCAGGAATAATTTGATCCTTTTACCCAGGATATTCCTCCCTGTGGAATCCAGTCCTGGTTTAAACACATCTTTTTGTGAATGTGGCTCCTACTGCAGGTATATTTTTCACCCTGCCTTTGGCATAAATTGAGAATATTTCTGACAGGTCATGGACTCCTCATCCCTGGCAGTGCCCAAGGCCAGGTTGGACAGGGCTTGGAGCAAACTGGGATAGTGGAAGGTGTCCCTGCCATGGCAGGGGGCGGAACAGGATGAATTTTAAGACCTCTTCCAACCCAAATCTGCCTGAGATTCTCTGATTTTTTCGCTATCCCAGGGTGCTCCAACCTGGCATTGGGCACTTCCAGGGATGGAGCAGCCACAGCTTCTCTGGGAAAACCATTCCAGGGCCTCACCACCCTCACAGGTAACAATTTCTCCCTAATTTTTAATCTAAACCTGCTCTCTTTCACTTTAAATCTCTTCTCTTATGCCCCTCCTGAGTATTTAATAGCTAATTTTAAAAAATGCTATTGTAATGCTCTAATCTGCTATTCCTGGCCCTGTATAAACACTGTGGATAACAGCAGCACACAAACCCCCTGTCAGAGTTAATTAATTTGGGAATCTGGGTGAGAAAATACACAACTTGGCAGTGCTGTGCTTCAGGAGGATTAAAGACATGCAAAAACCTGAAACAGCATCCAAAATCCTTAACTGATGCTGGATTTTCTAAGTATCTCAGTAAAATCTGGATTAGGTTCAAATACTCCTCGAACATCTATGTGTTAAACAGTGGAAAGATTTTAGTCTTTCAGTGCCACAGGGGAAGGAGTTTGGTTACTTCAGCACTTAAATTTAAATTAAACAGGTGTTAGATTGTGATATCTGACCAGAATCCTGAACATGATAAGGAAATTTCAAGAACAAAAAATGCATATTTCCAACATATTTCCCCTATCACTGATGGAGTGTTTAGACTTCGTACAATCAGTGCTCTGTATCTCAGGCAGGAATCCTCCCAAAAATCCCCCCTCAAAAGATCAGAATTGCACTTGGGAAAGGTCTGTCTCCATCCTTTATCCTGATGGATTTTCTGTTTTGGTGGAATGGCTCTTGCACACGATGGTGAGTGGGGCAGAGCAGAGGCTGAAGCTCCTGGCAGCGTGGGGAAAGGACCTGGGAATGAACTTTGGGAAACTTGAAAAGCCAAACAGCACAAAAATCTGGCTTGACCACAAGGAGTGGTTTGGGAACTCGTTACAGATGAGTGGAGAAAAGCTGGAGGAGCAGGCTGTGAATATTCCCTGTGAAATGAGGGAGAATTCTCGGGGCCGTTCCTCCATCTCCATTTCCCGGTGTCACATTTACTCTGGAGCCTTCCAGGAGAAGCTGTGTTTTCCTTGCCCTGTAAATAGTCCATACAAAACCTTCCTGGATGCTGCCAGAGCTGAGGGATGGGAAGGAAGCAGCAGTGAAATGCAGCCCTGAAATGAGTGTGTGAGCATTTGAGCTCAGCACCATCCCTAGGCCCGGCTTACTTGGGCAGCCACTCGCTCTCATCACCTGCTGAGCTTGGGATTGCTGCTCTCCTTGGGCCTGGAGAGCAAGGACTGGGAGCAGCCAGCAAATCCTTGGCACTGCTGTGGGATTTGCTCCTGGGGGAGGAACAGGGGGTCCTCTGGAATTTCCTAAACCCTGGCACTGCTGTGGGATATTTTTCTCAGGGAGAAAACAGGGTCACCTGGAACCTCACGAACCCTGGCACTGCTGTGGGATTTTCTCCTGGGGAAGGAGCAGGGGGTCCCCTGGAACTCCACAAACCCTGGCACTGCTGTGGGATTTGCTCTTCAGGGAGAAAACAGGGGGTCCCCTGGAATTTCCTAAACCCTGGCATTGCTGTGGGATTTGCTCCTGGGGAAGGAATAGGGACCCTGGAATTTCCTAAACCCTGGCACTGCTGTGGGATTTTCCTCCGAGGGAGAAAACGGGGTCTCCTGGAATTTCCTAAACCCTGGCACTGGTGTGGGATTTTCTCCTGGGGAAGGAGCAGGGGGTCCCCTGGAAGTTCATCTGGCTGTGCTGCTGTGCTCAGCGTGTTTATTTGGATTGCCTTGCCTTCCAGAGGGAGCCCATATCCATTTCCAGCCTAACGAGTTCCTTAAAGCATGGCAGTTGCCACGGCTTTGAAACCTAATCCCTGTGGCTCTGCAGTAGCACTACACCAAACGCTGAGCTTCTTGTTTGTTGAGCTAATAAAAAAATCATCAGTGGTTTATCCTTCCGTGAGGCTTCCGCGGCTGCTAAAGCACTTAGGGCCCAACAAGGCGACTGTGCCCTGCTCCTGTTGGTTTTCCATTGTACAGGCTATTAACTTTTAGAGACCGTGGGCTGGGATTTTGTGGCAAAGCCATTACGGGGTCACGAAGCCCCACAGACGTTTGTGCTGCTGGGTGCAATTAAGGTGAAGGCTCGCGACGTCTTAATTGTGTTTTTTAGAAGTGGCTCTTTTGCACTGACAAAACCAGCCCTGGCTGAGCTTTGGGAATGCAGAAGGATTGCTGCCTGATGTGAGGATTCAGGAGATTGATTTTGTCAAACCTTTGGATTTGGTGTCTGTTGTTAAGCTGTCAGTGTGGGGCTGGCAGTGCTGAGCTCTGCATGGGATGGGATTTCCTGGAATATCCTTGGAAATCATAGGGAATGCAGTGCAGGACATGCTTCAGCCACTGATGAAACTTAAGATTCCCCCCCCAAGAGCAGTGGTGAAAATAAATTTGGTTAAGTTTGGATTTAATTTTTCTCGATGTTAGTGAGTACCTGGATCCAGAAGATCCTGCTGAACCTTGGATTTGGGAAACTTTCTTACAGTAAATTCAGTTGTAACTGTGGCTAAATCAATTAACTCCTTCCATCAATGAAGAGATTAAAAAGAAACCTCTGAAGCATTGATGTAAACCTTTTGTGCAGACTATTTACCTGCATAATTGCTTTTGTTGGCTGCTGGATCAGAAGCGCCATGAGGGCAGCACAAGGGGCAGGACAAGGACAGCCTGTGCTGTGACTGAAACCCAACCCAGAGCCATGAGAAGGGAGTTCAGTCCTCACCTCCCAGAGCCCCTGCCCTCTCTGAGGCTGCTAATAAACACAAATTAGCTGGAGGGCCTTGGTTTGGCCTTGGTTTTGGGGGATGTGGGTCAGGGTCCCAAGGAGACCTGAGCTAGGCCCAGCTCTCCACACACACACGGAGCAGCTCTTACAAGTGGCATCTGCTCGTCTTGAGGCAGAATTTAAGAAAACAGCCTTTTAGCAGAAGAAATGAAGTTCTAAATCCACCTTCTGAGCCTGTATGAGATCAGGCCTGTGTGGGTTTTAGGGTGTAAGTTCCTCCTGAACAATCAATGTAGCTCAGTCCCAGCTTGGCCAAAGCATCCAGCTCTGGCATCAGTTAAATATTTACATTCCCCCCCTTTTTTATATAAATTGTGCTCTATTAGCATAGGTTTCACAGTGTGGCCTTGTGTTTGAGCCCCTGGCTGCAGTTTGTGCATTAATCACCATCGAGCCATGTAAAATCCGAGGCATGAGGCTGCAGCCATCAAACAGGCAGCATTTACTGCTCCATCATGGCCAGCCAATAAGTCACGGGGCAATGTCTGCCTCGTAGCACGAGGATCTGCAAGAAAAGGGAGCGTGTTTACACTGGGGACACTTCTGTGTATTTAAGGAGTAATTGTTTCAGGCCCTCCCATTAATTCATCAGCTGACACGGGCCCGTTTTTCGTCGCTGCAACAAAAATAATTATCGGGCTCGAAAAAGCACTCGTGGATTTGCACATGGCAGCCTTCTGCTGTAATTTTCTTCACAAGTTATAAGGGTTTAATTGCGGCTTGCTGGTCTCCTTATCCTGTGCAGCGGGTTGTGGCCCCCGAGCGCCGAGGTGCGAGGAGTTACGGCGTGCCGCGATTTATGGGCGATGTAAATGATTTCTTGTTTGCCCTCCCTGAGCTTGGCCGCCTTCGCCTTCTTTCGAGCCTTTGTGGGTGGATTTAGTGCAGTGGCACTGATGGAAGCCAGGGACAAACCAGCAGGTGCAGAGCAAAGCCCTGTCCAGCCACTTCATCCCTCGTCTGCAGACACGTCTGTGCCGAGCCCGCGCTGCTCCTTCTGCTGCTGGGGAGGGAAACACAGGAACCTGTGCCAGGAGAGGGGCAGGGCCCCAGAACGCTTCTGCATGGCACTGGTGCCTCCAGAAAAGCAAATTTCATTAGTAAATGTGGGCTGTTGTCGAGTTTTATCTTCTTTTTGTCAGAGTCAGGGTCGGGATTAAATGTGAGAGATGGGATTTCTGGTTTGGACTCAGATGTTTATCAGTTCTTGTCTCTGTCACAGTCTCACAGACCCTGAGTTCTGAAGCACTTCACTCTGACAAACTCAAAATGCAGCCCTGGCTCTCTCTCTGCAAGGCCTTTTAAGGGTAAACTGTCCAATTAAGAAATGACACCTCAATTATTTTTACTTTTAACCCCATAACAACCACCCCTGCCCCGCAATGGGGACTTTTCTATCCAATCACACAACTCCACCCAAACCCACGGAGAAGAAGGTGAAGAAGAAGGAGCAGCCTCAGCCCCAAAACCTCCATTTGCTTTAGATCTATTTCTGTATTCTAAACCCTTAAACTCTGAGTTTCCCAGCCTGTGCTATCCCACACTTCTGTTCAAACCCCACACCCACAATCCCAGTGCTGCCATTCCATTTTGGAGCCTTCTCCAGGGCCTCAGGTGCAGGGCAGTGTTCTCTGGGGGGTCAGTGCCTGGCAGCACAGAAAGGCTGGAATTCTCATTATCCAGGGCTCCAACAGGCTGTAATCTGGATTCTGGATGGAATCCAAAAATGGATGTGGCACTGGGTGCCAGGGTTTAGCTGAGCTCTTGGGGCTGGGTTGGACTCCATGATCTTGAAGGTCTCTTCCAACCCAGTGATTCTGTGAATTCTGTGATTTCTCCATTCCCTCATGATATTTTGATGGGTTTTTGTGACTCCTCTGTTTCTTGTCACATCCACCTCTGGACAAGGCCCATCCAGTAATTTCTTCCTGCTTTTGTCAGCTTTTTGCTTCCTTCTCTTGCAGTCATCCAGTTTCCTTTGGGTGCTTCCCATTTCCACTTTCTCTTCTCTCTTTCTCCCAGTCTGAGGTGCCCAGAAGAGCTCAGGACATGGGAAAAAAATCCAGGTAGGTTTGGAGAGATGGGAAATTTGCATTTATTAAGCAGATTCCCAGCCTTTGCCTGACTGGCAGCTCTGCTGTTCCCTCTCCCAGTGTTACAGCTACCAAGGATCCACCAGACTCCGGATCCATATCCATTAAAACCTCTTTTTTATGGGCACGAAAACACCGTGTTCCTTCAATATTTCCCTTCCACATCCCTCCTATTTCAGACTGAGCAGGGTACAGATAATAATTCCTAGAAAAACCCGGAGATTCTGTGAGTTCGTGCAGTGCAGGATCATTCCAGGTCCATCTGAACAGTGCCATCCCAGGAATATGGTGCTCCAGGTCTGCTTGAAGCGCCTTGAGGAGCCATGGTGGCCACATTTCTCCAGCTCAGGAGCACAAAGGTTCCACTGTGAGCTGGGAAATGCTGGCCCTCGGCCAAGTGGCCGTTTCTTTTCTTCATTCCCTGTCATTAAAGCTGTGGCTTGCTCCAGGGCTGTGTTTTGCTCTTCTTAAGTGGAACTGTTAACGACCCAATTTGGAGTCATGTAAAGTGCACCCAGATTCCACGGTGACTTCTAAATCCACCTAACATTAATGATAATCTGTAATTAATAGCTGCAATCAAAAGGAATTGCAGGGCGGTAATTAGAAATGTAGGATTAAGGTATTAGCATATAAAGTGGGTCTCTTAAAACCCTCTTCTTCCAAGAGATGGCTCCGATCCCGCGGAAGAAAACAATTTTTAACTGATATGACCTTAGCCAAAGATCAAGTTACTAAAAATACTGACTCGAGGAAGGCACCAGGCTGCTGCCAAAACTTCTAAAGGCATTTGAAGAGTTTGCAGAGACTCATACGTAGCAATCACATCATTTTCTGATGACTTTGAGATTCAAGAACAAATCTTAAGAATTCTGCTTTTGAGAAGGAGTTTTAATCTCTCCGGTAGCGTTTTGGGGTGGGTTTTATTGGAACCACCAGGGACTGCTCCCCTCTGTTTCAAAAGTTGGTGTATCCTCATAGTGGGGAGCAGATCTGCAGGAAAAGGGAAGGCAGAGGGGTCAGGGGCATGAAGCACTTCTGTCTCCCTGCCCTGAAACCATAAATAAACCCTAAATAGGGCACTGAGATTCTTCCTGATGGTGCATCCTGAATGGGTTAATCCTTGCCTGTATCTCCAGCCCTGCAGAGCTTGAAGATTTAGAAAGACTCCCAAGCAGAGAGGTTGTGCTGATGAAAGTGCCAGTAGCAGTGGTGAGGTGCTCTGATAGATGGAAGAGATGGGAAATAAATGAAGTTCCTAACAATTTCCAGTCCTGCACTAAGTGAAGTCATCCCCCTGCACGTCTCCCTTTTGAAGCTGGAAATTAATGTCTGGTGGATTTGAAATCCACAGAGCCTGAATTGTTCACTGCTGTTGAAAATTTCCCTATCTAATGCCAATTATTAACCTGCCCAGGGCCATCAATAATGATAACACTGCAGATAAAGAACAGGTAGATGTGCAGGACTTTTACATTTTAACAGCTGCAACAAAATGAACCATTTGGAAGTTATCAGCACCCCACAACTTCATCTCTGCCCCGGCTGCATGGAGCAGCCTGGAGAGCTCCAGAGGGTCCTTTGCCAGCAGAAAATGCATTTTGGACTCGATGATGATGGTTTGGAACTCTGGAGGAATAATTTAAATCCTGTGAGGAGCTGGGAAGGGGCTCACCTGGAGAAAAGGAGGCTCAGGGGGCCCTTGTGGCTCTGCACAGCTCCTGCCAGGAGGGGACAGCCAGGGGACAGGGACAGGATGGGGAACGGCCTCAGGCTGTACCAGGGCAGGGTCAGGTTGGATATTAGAAAGGATTTCTCCATGGAAAGGGTGATTAGACTTTGGAAGGGGCTGCCCAGGGAGGTTTGGAGTGCCCATCCCTGGAGGTGTCCGAGGAATTCCTGGATGTGGCACTCAGAGCTCTGGGCTGGGGACGAGGTGGGGATCCTTGGATGAGCCTCCAAGTCTTTTCCAACTTCTGGGATTCTGGGATTCTGTGATCTGGTAAACTCTTATCCTCTGGATCTGCCCAGGCAAGGTTTTGGCAGCTTTCCCTTTGCTTTGTCAGCCGTGGAATAACCAGGTGGAGCACAAAGAACTGGGGAGAAGCCTCGTGCAGCATCTCACCCTCCTCACCAGGGACAGCTTTATGGGGTCTGCTCTGGGGCAGATTTATGGTGTATCACTGTAGGCTCTTGTCTCCCAAAATATTCAAAAGAGCAGCTTCACCTGAGCATGGAAGGTGGGAGCATCTTGCAGGAGAATATTTTTAACATGGACTGGTTTTGTAAAATAATCCATGGAAGGTTTGTGCTGTGGGATGAGGATTAGTATCCACAGGGTTTGACCCGTGCTATCACAGACTGTTAAAGGCTGTAGATTCTCCTTGAGAATCTCCTTGATTTCTGCCTTACTCAAAGAGCAGAAATCCCCAACAATTCCCTATCTTGCACTTTTCCTTCATTCAACTGATTGAAGCATTCACAATTCCCACCTCCTTTGGAAAGAGGAGAATTCCAGTGCAGACAGAGAGGTACTGATGTCCTGAAAATCCTTCCACATATTGAAGATATAAGTAAAATTTGAGATACAGGATAGAAATTTCAGGATGGTGCCAGCTTTTTTTAAACAGACAAGAAAATTAGTAAATAATGGGTTGTATCCATTACAGTCTGTCTAAATTTCCTTCAGCAGCTCCGGGGTGGGCTGTGGAGAGGCTGGATTGCAAAATGGAATATCTGGGGAGATGAGATGGAAACGTGTGGGGAACTCACAAAGGATCAGTGGAACGGAGAATGCAAAAGGCAGAAAAGGCAGATGAGGGAGATAGGAGTGAGAGGAAAAACAGCCAGGAGGCAGATCTGTGGGAAGATCCTGGAAGGGATCAGTCAGGTAGGAACCAGACAGAGGGAAAGATGAAGTGTTGGTCTGGAATGTGCAGAAAAGCGAAAAGTACCGAGCACTTAAGGATAATTAGCTTTTCTCTAAGTCTGTATAACTTTATCTGCCGTTCCTGTTTTCCTGGAGTTCTACCCAAGTGGGAGAGCTGAGGGATTTGTTTGCTGGGGATTTTATTCCCCTCTTTAAGTGGGGGAGTCGATGTTTCTGGTAGATCTGCAGCTATGAAATGTTCATGGGTGATTTGGCCAAAAAGAGCTCAAAAAGTGCCTAAACCCCTGTGAAGTTGTCCTGCCCTGACCCTGCTGCCAGCGTGGGATAACTCCGCTGGTGTCTGCAGTCCTGTCTTGCCCAATCTTGTTTTTAATGGCTCTGGAAATTGGGCTTTTATCACTTCCTTAGGCAAATTCCTGCACAGGATAACGAAGCTCACTCGGGGAAGGCTTTCTGCTCACATTCAGCCAGAGGCTTGCAAGTGGAAAACTTTTTCTGACGTTAAACATGAATTCTGAATAGTTTATCTTATTATTCAGACTTCTAACTCCTTCTCCAAACACCTCCTCGTTCTTTTTGCTGTTTTGGGTATCCCGCAGTGAGATCTGAATTGCAGTCACATTCATTTGTCTATCAGAAAAAAGCAATTACTCCTGATTATAGAAATAATTGTATCAGTTTGGTATAACATCGGGGTATAGAATGAGCCCCTGGCGTGATACCAAGGTGTAGTGGTTTAGTTCGCCAATTCTGAATTTCCCCAATTTGAATCAATCTGAATTTTTCCCGGCCAAATGCACCACTAAATGTGGTGGGTTTTCTCGTGCTGGTTAATCACCAGAGCACTCTCCTGCTGTAAAATAGGATCCACTAGGAGAAAAGCAAAGCAGGCTCAAAACTTCAAGAGAAAGGCAGTTTATTAACAATAACTAAAAGAAAGAAAAAAAGGAAAAGGAAAAAAAAAACCTACCAAACCCCTCAGACCCTTCTCCTCCCTCCACAAACATTTCCTTCCCATTTGTCAATGTAAAGAAATAACACTCAACAATCCAAATCAGTCCATCATTTTTGAAATAGTCTTTTCTCAATTCTCTCTCAGGGAGAGGAGTCCCTCTTGTTCATGTTATGGAAAAGCTTCTCCACAAGAGAAAGGTTCTCTTGTGTCTCTCAATGTCCCCACAAGCAACCCGCCCGGGGAACTTGCTTGTGAGGTTCTTCCCACCTTCCACGGCTGTCCCAAGGCTGGGAAGGGGCCACAAAGCCTGCGGGTGCAGGGATTTCCTGCTTTACAGATGAAAACAAAGGATCTCCTTCTCTTTTCCCACTGGATCCTCCCAGGCAACAAAAGTCTGCAAAAATCATCTTCTTCTTCTCCCTGGGGCACAATTTCCTCATCTCTGTTCAAATTCTCATGGGATCACAGCAACTGCCTCACACTGCTCCCTTCCCTTTGGAGACTCTCCTTTGCTCAAGTTTGAACTTTCCATCTCCCCGACAGCCTTTCATGTGTGTTACAATCAGAAAAGAGTCTTTTTCTCCATAACTCACAACAGGTTTTCAAACCATCTCCTCATCCCTCCCATCTGGGCTTCACTTCTTTCTCACTGACTTTGATGTTTCAATGTCACTCTTTACATTGTCTCTCATCTGGTTCCTCTCTCACTCAATTGGAAGGAGGATCGGAGCTCTGAAGGGGTTAACTTCTCGCCCAGGCCAGCAGAGCTCAGGTGACTCCCGCCGCGAGAACTGCGGCTCTCTCTCTCTCAGCTGCAGAATCTTCGCAGCTTCCTCGGGATCAAATTTCCCGCGCCGCGCCTTCCCTGGGCCGCTCCTGGGGAGGGGGAGTCCGGCCCTGGGCTGCTCCTGGGTGAGGAGGGTGCATTTTCACAAGGCCTTGGCTCTTCGGCCACCCTTCCCCGCCTTCCTGCGGGGAGCCTCGACAATCCCGGCCTGCCTCCTTCCACCCTTCCCCCGCTGTCCTGCCGCCTCCGATGAAATGGGGCAGGGGCCGAGCCCCCTCCCAGGCCTGGCCCCAGAGCTCTCACCTCTTTGCTCCCTGCCTGGAAAAGAGGAAGCTCCTCCTTCTTCCTCCTGAATTTCTTCACTTGGGATCTCACTGAGCCGCCCATAAAATCTGACCATTTCCGGGTAAGCCTCAAACCATGACACAAGGATGCCCACGAAGAAAACACTTTGAATTTTTTTGTTTGCATGTTTTAACAGGACTTTCCGCCTTGAAACGGGTGGGGTTTCCATCTCTGCCCCAAAAGAAGGTCCATGCTTCCCCTGGATGTGTCCATTCCTCCCCTTAGCATCCCTACATTCCTGTGCTCTGCACTCTGGCAAGCAGCACATCCTCATTTCCAGACTCTCCTTGCTCTCTCCTTTTGTCTGTACAACAGATTTACCCCCCATTAAAATTTTCAATTATTTCTGGGCTTGATGTCATCTCAGTTATCTTCTTTCTTTGACTTACAGTCTCTAGTTCATCTTGCAAATGCAGGTAGAGCTCTTTGTAAACCTTTCTGAAGTTTATTTAATCACAAAGGCTTTACAAGGCCTGACGTGTGAAATTCACTCCACACTTGTGCAATATCACGATAAAATCAGATCTTGGCCAACTTCTGTGTGGGAAGTGTGTTTGAACACACTTTGCTTGGCTTTTCACAGCCTGTTGTGACTTCTTATTAACTTAAACCCAACGTTTCTTAATAGGTTGGAACAGATAATTATCCTGCCAGTGTTAAGAAGAGTCATCATTCACCTGGAATGATTCCAGGGATAAATAAACCTTAACGGGATAATGGCTCTGTCTGCTGATCACATTTCCAGGCTGACTCTTCTTCCCAGCAAATCTAATTGTTCAAGCTAAAGCTGGGCATTAGAAAAGTTCTAAGAAGTAAGAATTAAACTCCACATTCAAAATTCGGTTGCAATATTGACAGGGCAAGAAGAAATGGCCTCAGGCTGTGCCAGGGAAGGCTCAGGTTGGACATCAGCAGGAATTTCCTCATGGAAAGGGTGCTCAGGCCTTGGAAGGGGCTGGAGGATGTCAGGGCTGGTGACAAGGTGGGGATCTGGCACAGCCTGGAATTGGTGCCCTTGGACGGCTTTTCCAACCTCGTAATCCTGGGAGTCTCTGATCTAATATTTGGCAGATTTTCTCCACCTATTGTGAAGAGGTGACAGCAATGGGCAAGTCTGTTCCAGTGCCCCAAATGCTGTGAGCAAACCCCTGACTCATCCCTTCCCAGGCTGCCTGGGAACTCTCCTGGATTTATCCCAGAGCTTTTCCGAGGGGAGGTGGCTCCACTCTCCCTTTCATGCCCAGCAATCCTGAGTCATCACAGCTAAAAGTGGAATTCAGGGATGTCTCCTGGACCTTTTTTCCTGGGATGTTTTCTTTTCTTGGTTTGTTCCTACACCGTGTAGCTGCTCTGTGGGTTCCCTTCAATCAAATAAAGTGTTTGCTATGGGCACAGGGATGCCTTGCACTTATTTGGAACTTTAATTGAGGAATATCAGCAAATCACCAGTCACCAGCCTGCAGAACTGCCACAGAGAGGAAAATTTGGTTTTCTAATGTGGTTTCTCCTGTAGATGAGCTGAGGGGTGTCTGCACTGCGAGGTTCATGGTGATGTTTTCAAAGCCTGGTTAAGAAAACATCAATATGAGCACTCCAGAGTTTTAAAAAACAAAACACTGCATGTGGCCATTGTGTTGCCAGTTCTGGAGTTTAAAATAACAAATGCTGCCTGTGGTCACGGTGTTGGTAGTACTTTCTGTTTAACTTTGCTTAATGTGTGTTACCTGTTGGCAGAATAGAGTTGTGTTGTGGGTTCTTCACACTGAAATATTTCCAGGTGAGCCAGAGCAGGTACAGAAAATCCATTGTGCAGTGCCAAATGTGAGTGTGTGACTGAGGAAACCATTGTGGGTCTGAGCTGTGCCTGTGGACTCGGGGATGAACCAGTTTGGAGCAGCAGCACCTCAGATCCCACTCTTGGAGGGGTTTTACCACAGGAGTTGTCCCATTTCTTGGCCAGGAAGGGAAAGGAGGGATAGGGAACAAAGCATCCCAACCTCAGGCACAGCTGAGCCCCACCAGCTCCTGGGCAGTGTTTGGCCACTGGTTATTTGTCACCATGACTGCAGTACTGCCACTGGATCTGCTTTTTTTCCCTTAAACCCTGCAAGTTTAAGCCATGTGGTACCAAAAATTTGGGTTAGAGAAGGGTCAGACAAGCTCAGGTGTTAATTAAAAGCAGAGAATGAGAAGGAATCAGAATCACAGAATTCACAGAGTCACTGGGTTGGAAGAGACCTCCAAGATCATCGAGTCCAGCCCAGCCCCAAGAGCTCAGCTAAACCCTGGCACCCAGTGCCACATCCAGGCTTTGTTAAACACACCCAGGGGTGGGGACTGCTCCATTTGCACCTTGGAGTTCATTGTCCAATTCCAGCTTTAGCCCATCCAGTCCCATCCTTCTTGTTTTTCTCTCTTCAGCCCACGTTGTTTGTGCTCCTGGGCCTGAGGTTTGGATCATTTGTCCTTGGTCCCCAGCTGGAGAAGGAATTGTTTTGTGTCCCTGCTCTGTGCACAGAGCTCACCATGCCCTGATATGGAGCCCAGACCTTCACACTAAAGCAGCACAGAACCTGAAAAATAGAAAAGCCAAAACCTGAGGCATCAGTGAAATCTGGGAATAAGCTAAAGGATGGTGTCAAAGTGAAATGAATGCACTTCAGAGCATTCCTGTTCTCTAACTCACATCACCCCAACTCTGCTTTCCCTGTGCACCTCTGAGATCACCCAGCACTGGGGTCCCTGCAGGGTGCAGGACTGGGCTGTGGATGTTCATTTCCAGTGAATTTTTCCAGGACTGGCACCCTGAGCACTGCTTGGTTTGATGTCACATTCCCTCTGCTGCTGTAGGCACAGGGTTTGTGGTGATGGGGAGTGGGGCTGTGGCTCAGCCTCAGCTGTGTCAGACAGGTAATTAGTGCTGAAGGTAATGAGCCAGGGAGTGCTGAGGGGCCCTGACCAATGCCAAAGGGCAGAGAGGACACTCAGGTGCAATGGGGTGAGATCAGGAGTTTAAAAGGCTGTGCTGAGGCACAGCAAGGAGCAGCTCAGCCTTCTGGGGTGTTTTGGTGTTACTCTGTGTCAGCAGATGCCACCTTTGGTGTTGGTTGTGGTGCCACTGTCCCTCTGCTGTGCCCTGTCCAGCATTGCCCTCATCCTTCTCCAGGTCAGGTTTGTCAGGGCTGGGTGGGCACAGGGAATCAGGGGGTGCTCTGCTCTCCCCTGCCATGGAATGTGTGTGCACACCCTTCCTCCTGCCATCGCTCACTAAAGCTCAGATAAAGTCAGTTTATCCCTGGGGAATGGCTCCAGAAGCTTTCCCTGACACCTGAGCAGCCTCACAGGCTGCAGGTGGATCTGCTCTTATAGGGAGATGTTAAATCCTGGATGCTGGATGAAGTTTGGATACAGGGAATGTTCTGCTATGACCTAAAGCTGAGGCTGCCTTAACACCACCCTCCCTGTAATTTGCTATTTACAAACTTAAATCTCCACTCAGCTTTTTCCTGAAGGGTAAGGAGTTCTCCCAGCAACGAGCAGGTGCTGCTGGGGTTCAGCTCAGTCCTTCCAGCCCCGTTTCCAGGAGTTTTCATCCCAGAAACCCTGTGAACTTCAGTGTATAAACCACATCCCTTCTCATGGCTTTGCAGGATCCAAATAACTTGTAAATATTAATAGATAACACCTTCAGCAGCCTCTCAGCACCGTGTTTCCCTCAGCTCCACCACTGCAGAGTCATTCTACCTCTCTAAAAGCCGTGGAGAGATTTTAGGGTGGGGCAAGTCCATCCCAAAAATCGGCTGTTTAATTAGCAGGAGCAAACAGCACTGCCAGAAAAGCTCCAGCCCTGGCCCGCTGCCTTTTCCCCTTGGCTGCCTCTGCTGCCCAGATGGCTCAGCCTGCCAGCACAGAGCATCAAATCATTTCATTCCTGTGACAGCAGCTTGATTCCTGGTGATACAGAATCCAGATATTAACAGCATCTCGTGGTTTTTCTCTTTTCCCCTTCCAGGAGTAAATTCCTCGGTCGTTGCTGATTTCATGCCCACCTCGTCATGGAACATCTCAAGTGAATTAGATAAAGGTAAGCAGGCAGAAAAAAACCCCCACAAAACCACCTGAAATCAGATTTTAAAATCTCCATTTTTCTTGATTCGAGCAAATCAGCAAACAAAGGGGGCAAGGGTTATTCAAGATAAACCTCATTTGCCTCGGGATCCCTTGACATTTAATTGCATGTGGTTCTGTGATTTCTGGAGATTGCTGTATTCATTTCTTGTACCAGGAAAATGTTCCACGTGGCAAAAATATTTCAAGATGTTCTGTCACGTGTTTTTTCTGCTGGATCTTGGGATTTGAACTCAAAATTCACAAGCATCCAGCACTCAGTTTGCTCTGATGTGTTTTATTACAAAATTTTGAGGCTTTAATAATACAAAATACACTTGCAGGTAGTAATTAGGTGTAATTTGGAGCTCTCCAAGGGGTACATATTGTAGAAAAAAAGAGATTTATCATTGTCCTTCATTTTGTAAATTAAGCACTGCTAATTTAAGGCAGTTTGCTGAGATTCCCTCATTGCAAGGCAGTGGCTGCAGCTCCTGAGTCCAACCTGTGCATCTTTGAGGATGCTCTTAGCCACCCTCACTGTGCAATTTGTCAACCACTTTTCATTTGTCAGCCATTTATGACTGAGATGGAAATTTCCCCCAGTGGAATTCTGCCCCAGATGGTTTTCCCAAATGTTTTTCTCTGTGTTTTGTTAATTTTTTTGAACATGTGTTCATAATGTTTGATGTTTATGCATAAATATGTTTTCTGTGCTTAAGGGTGAGGGGAATATGTAATTCTGGGTACTTCAGGTTGGTTCTTTCACATCTGCCTTCCCAGCAGGGAAGGAGCAGGACTTTGTGGTGATCCAGGACACAGTGGAGAAGATGAAAGTCAAAGGGCTGGTGCTTGCTGGTGGGAAAGGGACAAAAGCTTCATTCAGCAGAGAATTCCCAAATGCCAGCAAATCGCTGAGGGAAGGTGCTGACAGAATGGATTTCTTATCAGTTCAGGAGAAGGGATGCAGGGATTCATCCCCGTGCTCATGGCTGGGCTGGGCTGTGCTCAGGGACATCCCAAAGCTGGGCAGGAGTGAAGGTGGCAGGGCCATGGAATCACAGAGTGCTTGGTGTCCTTAGAGCCCATCCAGGGACACCCCAGGGACACCTCCCACTGCCCCCTGATGCCTTGAGAGGCTGAGCTGGAGCAGAGGCTGGGCAGAGTCACAGAATAAAGCAGGGATTTATTAAAAGGATTTATTAAAAGGATTTCCTCCATGGATCCACCTTGGGCAGCCCAAGAGCCCAGCCAGGGCTGCACCCAAGAGGAACCAAAATGGGCACAAAATGGACACCGGGCACGGCTCTGGCACTTTGATCAGTTCTGCTCCATTTGCACCTTGGAGTTCATTGTCCAGTTCCAGCTTTAGCCCATCCAGTCCCATCCTTCTTGTTTTTCTCTCTTCAGCCCACGTTGTTTGTGCTCCTGGGCCTGAGGTTTGGATCATTTGTCCTTGGTCCCCAGCTGGAGCAGGAATTGTTTTGTGTCCCTGCTCTGTGCACAGAGCTCACCATGCCCTGATATGGAGCCCAGACCCTCACACTAAAGCAGCACAGGATCTGAAAAATAGAAAAGCCAAAACCTGAGGCATCACCAGGTTGCTCCAAGCCCTGTCCAGCCTGGCCTTGGGCACTTCCAGAGATCCAGGGGCAGCCACAGCTGCTCTGGGCACCCTGTGCCAGGGTCTCCCACCCTCCCAGGGAAGGATTTCTTCCTCATATCCCATCTAAACCTGCTCTTTCCATCTTTCTTCCTTGTTTGGCAGCTTTCTCTGGTTTTTCAGAAAGCAGGAAATAATTAAGTGGCCTAGAAAATAAAACTAAAGGCCACAAATCCACTCAAAAATTTGGAAACGCCAAATACGGCAGAACTTTGACTTTGGAGAGCCCAAGCAGAGCTGCCACTCTATGGCTGAACCATCTCCCACCTCCGTGGCACCTGTTCCTGAGCTGGAGATACTGTCAGAAACAGGTAAAATGAAATTCCCGGCTTCTAATCCAGCTGGAATGCGGCAATTAGCAGCGCTTGGGCTGGCTCCCGCATTCCTGGGGGATTACCGGCCCCTCTGCTGCAGCTCATTAACATTGAGGCAGCTCCCACACCTCAGCACGGATTTACATAGGGGATTAAAACCCCAAAAGCTTCGTCAGAGGGGCGGCTGCTCGGGGCTCCTGCCAGCCGAGGCTCGCAGGTTTTGGCTTGTCCCAAAGCCTTTCATGTGGAAGTGCTGCTGCTTCTCCTCCGAGCCTTGCAAAGCCCGGCTTGGACCGAGCCAAGCCCTCTGAGCTGGCCAGAGGAAACCTCAGAGGAGAAAATGAGGTCGGTTCCTATTTCTTTTGCATCTCAAGGAGTCAACATGCACTTGTCTTGCAGGAGGTCCCAGTAAAACTCATTTTAAAGGCTGTTAAGTTCACCACATGAAAGTGGTTTCCAAGCAGATTTCCCAATTAAATCCCTGCCTGCTCTGAAGCTGCTCCAGCTCTACCTGCTGCCTTTTGGAAATGAGCATCTCCTCCTCCAGCGTGAGCCCCGTGCTGGGGAAGGAGGAACAGCTTGATAATAATATTCTGCATTTTGAAATAATGACTTAATCTGGTGCTTTCCCTCGCCGGGTGAGTTCTGTGGTGATTATCTTGCAACTGAGCCCTATTCAGGTTCCAATTTCTATTAAATAAGCTAAATCGACAGCATTAAACAGTTGCCTGTTTATTCTTTTTAGCAGGAAATGAATTTAAAAGAGACGCAGCCACCCGTGAAGAGCTGTTGAAAGCAACGATTGATGGGAGGGAGGAGGTGGTTTCTCACCAAAACCTTAAAAAAACAAACAAACTGGGCATAAAAAATAAAAAATAATCACTTTTAAAACGGGGGAGATTTAGCTGTGAGCATTTCTCTCTCGTTCCCTACTGGTAAACCACGGTGTGCAGAGGGAATGCCACAAGGGAAAAACAGAAATGAAAATATGATCCTAGAAATATTTAATTCTATAAGGAGAAATAAGTGAAGTTAGGGGGAAAAAGTGAGCTCTGGTGGTAGGAAAAGCCCCATTCCAGGGGGCTGGAGGCAGCATGTGAAGCTCCTCACTCCCAAGTTTTTGGTTGGGATTCCTTTGGTGGGGGAGCCTGGAGCAGCCCCAGGTGGGAGATCTCCCATGGGACTGTGTTTCACTGCCCCAGGAGGCTGGAAAAGCCTCACCCCTGGCTGTGGCACAGGGATTTCTCCTTGGATTTCTCCTTCCCTCTGTGTTGCCTCCCCTTCTCACCACCAGCTCCTGCTCCAGCTCTTTGTTGGGAAAGCTCCCAGTTTCCCATCTTTTCCTTCTTTAGGGAGGTGAAGAGCCCTTCATTCAGCTGCTCCTATCCCACAAAACAGATCATGGAAGGAGAGGCTTTTCCTTTTTCCTTCCATCCCATGTCAGTTTATTTACAAAGAAATAGCCCTGAGTTGGAGTGGGAGCCTCTTCACATCTGCTACGCTGGAGGAATTGTTTGGGGTCTCTTCATCCTTAGGCAAAGGTAACACTGGAGTGTTTGCCAGGAAGAGTCAGCTTTGGAATATTATTTGAGCTGTGAGTAGGATTCAGCCTCAGT
This sequence comes from Dicaeum eximium, assembly GCA_013396995.1. Lineage (NCBI taxonomy): Eukaryota > Metazoa > Chordata > Aves > Passeriformes > Dicaeidae > Dicaeum > Dicaeum eximium. The sequence continues at coordinate 30,028 of VWZP01004402.1, read as the reverse complement.
GGCCATAAGAGAATGGTGCTGTCACTGCAGCTGCCCTGGTGTGGGTCCCCCCTGTGCCCCCCTGCCCACCCCAGCTCCTCCAGGGGCACAGGGATGTCCTGGTGGGGCTGAGCTGGAGCTGGGACACTGGGGCAGGGCTGCAGCTCATTCCTTCTGTTGGTTCCTCCACCCAGGATCTCTTCCTTTGGTCCTTCAGCTTCCAAAGAAAACCATTCCTGTGAGTTTTTGCCTGTTTTCCTTTTCCTTTCATGGCCTATCAGCTCTGACAAACAAGTATAAAGCCTTGGAGCTTGGGAACCATTTCCATTTCCAGACATCCACGATCCCAAGCCCAGGCTTTGAGTTCCCCACAGCCTCTGTGGGGCTCAGCACTTCCCAGTCCCTGGAACAAACATTCCCTGGAGATCTTGGCAGCAGGACTCAGGATTTGACAGTTGAAGATTGAGCTGGGATTTATCCTTTAACATTCAAAGGCATCTCAGGGATCACTTGATTATCAGTGGTCAGGGGATCAGAGTGATTTTGTGTGAAAGGTTTGGGAGAGGTGCAGCGCTTGGGACTGCGTGTCCTGAACTTCTGGAGATCCTGGTGTGGGCAGAACATTCCTGGAAGGGCTGGACAGCAGCTCCAGCACAGCAGGAGGAACATGCAGACAGTGGGAGGTGTGCAGGACATCCAGGGCTGCAGCCAGGCTGCTCAGGGAGCCTTGGGCTCACCCTCAGTGACAAATCCAGGCTGGAGCTGCCACCTTGGCACAGCCTCCAGGCAGGGAAAGGACCTGGCTGTGAGCTCTTCCAGGGAAATCTCGGTGATCTCCCAGGAAGGATTTCACTTTTAGGCAAACTGCATCCCAAACAACACCAACACAGCCAAACTGGGGAAAACCAGGTGGATGAGGCCTCCTGCCTTTGGCCCCATCCTTCAGAGATTCCAGATCCTCCTTTGAAATCACGGGATGCGAATTGGATACGTGTGCTGAAAGGAGAAGAATTACAGCTTTAAAATTCATGCACAATTTACCTTTCTATTTTCCTTTATTATCTGGGGGATATGGGGTAAATCAAGCTCCCCTGATGGGGCTCAGGGTTCTGATTCGATTTGTGGGGTCCCGTTAGTAGCGGGGCAGTAAATTACTGCTACTTTGTTTGAGAATTTTTTTAGCCACAGTACATTAGCTCCTTTTGTTTGCTTTTCCACTGACGGAGTGCATGTTTTTATTTGAGAATTTGTGTTTCTTGAATGTCTCATTTATAAATAATACAGGGTGTGAAATTTGAAGGCCACAGAACGCAGCCTGAAAATGAAACCACCCTGAGTAACTTGGGGCTTTCGTGGCAAAAATCTTCCACAAAAAGCTTCACTTACATCAGGTTTTTTATATAATCTGAGTGTGTGCAGTGAATATCGACCATTATACATAAGGTAACGATACATAATAACCTTTTCCTGGCTCATCCAGCTATCTTTGTTTATTTGAAAGATTGATAGATCAGAGGGTCAAGGGACGTGTTTTATTGTACGTTTCTGTTCCAAATTTCCTGACATTTTTGGTTGAAAAAAAAATAGACCTTTAAAAGGCACAGAAAGGGCTAATAAGAACCAGATCCTCAAGTGATGCTATGTCAAAATGTCAGAAATAACAGCTTTTCTTTGACTCCATGGCATTAATCTTGAGGCACATACCTTTCCATACACCCTCCCTTTAAAGCTTGAGTTTTTCTTTGTGACTCTTTACTGCAGAGCAGCTTCTAAAGTGACAACAAAATCCCTTGATGGTTTTCAGTAGTTGGCTTTATAGCTGGATGTGGACATTTGTTTACTTATTCCAAATAACTTTTTTTTTTTGGTGATAAAGTTTAGAGGTTTCCTACTTGGGCTATAAAACTGGTTCCTGAGTAAAGAAAAGCTTCATTTCCCCTCCAAGTGACCTCTGAGACATCTGTCCTTAAACCTCAGAGTTGGCTGGTGAAAGGAGGGGCAGAAGCAGCTCTCAAATGCATTCAGGAGTTCATGGAGGGCACTGAGTGTCCCAGTTCCCATCCAAAAGCAGTGGGATTCGGGTTCCAGAGAATTTTTTTGGAATTCAGTTTCCCTCCACAAACCCAGCGCCGTCTCTGAGCTGCCCAGTTATCAGAATATAAAACTTAATTCCGAGAATCCCAGTGCCAGTCACACGTGGGGATCTGAGTCAGGCCTCGAGCTGAGGGCAGGGAATTATCCTGGGGGACACTGAACCCTCTGGGTGGAGTCTGGGAAGGGAAAATCCAGGACAGAACTTCCATGTGCATTCCAAATTGACTCTGAGGAAACCCACTGGAACTAAAGCTGGGCAAGGTAAGGCAGCAGGAGGTTTCCTTTGTCCCAAGACTGCAGACATTGGATGTTTCCACGTGATTATCTGGACTTCTTTAAGCCTGATCTTCTTCCGGAGTTGCCAGATCATGACTTGAGTGCAGCATCTCTTCCCTCCCACTGTCATTCCTCTTGTTTATTCATTGAAAATAAGTGAAATTCCAAGTGGGAGTTTTCTTTTTACCCTGTTAATGACAGGGTCTGGTGATCAGACCCACGGGGAGTTTTCTTCCTCTGTGAGTTATGGGCAGATCCAGCAATCCACGGTGGATCCTTTTCCCAAGGGATGTGCATGGCCATGCTTCCATCCCAAATCCTGCTGCTTCCTTCCTTCTCATGGAGCAGCCCCTCCAGCAGCTTCAGTCTGGGTGGACTTTGTGTTGTTGACCTTCTCCAAAGAGCCATTCCATAGGGAAAATTCCCAGTGGAGTGAGCTCGGTGGTGGTGCCAATATTTGTGAGTATGGAGCACTCCAGGTGTGGCACCACACTCGAGGACAATCCAAAGCTCTGAATGAAGGAAAATTCAGCTTTCCTCTGACACTTTTGGGCATTTTTCCAGGGTGTGCAGTGACAAAGAACCAGGGAGCTGCCAAACCTTTCAGCTCACAAACAGAATTCAAGGCAGGGCTTGGTCACCCTGCTCTAGTGGAAGGGTCCCTGCTCATGGCAGGGTTTGGAAGGAGCTGCTGGCTGAGGTCCCTCCCAGCCCAAACCATTCCAGGACCCATAAATAAGCCCTGGAATCCTGGTGTCCCAGTGCCTGCCTCCAGCCAGGTCAGGTTCTGCTTCCTGCAGTGCTGCAGTGCAGGTTTGGATCTTGAAATCCAGATTTAAACAACTTCTCCAGGCCAGCAGCTGGAAAAGGTGTCCCCACAGGTGCTTGAGGAAAGGTCTGGAGATGTTTGCAGGGAACTGGGTTGTTCCCCATCTGTAAGGGAAAGAACCTGGCTCACCAGCCTCCCTTGTGCACCTGGATTAAAGCGGGTTTAGCCTTGAGCAGAGACTTTAATTTTAGCTGTTCTTTGAATATTCCGAAAGATCAGAAGGGCAGAAAGAGAAGGATAAATGAAACAACGACTCTTCTCATCAAATGACCCTTCCAGGGTCTAATCCTGCATCCCCATCGTGCCTTAAACACCTTGTGAAATCAGAAATGTGCAGCACACACGGAGCTGGGGGGGAAAGGTCTCGTTGTGCCCGGCAAAATCCTCCTGCGAGCCAAGAGGGTGTTGCTGCTCTGAGATGTGTCTTTGGAAACTTAAGATGGAGTAACCACGTGGCCACAGAGCAGATTAACATTCCTTGGCCAGCCAGGACCAGCTTTTATTTTGAAAGCCACCTGGGTTCCAGTTAAAAGTGAGGAATGGTGGAGGATTTATTGGGGCTGGGCAGGCTCCTCTGTAACAAAGTCAGGGCAGAGCTGTGGAAATGCAGACACTTCTCCTCTGTGGAGACACTCAGTGCTCCACACTCCATCCCTGCACAGCTGTTGCTGTTCTGTAACTTCAAACCAGCCCAGAGTTTGGCCATGAAGGATACCCAATCTTTGGGTTTTATATGCAGTGTCTCCAGTTTATGCGCTCAGAATCATGGGGATGAATTATGATGTGTTGTGTTTGCCTTGGCAGTGGCTCAAACCCAGAAATATATTTCAGGCTTGGCTTTCCAGATATTATCTCAAGTCATTTAAAAGTTCATTATAGGGCACCCGCTAGTGCTGCTCTAGTAAAGGGGCTGTCAGCATTTTTCAAGGGTTTATAACTCAGCCATTAAAAAAAAAACCTCTCTGTGGGCTGAAACTTGGCATTCAGGGTCTAGGCCCAGCAGTAAATTGTTTTTACAAATTAAAAAAAAATCAGTTTGACTATTATTAAATTATAGGTGGGCTAAATTTTATTTAGAACTCTTTCAGGCCATTCTCCTGTACTTCTGTAAATTAAAACGTTTCTCTAATGTTTTTATAGAGTGCTACTCTAAAATATGGACAGGCTTTTGTTCTGTGCTCGAAACCCTGAGATTTAACTTAAAATATAATAACAGTGCTTATCCCAGCATAGCACTTTTCACCTTCAAAGTGCTTTATGAGCATTATCTCATTAATGTACATAGCAGCCTCCCCATGATGTAAGAGGGATTATTATCCTCACTTTATGGCTGGAGACATCGAGCCAAAAGGTTTAAGGCTGTTTTTAAAAGGCCTTAGTTGCACAAATCCCATGTGAGCTTTGATTGGCTTTGGGTGTCTACTTCCCTTTGGCTCTTCTAAAAATCACAACTGAGCTGATTCACCCAAGGCTGCTCCGAGCCAGGATTAAAGTCAGACTTTCCAAAGGCCAGTGCCACCACACTGGATCATTCCCAGTGCACAAAAAACATCCTTTTTTCTAAGAAATTGGTCTTTAGGTCAGAGGGAGTCACCTCCATCCAGAGAGCTCCTGCATGGCAGGAGAGGGTCAGATGAATTATGGTGAAATGGTTTGGATTGGAGGAGACCTTAAAGCTCATCCCATTCCATCCCTGCCATGTGACATCTTCCACTGTCCCAGGGTGCTCCAGCCTGGCCTTGGGCACTGCCAGGGATCCAGGGGCAGCCACAGCTTCTTTGGGAAAACCATGCCAGGGCCTCACCCCCCTGCCAGGGAAGGATTTCTCCTTTGATGGGCTTTGGAAGGTGAGAGACACAAAAACACAGCTGGGCTTCTCTGCAGCCCCTGCACACCAGGCAAGGGCAGCAGTGGGTGGGTTTGGTGCCTGCCAGGGAAGGGATGCTCATCCTTTTGTGTGCCTCAGGAGCAGTCCAAGGGTTTGGGGGAGTTCATGTTCAATTCCAGAACTGCTTTATCTGTGAGAAACATCTCCCAGAGCTCCCAATGGCTTCAAACCTGCCCTGTTTAAATCTCATTTAAGCTGCTTGATCTGGTTTGTGATTCAGATGCTAAATGTATGGATTTGAGGGCTAATCGAGGGTGAATTTAGTAATGAATTTAGTGTTTCTGCAGGAGCTCCTGGAGGAAGGTGGAGAACAATGAGAGGAGTCAGCAGCTCCTGAGGCCACTTGTGTTGGCACTCACAGAGAAGTTGCAGCCACACTTTTTCACTGACCTACGATTTCTGCTGAGACTTCCAAATCCTCTCCCAGCCTTTGGAAAGCTGCCCTACATCCTCACTGCTTTATTTGCCTCTCCTGTATTCCTGAGGACCTCTAAAACATTCTGTTCCCTGTGCTCCTTGTCAGGCAGCCCATCCCAGGGCTGTTTCTCTCCCTGTTGGGCTGGAGATGGCTGGAGCAGTCTCTGAACGTTATCAGGAATTCTCTAAATGGCTGTGGTGCAGAAATGTTACCTTGGCTAATTAACTGTGGTTCTCTGCTCCCAGGCTGTTGTGGGGCTTTATTAAACCCAGATCCTGCAGAGAGCCCAGGAATCCATGAGCTGGCTGGAGCTCTGCTTCCCAGGGAGGTGTGAGGATGGCAGGGCACAGACATTCCCTGGGATGGAGCTTGGAGAAATGGGGAGCTGAGGAGCATCAGACACCCCTGAGAGACACTTTGGGCCCTGTTGTCTTCCTACAGGGCTGGGATCTCTGCCCTTTTAACCCCATCCACAAACTCCTAAATAATTTGATCTGTGGGAGCGTAGGAGCAGCTGTATTTTCACAGAATCATGGAGTATTCAGGTTGGAAAAGGCCTTTAACATCACCAAGTCCAGCCACCACCACGTTCACCACTAAACCACGTCCCCAGGTGCCACTTCCACTTTTTTTTTTAACATTTCCAGGGATGGTGGCTCCACCACCACTCTTTAAATGCTTTCCAGCTCTTCCCATGAAATGTTTTTCCCTGATACCCCATCCAAACCTCTCCTGGTGCCACTTGAGGCCGTTCCCTCTCATCCTTTCCCTTGCTCCCTGAGAGAAGCACGGTTTCAAACCTGCACATCACAACTTAATTGGAAAACACACGTGGAAAAAAAATACCTGTGGGCAGGGCCTCGGTGCCAAAGGTTTGTCCCAAATGGCTGCTGGGACCAGGTGAGGACAGGGACGCCTTGTTCAAAGTGCTGTGCAAACACAGGGTGAGCTGTGTGCTAAACAGATCAAAAACAAAGGCAGCAGATACTGCTCTCCACAAACCATAATGAAGGGAGGAGCTGGGCAAGCCAAAATTGCAGGGAATAATTAGGGAAGTGGCTTACTCAGGCAGGTTGGGTGGCTGAGCTGGTTTGGAACACGCTGCAGGGTTTTTTCATGCTTTTAGGAAGGTTTCTTGCTGGAGTTAACTGCAGATGGACTTGAGAGTGTCAGGAAAATTAATTTACAAACATCAGAGGTTTGTGTCTAAAAAGGAGACAGAGGAGTCCTTTTTACTTTATTTGAATAAAGGGAGAGGCCATGGGGCATTCCCCTGGGGTCTCTCAAATTTTTGGAGGACGCAGCCTCCTTTTTATCTTAATTTCTTGGCCGCATTTCTTTTATTTTTTTTCTTTATTGGCTGAGGTATTTGAGAGGTACAGACTTCTCGGGACGCCTGATTTCTTATAATGTACAACCTTACTTTTTAATTTTTAATTCTCATGGAATTTTTAGAGTTTTTCTCTATTGTTCCTTTCATCTTCTAACATCCAATTTCATTTATCAGCGAACTTACAGTTTGTTTGTAAAGGTAAATATCTTTTTTTATTCATCAATCAGCGGAATCTTTTTTATTGGGTTTTTTTTTATCTCTCAGTGCTTGTTCTGTCTACTAGCAGAGCTACAATTTGTTTGGAGCAGCCTGGGACAGTGGAAGGTGTCCCTGCCATGGCAGGGGTGGAGCTGGATGAACTCCAAGGTTCATCCAATCCAAATAATTCTGTGATTCCAAATTCACTGACCGATTCTGGCTTTTCTTGACCTCCTGGTTTGGCTCTGAGAGTTCAGGAGCCAGATCCAGTGGGGATTTCTCATTCCTTGGCCACCCTGCTGGGACAGCCAGCAGCTGAGGATGGCCACGGGCACCATGAGGTTTGAACCTCTGACATGGAGATGGGAGCCTGAGGATTGCATTGCCCATCCCCAACCCACCTCCCTCCCTGCCTTTAAAGGATTTAATGAAATGGGAATACAGTGAACAGGGAATGGGAATTTTCCTGAGAGATGCCCAGTGAAACTGCCCTGACAGAAGGCAGCGCTCAGCAGTGGATTAGGAGAGATCCCTCTTGGTAATTTTAATTTCATTTGAGTTTTCAGTCATGAGCCCTATTTCAGATTGGAACTGATCTTCAGTACTCTTAGCCATGGAAATACTGAGTGGGAATAAAGTCTCCTTTCCCAGATATGATCCTTATTCCTCATCTCTGCAGTTGTTACTTACAAAATCATGGATAACATGCTATCTGCTCTGCCTGTGAGTCACTACAAATGGCTTGGAGACAGGATCACAGAATCCTGGAATGGTTTGGGTTGGAAGAGACCTTAAATCTCATCCAGTGCCACCCCTGTCATGGCAGGGACACCTCCCACTGTCCCAGGCTGCTCCAGCCCCAGTGTCCAGCCTGGCCTTGGGCACTGCCAGGGATCCAGGGGCAGCCACAGCTGCTCTGGGTAACACAGTTTTCACTTCTGAATGATTCCTTTCATGTATTCCTACATTTGGTGGGTTCTGGCACAAACAGGGGCAGGCCAGCATCAAAATGAGCAACTGGAGTGCTGAGATATTTTTCACGTATTTTGGTTAGGAAAAAGAAGAGAAAAAAGAGCAGCAGTGTTTTTTTCTGTGCTGAATGAAGCCAAACAGGAGATGTTGAAGCAGCAGAGGGAACCCTGATACCCACCCCCTTTGTGTCTCTTGCAAAGACAAGCAGGAGCTTTCTCCACAGTGACCTTCCCTGCTGTGGAATCCTTCACTCCCCTTCTCTTCCCTCATTTTCCCTCATCCAACCCCAGATTATTTCCTGACGCTGGACGAGCCCATGAACAACATCACCACCACGCTGGGCCAGACTGCAGAGCTGCACTGCAGGGTGTCTGGGAACCCCCCTCCCACGGTCAGGTGGCTGAAGAACGACGCTCCCGTGGTGCAGGAGCCGCGCAGGATCTCCTTCCGAGCCACTCCCTACGGCTCCCGCCTGCGCATCCGCAACCTGGACACCACCGACACCGGCTACTTCCAGTGCGTGGCCACCAACGGCAGGAGGACTGTCTCCACCACTGGCGTGCTCTTTGTCAAGTTTGGTGAGTGGTTTTTTCCTCCTCTTAAACTCTCCTGACTTGCTCAGGAGGAGTGTTTATCCAGGGAAAAGCAGAGTGCTGGTGGAGCGGCGGCGCGGGGTTGCTCAGGTTGGAAAAGCCAAGTTTGTTCAATTTATGAAATGTAGGTTGTGTAGAGAGCCCAGGAATCCATGAGGTGGGGTGGAAATGGGCTTCACAGAGAGGGTGTGAGGATGGCAGGGCAGAAACATTCCTTGGGATGGAGCCTGGAGAAATGGGGAGTGTTGCTGCTGGAGTCCCATCGGGGTGAATCTGCACTCTTTGACTCCAATATCAGAAGGTTTATATTATTTATTAAAATGACTCCATTGTTCAGAAGGATTTGGGCTATTTCTGCCCAGGTACAGAGCTCAGCTTCTTGCTTCTTCCAGCTCCATACCCAAAAGTGCAAGAATGCCAGAAAATGTTTACAAAGTTAGAGAGAGAGCAATTCTTTATATCATAGGTTGGGAAAAGCAAACCACATCTCCCATATCGGGAGACAGGCAAAGGAATGCATTTTGTCCTTGAAACACACACACAAAGAGTTGAAATCTGCAGAGAAAAAAGAGCTTTCCCATGGAAGAAAAAATCAGCAGGTTTGTATCCAAGAAACTTTAAAATGTCCAGTGACAGCAGAGCTGAGGCTTGGGCTCCTGGGGAGCTGAGGAGCATCAGACACCCCTGAGAGACACTTTGGGCCCTGTTGTCTTCCTACAGGGCTGGGATCTCTGCCCTTTTAACCCCATCCACAGATTTCCTAAATAACTGGATCTGTGGGAGAGTAAGAATAGCTGTGTTTTCATCATGGAATGTCCAGGTTGGAAAAGAGCTCCAAGATCATCAAGTCCAACCAGCACCACCACCGTGTTCACCATCAAATCATGTCCCCAAGTGCCACATCCATGTTTTTTGAACAGTTGTGGGATGGTGACTCCATCACTGCCTTGGGCAGACTGTTCCAACATTTTTTGAGGAGAAATTTTCCCAATATCCAATCAAAAGCTCCCCTGGAACAGCTTGAAGGTGTTCCCTCTCCTCCTGTCCCTGTTCCTGGGAGCAGAGCCCGACCCCCCCGGCTGTCCCCTCCTGGCAGGAGCTGTGCAGAGCCACAAGGGCCCCCTGAGCCTCCTTTGCTCCAGGTGAGCCCCCATTAATGGGGTACCTGGGTAGATTCAGACCAGAGGAGAAAAAACTCCTTTATTCTGAGTGACCTCTGTGTCTGGTGAGTGAGAAATTTCAGCTGGCACTGCAGGCTGAGGGCCTGAGATGAGACACATATATACCTGTCAGGGAAAATAAGCACTCATTCTTCCAAGTTTATATTGAGATAACTGCCTTCAAAGCTGATCTTACCACTCAGAAGATTCCAAACAAGAAACAGGTTTTGTGTGTCTCCTCCTCCTCTGCACTCAGGGGGAAATAACTCACTGAGATGAAGATATTTGCACACAGTCCTGGCTAATCCTCTTTGGAACTGGACAAATAACACACAGGGAATGATGGATGTGATGAGTTTCATCGTCTTTTTTTTTTTTTTTCCCATGAACCTCCCATGTTTTCTGATTTCTGATGAGAAATGAATCATGAGGTGTTGTCCTAGGGCAGTTTCAAGAGGAGGGTGAGCTGCTCACCTGTTTATTGTCCTCGTGTCATGTTCTGCAGCAACACAGCCTTGTCTTTGGTGCTGAGGGGCTGCCACTCCTCTGTTCAACTACATAAACCACAGCCAACACCACACACTGCTGCTTTTATCTTTTAAAAGCTTTTCAAAAGCTTCCTGCTCGCTACCTCGCCGTAACTCATCCTGCTGTTTTTCTTCTGTCACTTTTCCAGGTCCCCCGCCAACAGCGAGCCCGGGATCCTCGTAAGTCCTTTCATGTCTCTTCTGTGCCTTCATTAATCTTGCATTTCAGCAGTCAGAAGTTCATTTGTCATTCAGTGTGACAGGAGCACTTTTACATTCTGCTTTTTAAGTCAGCTAGGATGGTAATTTATTGGAACTGAGTTATCTGTCTCGCGGTTGTATTTTCATGTTATCGTGTCAACTCCGATTTCTTAGCCCAGACTTCTTAATTTCCAATATTATTACCTTGAGATCCTCTGGTGCCTTCAGTCTGTGAAGTGATTTCAGTGCACCTACAGGTACTTCATCCATGTCACAGCCCAGTCTGGAAAATATTTATCACTACAAGCAGATTTTACTACCCAGGGGCTTCTTGCTGATTTTAAGGGTCGTAAACCGTGTCCGTCTCTCTGTACCTGAATTAAAAACCTGTCTGAGACCTGAGGGTTTAAGGATTGAGTGGCTGGGTGGGAGCAGTGGCTGTTTGTAGCACAGCTCCCCTGTCCTGGAGCCAGGTTTGGCTCCTGCTGCAGGCTCTGAGCTCTCCCCACGCTGTATTTTGAGCCTCTGTCTTGGGCAGTTTTTGAGAATTTTCACTTCTATCCCTAATTTCAAGCTATGTGATCAAACCTGCTCACCTCTTGCAGTGCCTCACTCCTTTCAAGTGTGATCTCCAGCTGTCCTGAGGTTTGGAATGGGTTTTGTGGTGCTGTGTCCAGCTTATTCACATCTCACATTGAAAATCCACCTCTCCTGGTGAGAGGAGAGAAACACAGAACCAACCAAACCAGAAAATTAATCAATTAAAGCAATTACAAGGGATGCAAAAACCTGGGAATGTGAATGTTCCTGGCTCCTTACAGAAAACCTTCCATGAATTATTGCAGAGGATATAAATGAGGAGAAGCATCTGACCACAAAAGGATGTTGTAGGATGCCCTCTAATGGAACAGCCGAAAATGTGGTTTTATCTTCCCTTGTGAAGGTGCCTGCTGTGGAATCCTGGAGTTTGTTTTGGAAGGGGAGCCCTTTGCTGGGATTTCAGCTCTGTTTGGTGATCCTGGGCTCCTGGGCAGGGAGGTTTCCTGGTGCTGTGGGATTTGGGGGCTGTTGGGCCCTCCAGCAGTTTGGAGATTTAATGAACGAGCTGAGAAAATTGGGATTTTGTGCTGCTCCCACCTCGTTTGGGGTTTCTGAAATGTGTGGGGTTGAACCCACGTGGGAGCAGTGTGAGCACAGAGAGCTGGGCTGGAATTTCTCTGTCTAGGCCACTCAGGATTGCCTCACTTTTAACAAAATACATTTGGGAATATCTTTTCCCATTTTTTCTTTCTGGCAGGGTTTTGGTGGTTTTTTGCTCCCCTTCCAAAAAAAAAAAAAAAAAAAAGATCACAACTTAACCAGCTAAAATACACACAAAGGATGTGAAAAGGTGAAAAGAAAGGGAGATGTTCTCCTTAACAGTTGATTTTGTAGTTGAAATAATTATGATTTTGTAACCAAAAAAGAAATATAGTCACACTGCAGTTGCATGTTGTGAAATGCAGGAGGGAAATTACCTCAAATTCTGGTTCTTGGTGTTTGCTGTTCCTTCCTGGGTGACAGAGCAAGAACTTCCACAAGAGCTGTAGTGAGGAAGAAAATGCCAATTTACATGGGCTGGTGTAAAAATGAGCTGGAAAAACCCTGCTGGAGTGGAATCCAGTGGGAAGAGTGCAGGAAAATGCTCTGTATTTATTATTTATTGTGTTGTGAGCGTGTTCTGAAGAGGTTTAACCTGGATGTGTATGACAGGGATATATTCCCACATGGAATATGTACATGCTGGTGCCAATATTCCTCTGGAACAGTCCTTTTGTTCTTCCTGGAGCCTCTTCTATATATAAATATCCTAAATATGGCATTGTTTTGTTCTTTATTTAACCACTGGGAACGAGGAGAGGGGGAAAAGGAGACAAGAGGGCTGTAATTTTAAGGAGCATCTGATTCATAAAATGAAATGGGGTTTGTGATTCCCAGAAATAGCTTGCAAGGCTTGTGAAACCACAAACCCCCCTGGATTTTCCCCATCTTTTTCAGTGATTGAGATATTTTTAAATTTTTTTTTTTTTTTTTTAACTTTCAGCTAAACACATCTGGGTTTTTTAGTGAAACAGATCTTTTGTACAGTGGCTCTGTGTGCCAGCAACAAGAAAATGTGTAAGCACTGGCCAGCATCCAGATGAGGCTCGGCCAAGGGCGTGTGTGATTGTGGATTTCAAAGAGGGACACGGAGATTTTCCTCTTTTGGCCACAGAAGGTAAAATTTAGAGAAATAAAAATGCCAACTGTGAGGCCAGAACAGATTCACTGCTCCAGCAGCACCCTGAGAGTGATCTGGGTGCCAGGTTGGACTCCTGGAATCTCGGAATTCCAGCCTGTGCCACGTTTTGTGGCTGGCACAGAAACTCCCTCCTGCTGCTCAGCGATGGAAATTTTGAATGAGGACTGGACACAATTCCCAGGTGTTTTTTTGTGGGATCTTTTACAGTCCTGCTGTGTGCTGGTGCAGCAGCTCCTTCCTGCAGCCTGTGGGATGTGAGGCACAGCCCTGGAGTGGGATATTCCGTGCAGAGGCCAATGTAAATACATTTTGGGGGGAAAAAGCCCCACGTGGTGCGAGCTGGGAGCCTGAGTGGCTGATGCTGACACAAACCATGGTCCATCCTGCTGCATGACTTCATCCCAGGGAAAATAACCCTCCCTCAGTTTGCCAGGGGCTGGGGCAGGTTGTCTGCCAGGGCTGGAATGGGAATGTTCCCAGGAGAGCTGCCCTTGTCCTCTCCTCGGGGGCTTTGATCTGCTGCACATTTATCTCTCATGGCACTGTCTCACCTTTCCCCTGCATTGTTCTGCTCTGACCTAGCTGGGAGAAGCTTCTTTTGTTTAAAAAAAAAAAACAAACCAAAAAACAGCAAGCCCTAGTTGTGCTTTAGAAAGAAATGATTATTTTATCTTTGGGTGCTGCAGATGTAGCTCAGGGGTGTGGAGAGGGTGTCAGTGCCACATCTGGAAGTGTCCCCAGGGGGCAGCTCCAGGCTCTCCAGCTGCTGGAATCCTTCCCAAAACGTGGATGGAGTCCAGGGCACCTCCACAGCAGGCTGGGATGGTGTCCCCCCCCTCCCTGGGGACAATGGAGTGACTGCTGAGGGTGCACAGGGAATTGTGCTCCTCCTGGATTTTCCTGAGCCAGCAAAAAGAGCTGAAAACCTCTGGGGAAATGTAATGCAGAATTTGGGAAGGCACGGGTGGGTTGGCTACAGAGGCAATTCCAGGGTGTTTTACCCACCTCAGGGTACTTAGGTAGCTAAATATACTCCTTATCTGGGAACCCCAGGCTCCTTTAGCTCCCCTTATCTCCCAGCCAGGTGGAAGCTGAGCCACAGGAGGATTTAAGGGGTGTTTGAGGGGCCTGAGCTGGGCTGGTGCAGCTGAAGGGTCCCTGGGCTCCTGCTCTGGGGGATCAGCCCAAACTGCAGCAGGAACTGAGGCAGAAAAGGGAATGGAACCCCTGGGTGGGCTGGAAAGGACCTTAAATCCCACCAAGTGCCACCCCTGCCATGGCAGGGACACCTCCCACTGTCCCAGTGTCCAGCCTGGCCTTGGACATTCCAGGGATCCAGGGACAGCCACAGCTGCTCTGGGAATTCCATCCCAGCCCACCCTGGCAGGAATTCCCTCCCCACATCCCACTGTTCCTGCCTGCTGTGGCCCTGCCTCACCTTTTCTCACCTGAGCAGTGCTGCAAACAGCCGAGTTCTCTGCCACAAAGAGGCTGAAATTGTATTTTGTTGTGCTGTGGCAAGCCTACGGAAAAGAAATCGGCCTGGAGTTTGGGGAAAGATTTACTTGGAAAGCGCTTTTGACTTTTCAAAGGGTGTCTGGTGACTATTCCTGCAGATTTCAGCTGAAGTGTTCCCTTATCTGGGGCAGTGCAAACACAAACTCCTCCTGCCCACACGGGGGAAAGGCCCAGCCCAGCCTGGAGACAGAGCTGAATTAACCTAAAAACAAATTAATTACTGAGGTGTCAGTATTTTCTTAAGCAGGGAGTGAAGTGCATTAGAACTTGGGGGGGAACAAAGGAAATCCAGTGTGCTGCTGTAGGATCACCCTGCAGATGGGGATAAATGTTTGGGGTGAGGTGGCCCTTGTGTGTGGGAACCCTGGATAATGAGAATTTCAGATTTCTGTGCTGCCAGGCACTGACCCCCCAGAGAACACTGCATTTAACCTAAAACCATAAAGAAAGCTTCCAAAATTAAATAAGAAAACTAAAATTTTAAGTGTGCAGTTTAAATAGAAGTGGATAATATCACATAGTAGAAAACTTAAAGTTTAATAAGATAGTTAGTTAATTTATTTCATTATTATTATTATTACTGCCCTGGAGAAGGCTCCAAAATGGAATGGCAGCACTGGGATTGTGGGTGTGGGGTTTGAACAGAAGTGTGGGATAGCACAGGCTGGGAAACTCAGAGTTTAAGGGTTTAGAATACAGAAATAGATCTAAAGCAAATGGAGGTTTTGGGGCTGAGGCTGCTCCTTCTTCTTCACCTTCTTCTCCGTGGGTTTGGGTGGAGTTGTGTGATTGGATAGAAAAGTCCCCATTGCAGGGCAGGGGTGGTTGTTATGGGGTTAAAAGTAAAAATAATTGAGGTGTCATTTCTTAATTGGACAGTTTACCCTTAAAAGGCCCTGTAGAGAGAGCCAGGGCTGCATTTTGAGTTTGTCAGAGTGAAGTGCTGCAGAGCTCAGGGTTTGTGAGTCTGTGACAGAGACAAGAACTGATAAACATCTGAGTCCAAACCAGAAATCCCATCTCTCACATTTAATCCCGACCCTGGCAGAAAAGAGGCAAAGACTCGACACTTGTGGAATTCTCCAGGATTGGAGGAGTTGGGGACTTAAATTTCCATCAGCCTTTCCCAGAACCTGCTGCTCAGTCCGGATTCCCTGATGTGGGATTCCCCTGGCGTGTGGGATTTGTGGGCAGATCCTGGAGGCTGAGGGTGAGGATAACCCTGAAAGAGGCATTTATGCTGTCATTCTGTCTTTATTGCCTTTATTTATACATCACTGACTTTATTTATATTCATGTTTATATATATTTATCAAGGCCTTACTGCCTTTTTTAACCCTGAATCCAGGAAATTCTCAAATCCCTCACAGGGTCCTTGTTATTTATTGGACTCAATTATTTTTCCCAACCTTTCTAAATCTATAATTCCAAGGGGACTGATAAGTAAAGTACAGATATGGGATAAATTTTCCTTTCTCTAATTGAATATCTCAGTTATCAGTCTTTCCACAACCCCAAAGAAATCGTGTGATGACACAATTCGAGCCTCACTTACAGACACTCTGCCTGGATTCCTGATTTATTGAAAAAGGAGCAAAGTGAGGATCATTTGGAAGTTTCTGACAACAGAAAGGCAAAGAATAAATCAGGAAAAGCTGGAAAGTTGCAATACTTCTGCTGATCACTTCCTCCAGGCTGTTGTGTGTGCAGATATTTATTATCATTAATAATAATAATAACAATAATAATAATAATAATAATAATAATAATAATAATAATAATTATTATTATTATTANTTATTTTTATGTATTATTTCTATTATATTATATAAAACAAATAACAATTTTATTTATATTATTCCAGTTTTTTTTATTCTTGCAGCCCCTAACCCAGCAGAGGGGAGGGAGGTGCTGGCTGTGCTTCAGAGCAGAGGCATAATCTGCTTTTCTCACATTTCATGTGGTCTCTCCAGGTACCAGCTCTTTTGAAGCCAGCCCCAAAATCCCTGGTGCAGCTGCTAAAAGCTCCCAGCAGCTTTGGGCCAAACCCCACTGGGTTTTTGTGAGGCATTCCAGAGTTCCTGTTTGCTCTTTAAGACAGATTTAATCAGAAAATTCTCGTTTAGCTCGAATCAGGAGGGCATTTTAGGGGATTTCTTTGAGTCTGTGAGGAAAATCTGACATTATTACAGGGCCAGTGGATTTCAGCCATCCTGGCCTGGCTCAGCAGAGCCTGGCTTTGGAAGAGCTTGGCCTGAGTGTGTGTCGTGTGCTCAGAGAGGACAAATAGAAAATGATGTTTTAGAGAGTCTCTAATTCAAGTGAGATTAAATTTTTGATTTTTTTTTTTTTAATTTTTGTTATGCTTGAGGCAACACAGGAAAATTACTGATCTGTTGTTTTATTTGTAAGTCCAACCCAGTTCCTTCAGTGGCTGAAATAAATGTGGGAAATGTCATTTTGGGGACAAGGATTGTATTTTACAACGGAAAACACACCTCAGTCCCAGGCTTTGGGAGCTTTTTATTCTGTTTTGGGGCTTTGCTAATCCACCTTAAGCAGTTCAGAAATAAAATACAACAAAAAGTGAAAGCATTTGAGACCAAGGTCCTTGATTTCCCTCCCCAGCAGCCTGTGGTGGGTTCAGAGTCATTCCAAGGATTCAGTGCTGCAGGAGAACACAAAATTTGGGTTTTTCTGGTCCTTTCTGCCTCGATGGCCCAGGGAGGAAGAGTGGCAAGGGCTGTAGTGGAGGAGGGAAGAAGGGAAATAATTCTGTAATTTGGGTGTTTACAGTGTAAAATGCTGTCATGAGTTCAGTGGAACCGAGTCAGGAAACCAACAAATGAAATTGTGACTGAAATTCCCTTTTCTGAGGGAGAAAATGGAACATCTCTCCTGTGGAACAAGTGCCTCTCAAAGTCCTTCTTTTGCCTCAATCCCTGCAGTGTCTGGTGGCCAAACGCTGCTCCAGAACTTTCCTGGGCCTTGGGAGTGGAAGGGTGGAATAAAGAACTTCCCACACATTTCAGAGCCCACTTGTAATACCTGAGGTCATCTCCCAGGTTCCCCTGGGCCAGAAGGGCTTTAATTAGCAGGGAAATCCAATTTAAAGGCCCATAATGTTTCTGTGGTCGCAGTAAAATCCCTCACACGAGCCAGCAGTAAAATCTCAG
The DNA here is from genome assembly GCA_013396995.1 of Dicaeum eximium. Taxonomy (NCBI): domain Eukaryota; kingdom Metazoa; phylum Chordata; class Aves; order Passeriformes; family Dicaeidae; genus Dicaeum; species Dicaeum eximium. The sequence continues at coordinate 12,585 of VWZP01004402.1, read as the reverse complement.
CGGGCAAATCCCAAATTCTGTCTCATTTTGTTCCTTTACTTCAGTGCCCAGCTGTTGCTGATATTCCTCAAACAAATCCTCTCCTGCTCTTTTGGTTTTGTGTTGATGAGGAATCAAGGGAAGGAGGATCTGCTGGAGGCTCAGCAGATCCAAAGCTCAGCTCTGGGCACAGCTTCAAGCAGGTTTTTGGTTTTTTATCTGCCAGCCTCGCCACCAGTGGGCTGGAAAATGAATTCAGATGAAACATTGCAAACATTGCAGCAGTGAAAGCTCTGCTTGCTTGTGGCAGGAATTATTCAGGAGAACAAAAAGTAGGGATAATGATGATGATAATGATAATAATAATAATAATAGTAATAATAATAATAACAATAATAATAATAATAACCTTGAAATAGCCTTGAAAGCAGAGGGCACTGGCAGGGGGAGAGGCAGCGTCTGGGGCTCTGTGGGATGGATTTGTTTCCTGTCCTTGGCGTTCTTTCACCCACATGAAGTCTGTATGGAAACAACTCCCTCCCAATATCCCATCTAAACCTATTCTTTTTTAATCTGAACTCATCCCAAACTCGATTTAAGGTTTTAATCCAGGCTTCTGCAGCCTTCAGGAGAGCCAGGGTTGGGGCGAGTGTTTATTCAGCCTGGTGCAAACATTACAAGTGGGAGTAAATCTGTAGTGCCCCGAGGGGCTTTCACGGCTTCAGCAGGGTGTAAAACTTTGGGAATGAGTTTTCCTAGGAGGAGAACATCGCTGCTCAGCCAGCCTGGGTGTAGTTACTCCTCACTGCCAGTCTGTGCAGCTCCATCACCCCGTCCTGCAGCGCAAGGCAGACGATTATAAGGTGTTACATTATTTATCCTGATAATTAAAACCAGTCCTGACGTTCCAGCTCTGGCTGTTCAAAGCAATAACCCCGGGCCACCTCAAATACTGTAAAAGGAGTTAATCATCCATTTCTGAGCGTGGCAAGTTTATTGATCTCGTTTACAGGAGAACACGTGTGGTTACCTGGGTGAGGAAGGAAAGCACTTCCCATCTGAGCTGGTGTTTGGATGCTGCTGGTGGTGCCTGAGAAAATGAATCACAAAAGTTACCCTGCCCCAGCTCTCCAGCCAAATCTCTTGTGTCAGTGAATTCACTTGAAACAAATATATTTTCTCTTCATCCTGTAGTTATAATGTTTTATGAGTTTCTTGGGTGCAAACTTGCCAATTATTGTTGTTTCCCGTTGGTGCATCAGGACTCTTTGACTCCAATATCAAAAGGGTTATANAGGGAAAGGCTCCCATCCCCCATGTGGGAGACAGGGCAGCCAAAAACTACCTGTCCTTGAAATACACAGCTCAAAGATATGTTTTATCAAATTCTATGCTTAGAAATGAGAAATGGAAAGAAAAATTCAGCAGGTTTGCACCCAAGAAACTCATAAAATATTATAACTGCACTGTCCTGATTTTGCTCCAGGTGAATGGACACATTCTTTTGCCACCGTTGTGCCCAGCAATTTTCAAGCCAGTCCCCTCTCAAGGTTCACAGCTGGTTTAGAGATTTGGGGGGCTTAAAGTGAGAGGGGACCATTGCAGTCCCCACTGCTGTAGAACTTCTCTCTTTGGGTATGGCTCAGTTCTGGTGATTCTCAATTTACTGGGGCACATCTTTGGGGGAAAAAAACCACGTCCTGTTGATTTTATCTGTCTTTAACTTCTGAACATGCTGGTGCATGGGGTCAGATTTAGGATCCTGAATGTCCAACCCCTCTTCCCTTTGCAGCCCAGCCCTTGGCTCTGCCAAAGTGACCCCGAGAGGTCACTGTTCCACAAGCTCCTGGGAACTGCCCCCAGCTCTGTCACCACCTCAAATCCTGCCTTGTTTGGGCTTCCTTCCAGCCATTCCAGGGGTTTGGCTTGGCTGGTGTAAGGCCAGCAGGCTTGGAGGGATTTGGGTTTTCCCTGGATGTGTCTGAGTGTGGACAGCCCATGATAATCCTGCAGAAATCACGGAGAGGTTTCTTCTACAGTTCTGGGATGGAAATTGCCTGTGTTTAAATTCCTTTAGCAATTCCTCTCTAATGTCTTCTTTAGCTACTTTTGGAACAGAAAGGATTTTGTTGCATTTAAATGATAAATAAATGCCTTTAACTCTGTGTTATTGGTGACAGTTCCACCATTTCCACCTTGTGAGGAACAAATATTAATTCCAGCAGAAACTCTTCATCTTGGACTTGAAAGCATCATGAAGCCTTTTTTGCACTGTTGGCAGCTCTGATAGTTTTGGAAATCTCCTTGTCTGACTTTTGCCCCTCGTGGTAATTTTTGGTAATTTTTCAGCATTTATTTAAAATTTGGTGGTGTCAGTTTTTCCTCCTCAACGGGTACCAATTAACCCAGGGGTATCAGATGAGGATTTGCCCTTCCAGAAGTGTTCCCATCCTTTGGAGACTGGGAAGGAGCAAGAGATAGTGAGAGAAAATATTATTCCAGCAATGATAAATGTGAGGAAAGGCTCTGGGGAGCGTTCCAGGGCCTGATCTCAGCTCTGTGGGGATAAACCTGAGGAGCTCCATGGGCTTCAGCTCCATATTTTTCCATGAATAACCTGGATTGTGACTCCATCCTTGGCACTGCAGACAAAACAGGCAATCGTGGTCGTGCCAAAATAAAGTTCCTTGGCTGGATCAAAGGAGCAGCAGGGTAGGAATATCTTTGATTTTCAGCTCTGAATGGCTCTGCTGCATGGATGGGGGCTGTGCCTGCCTTTAAATTATGTTTGGCTTAATCCTCCAATTTTTTTATGCAGTTGCAAAATCCATGTTTTATATTACCAGAGCATGATAAGAGCGAGTATTGATCTGAGAATTCCACCTACTCCGAGATAAAACCAGCTTTTAAATTTGATCCAGTGCAACTGCTGGAGTGTGCCAGGACAGATGTTATTAAAACAAGGTTCTAGAAACAAGCCTGTTATCTTAAATAATATTTTTCTAGGGGGAAAATGCATTCATATCAGCCATATCGTGCATTTGAGCTTAGCAATACCAATTAATTTCAGATTTGCAGCTGAAATGTTGGTGGTACAGGTAGGAAGTCTGGCAGACATGCTTTAATTTGCATCAAAGCACCCCAATAATCACGTGTAAAATACCTTTAAAAATTGTGATCCGTTCCCAGTGGCACATTAACATAATTCCTTCTAATGCAAATTCCTATTCTCAGTTGCTGGCACGCTGGAATAATAAAATAAAACTAAATAAAGCAATTGGGATAGTTTTATATATTGGGAAATAGCAATAAATTTCAGATCTTAAAACTTTGACAAGTCCAAAAAAACACGTGCATTTTGAGCCACATGAATTTTAAACTGTGCTTGTTGTGGGGGATGAAAAGTGGCTTTTTTCACCTTGCATACCAATTATTGGCTGTAAAAAGGCTGTGAAGGGACAGGTTTAGGTCTTTTCTACAGACTGGGCTTTTTGCTGAGTTCCTCAGGCAAACAGTTTAAACTTGCAGAGTTTCAAACTGGTTGGCCTTGAAAAATTAGATGTTTCCAATGAAAAAAAAAAACAAAACAAAAAAGGGTTTAGAATTTACTCAGTAATTCTTTTAATGGTGCTGCCAGAAAAGAGGCAGGAAGGTGTGTTGGAACAATTTCACTTTTTTGGGGTAACATGAGGAAGAGGCAGTGACTGGCTGGGTTTTTCTCCCTAAAAACTGAAATTTTGAGAGGGATTCATCCCATTTTTAAGTATAAAACTGCCACTTTTTTCACAATTCTTCCCTCAAAGCAGGATTTTCAGAACTTAGGGCTGGGCATCCTTCTCAAGGCTAACCAAAATGGGAATAATTGGGCTCTAAATTGGGAATATTCCAGCCCTACCTCATGAAATGTGAGTGGTTTGGTCCCAGGGTGGTTCACTCAGGTCTGTGCAGCCCCCGGAGAGAGGGAAAATGTTTTTAAGGAAAACAAACAGGTTTTCCCTCTGTTCCTTATCCCATTTCCATGAGGGCACGGAGGGACAGCTCCTCATTCCCACTGGAATTTTCAATTTTCACTGGGGTTTGTTGTCTTAAGGAGGAGTTTCTTATCTCCAAAAGGATTTTTTCCACAGGCTGGGGATTTTTGGGGATGCCCTTTCAAGCTCTGGCGATTCCCAGCTGAGGAATTTGTGTGGCAGGGGCTGGATTTATGACAGAGCTGCACTTTTTGTGAGCTTCCAATGTTTTCACAGTTGTGAGGCTCGAGCAAGGAATTCTCTGAGTCCAACTGCTTCAAATGGGTTTGGGTTTTGAAAAAAAATTCCCAATATCCAACCTAAACCTCTCCTGGCACAACTTGAGGCTGTTTCCTCTCATCCTGTTCCTGTTCTCTGACCCTCCCCCCCTTTGGCTGCCCCCTCCTATCAGGGAGATCTTTTTATCTGTGAAATAAAAAGATAAAATTAACCAGCTCATTTTGGTAACTTGGATCTTGCTGTTATTTTTGCAGCAGCTGTGGGCTCCATTTATTGATGGGTGCAAATTTCTGGTCAAATAATAGCTAAAACAAGCTAACATTATAGGTATTATTTTTAATTAACTTGTGCTGAGGCATGTGTTTCACTTTTAATTCAAGTGTCAGGTTTGTGAAGTCTGGTTCTCATCATGCCTAAGGTTAAAATATTAGGTCACCAGAAGAAAGAACTATTTGAGGCACAGAAGACAAATTAAATGTTAGGAGGAAGGAGAAGGGGAGGGAGGAGCAGAAATAAAGCTGTGACTCCAGAAAATAAGGGAAAGCAGGAAAGAGTTAGGGAGAGATAAAATGGGCTGGAATTAATTTTGTTCAGAATTGCAGGTTTTTCTGTCAGTTTGGAAGAGTCCAGAGCTGCATTTGCAGTGTCCTGATACCCAGGAAGGGTTGGTGTGTTGCTTTCTAGAACATCAGAACCTGGATTTTCACAATTTAGGGCTGGGCAACCTTGTCAAGTCTAACCAAAATGTACATAATCAGGCCCTAAATTCTGAATATTCCCTCCCAGCTAGGAGGGATGTGGACAAAAACAGTTGGAGGATGTGGCCAAGCTGTTACAGGAGGTCTCTTCCCTTTGCCTGTGTCCAGCTTCCCAGCAGAGTGCAGGACATGGACGAGGATGGGATGAGCTCCAGCCCCATCCATCCCTTCCCAAATCCCTCAGATCCTCAGCCACGGGCTCTGGGCTCACTCAGGGCACAGCAGCTGCAGATTTATTGGATTTTTGGGGATGGAAGGATGGGCAGCTCCACCCCAGCCTCCCTCCTGGAGCTGCATCTGGGTGAGGGTGGGTGAGACCCTTGGCTCCAGGAGGGAATCCAGCAGGAGGGAGGGGAATTTTCTGGGGGTTTTCTCCTCTCAGAGAGGAGGCAACCTCCAGCAGTGTAATCTTATCCCTCTTGACTGCTCTTCAAAAACATTTCACCTTTCTTCCTCCTCTGCTTTCGAAACTTGGAGGAGCTGAGCTTCCAAACACAACGTGAAAATGGCTCTGTCAAACAAAACCAGTGCCAGGAGTTTCCTGCCCTTCCACAGCTCCAAGCTTTGATTTGCAGTTCGTCCTGAGTCATGGTGGCAGGAATCTGCCAAAGATCCAAAGCCTGCTCATTGAAATCCTTCTTAAGGGAAAAAGGGGAAGAGAGGGGAAGAGAGAGAAAGAGAGAGAAAGAGAAAGAAAGAAAAAGAAAGAAAGAAGAAAGAAAGAAAGAGAAAGAAAGAGAAAGAAAGAGAAAGAAAGAGAAAGAAAGAGAAAGAAAGAGAAAGAAAGAGAAAGAAAGAGAAAGAAAGAGAAAGAAAGAGAAAGAAAGAAAGAAAGAAAAGAAATCCATGGGGTGTGGTAGGAATGACCCCACAATTACAGCATCTCTGGAATATGCATTTTTAATATATAGTATTGTAAAAATAAATGTGACATCATCTCACAGGTTCATTTTTTCTGTCAATATATGAAATTCTTCTAAATGAGCTCACCTTAAAGCCTGGTTACAAAGCTTTTGCTAGAATGAGTTCCTGGACTCGTTGTTGGCTTTTGCTGGAAATGTTGTTTAAATTTGGGCAATTACTTGTAATTTAGAAAAAGGCTGGCAAAGAAAACTCAGGATGTTGGGAAGTGGAGTTTGACAGAGCCCTGCAGAGATGGTTTGTGTTTAGGAACCTCTTGCAGGAGGTACCACGAGCCCTTAAGGCTCAGTGTGAAGCAATAAAATAAATATTGCAGTCTGATTGTTCCTGTTCCTCTGCTCTGCATGGGGATGGCCAAGAAGCTGCAGAGGCAGAAATGCAGAAATTGTGCCCAGTTTCAGAAAGGAGCTGCACTGGGAGGGGGAGCAGCCTCTGGGTTCACTGGAGCCTCACGCCAGGAGCAGCTGAGATAAAGAGATGGAATCAGAGAATGGGCTGGGCTGGAAGGGACCTTAAAGAGATTTTGGCAGTGGACACCCTTCACAGCTCTTCCTTGCTTTTCTGTGAGCTTTGGGCCACCTTTGAGCCAGCTTTGATCCTCAGAGACACCTGGGCATGGATAAATGAATCCTTGGTGCTGTTGTTACACCGAGCCAGAGGTGTTGCCACAGGGGAAGCGCAGCAGGATCCAAAAGCTCCAAGATAAACATCCAGGCTGGAAATATTGACAGAGTGAACAGAAAACAGAGTGGAAACCCAATCTGAAAAGAAAGAACCTTAGAGGCCTGCAGTGCTGCATCATCTGTTGGCCATTAACCCCAGCAGTTTGCCCTGTGCAGGCTCCACCCGAGGCTCAGTGGGGTCTGTGGGGTGTGGGCAGTGCAAGGAGCAGGACTCAGTTATGGGGCAGCTCCCACCCCAAATCCTGGGCTGGAATTGTTCCTGCAGCTGCCATCCCTGATACCCACCTGCTGCCTGCTGTCACCCCACTCCAGCCACGACCTGCACAGGTGAGTGAAGTCTGTCCTCAGTCAGAAACACCTCCAGGCTCGGACACACTTCCAGTTCCTTGGGATTTAATCACTGGGATTTGAGCTGTCTGTAAATGCTGACGCATTAATTGCTGCATCAGGCCTAATTCCCGTCCTGCTGGAGCCCAGGGGACCCTTCCTTGTGCGGGATGGGGATCAGGAGTCAGGAACATCTTGAGCAGGGATGAGGTGATGGCTCACTCAATGCGGATCAGCCTTGATCCCAAAAAACTGAGAGCTGTGTTTAAAATCAAAAACCGATTGCTGTGTTTAAAGCCAAGAACTGATAGGTGTGTTTCAAACCAAAAACTGATTTCTATGTTTAAAACCAAAAACTGATAGGTGTGTTTAAAACCAAAAACTGATAGGTGTGTTTAAAACCAAAAACTGATAGGTGTGTTTAAAGCAAAACCTGATAATAGCTGTGTTTAAAGCCAAAAACTGATAGGTGTTTTTAAAACAAAAAACTGATAGGTGTGTTTCTAACCAAAAAATGATTGCTGTGTTTAAAATCAAAAACCGATTGCTGTGTTTAAAACCAAAAACCGATTTCTGTGTTTAAAACCAAAAACTGATAGCTGTGTTTAAAACCAAAAAATTATTGCTGTGATTAAAATCAAAAACCGATTGCTGTGTTTAAAACCAAAACCTGAAAATAGCTGTATTTAAAGCCAAAACGCTGCCAGGGGGCAGCAGGAGGTGGGGAATTTAAGCTGCAGGAGCCTGTTGTGTTTTAACTTCTTTTTGTTAGGGTTGGGATTAAATGTGTGAGACGGTGTTTCTTGTTTGGACTTAGATGTTTATTGGTTTTTACTTATTATTATAGTTTCACAAATTGTGAGTTCTACAGGACTTTGTGCTAACAAACTAAAAAATGGAGCTGTATCTCTCTCTCTCTATAAGGGTTTTTAAGAATAAATTGTCTAATTAAGAAATTACACTTAAATTATTTTTAATTTTAACTTAATAACTGACTCCTTGTGGCTCGTAATGTGGACTTTTAAATGTAATTATACAATACTACTTAAACTTATGAAGAAAAAGGTGAAAAAGAAAGATAGCTTCTGTCCTAAAACTTCTGTTTTACTTTATATATATTACTATATTCGAAAACTTTAAACTCCAAGTTTTCTACTGTGTGATATTACACACTTCTATGCAAACTACACATTTATAATCTCAGTTCTGTAATTTAATTTTAGAAGCCTTCTCCACAGTCTCAGGTCAAATGCAGTGTTCTCTTGAGAGTCAGTACCTATCGAGATAAAAAAAATCTAAAATTCCAACAGGAATTTTCCAGGGCAGAGCTGGATCCTGGCCCTTCCATCTTCCCCTCCTGAGATATTCTGCATAATCCCGCTCCACAGGGCATTTCCAGTGGGGTGAGCTGGTGTCCCTGCTCTCTGCTGCTCCTTGGGGGAGCCTTTCCCTGAGAGAAATTCCGTGATAAATTTATCCTGGAGCAAAGGAGGCTCAGGGGGCCCTTGTGGCTCTGCACAGCTCCTGCCAGGAGGGGTTTGGGATCTGGGAACAGGGACAGGAGGAGAAGGAACGGCCTCAGGCTGGGCTGGGGAGGCTCAGATTGGATTTTGGGAATATTTCTTCACAAAAAGCATTGTCCAGCTGCCCAGAAGTCCCCATGCCTGGAGGGATTTCAAATCCCTGTGGATGTGGCACTTGGGGACATGAGGTGGCCTTGGCAGTGCTGGGGAATGGTTGGACTCAATCTTAGCGGCCTTTTCCAACCTTAAGGATTCTCTGATGCTGTAATTCCATAAAAACAAATCATAAATGGCTGATTAATTCTATCCTATCTGGGCATTTAATGATGAGAAGATGAACCCCAGAGCCTGCAGTCGCTGTTGGGGTTTTTCAGCCCAGGTTTTGGTTTTTCTCTTCAAGAACCAACAGAATACAAACATTTATGGCTCCCAGCAGGAACCCAAGGGTGTGGCTGTGTGTCCCTGCTGCATCTCAGGTGTCTTTGTTGCCTGAGCCACCTCAGGCTATTAATGAAGACTTTAATTGGCAGTTCAAGGTCCTGCTTTTACAACCCAGCTTCCAAGTGCTCGGGAATACCTTGGGACCACCATCCAGGGAAACCTGGAGCCTTTCCCAGCGCTGAGGTGGCCCTGGAGAGGAGCTTTCCATCTCTCCCATCCCCTCACCTTCACACTCAGCAATTTGCGCTTAATCCCTGGGGTTTGGCTTCTCCCTGTGAGCGCTGCGGGAATCCCGGGGCATGGCTGGGATGTCCTGGAAGGGGATCCCAGTGCTCCTTCCCACTAATCCCATTAGCGGCCGTGCCTCTGCAGGCAGCGCACAAAGACTTGGCCACTTCAAAGAGCCCCCGTGGGATTTGCATTTCCAAGAGAGCTTCTCGAGGGGATGAAAGTGGCTTTTGTTAAACTTAATGGCAGAGTTGATTAGAAAAAGCTCTGATTTTTTCCCTTATTAAGGCGTGGTGTGATTCCACTGTTGGGTTTTGGGCATCTGGGGGAGGGAGAATTCAGCACACAAAGGCAGGAACCTGTTCCCTACCCGGCTGTCATCATCCCCAGGGATATTCCAGCATCATTTAGCTTGAGTTTGAGAGCCATAGAGCAGCTGTCCGGGCTGAAATAACAAAGAAAACATCAGCAAAGTTTTCATTGAGTGCCTCCTATTTGCTGGGAGCTCAAGCAGAGCCGAGGTGTCTGTCCAGAAAATTCAGCCCAAAAAAATCTCAGTGCAAAATATCTCCGAGTGGATCCTCAAAGGAAGGGATTGAAAGGGCTGATTCATGCAGTTGGGATTTCAGGGATCCTGTCCTAAAACCCCTCCTCAAAACCCCACTAAAACTCCCTGTTCAGGGCTGATTATTCAGAATACTCAATGTCTGCCTGGGTCTTCAGTAATTTCCTTTCTTTGCTTTGTTTGAAGAGCATTGGCAAATAATTTCCCGTCTGGATTTCTGGATTAAACGTCTCCTATGTTGCCTAAAAGAAAGCACCTAATGAAAGAAATGTGTCTGTTGAACTCCTGTCTCAGTTTTGGTTCTGTTTTAGCACTAAATGTCACCACACACGGAAGGCTGAGCAAACATTTCCCATTTCCAGGGTATGGGTGCTGGCAGAGGTTGGATTTTCTATATACACTTGAAATTCTGCTTGCATGACTCTTCCTGCTGTGTTTATCAATATTAAGCACAAGCTTGGTTCAAAAATAGAAAACTATGTGTTAGCTGCTTTAAATAAACATCAATCCTATTTTCCCAGGCAGTTTATATTTCTCTTCTCATCAAGGCTGGGTGTATTTCTCAGCAGAGCCTTAAAAGCACTCATTTCATACAACATTAATGTGTATTTTGGCTAAGCTGAAATGCCACTTTTTACCAGGCAGATGAAAGGGGTTCATTTAAACAAACAAAATATTCAAGAGCTTGTTGAATAGAAATAATCCTAATTTTTTTTTCAATGTTTAACAGTCACCTTTTTGTGTTTCTGGCTGGTTTCAGGGATGAGTACGAGGAGGATGGGTTCTGCCAGCCTTACAGGGGCATCGCCTGCGCCCGCTTCATCGGGAACAGAACCATCTACATGGAGTCCCTGCACATGCAGGGGGAGATAGAAAATCAGATTACAGGTGGGTAAAAACACCTTGGCTGCTCCCAAAAAGCTGCTGGAGTTTTAGAAACAGCAATGGTGTTTTGCTTTGGTCTTTATTCCCTCTTGCCATGAGCTCATCTGGGTGTCTCTGCTCCTCCAGCTCCTCCCAAAACACCCCAAAAAATTGATTTTTCAAGGAGAAGAGGCTGTATTTTTACAGCTTCTGGGGGACTCAGTGCTGCTGTTACTCCAGCAGGTTTTGAAAGCAAAGGGGGACCAGCCATAGCTGATTTGACGTGGCTGGAATAATTTAGGTGCTGCATAAATAATCCAGCAAGTTGTATTATTCCTTTGGATTAAGGGAAGAACCAGTTGCCATTATTTTTGTGGGATGTGCTGATGGGGTTGCTGAATTCACAGATATCATAGACACCATGATATTCTCTATTTTTATATAAATTAAGTTGGCCTGATCCTAGCCTTGGTAATCATCTCTATATTCAGATTTTTTTTTCTTGCTGTCAGAATATCCCAAATTTCTCTTCTCCCTTTGTCTCCAAGCACTGTCAGCATTGCAAAAAAAGGCTTCATTTCCCCAAGAAAGGCAATGTGGAGCCACCAGTTCATAATCTTCCAGCATTTAGTTTGAAAAGTTATTTGGGATTGTATGAAAGCTGTCACCTTCCATGAAGGAACCAGTGCAGGAATTTGGGGTTTACCTGTTAGGCTTCCAGGTATTAAATGAATTTGTAAATTATTCTAAGTTATTTGGGAGGGAAAAACGAATAATTAAAGGAATAATTAAATGAATAATTAAAAGAATAATTAAATTTGGGGGTTGGGAAATGAGCTTAATCCCAGGATGAAAACCTGATGTATTTTCCTTGTCGGTGAAATCAGCATCGTTAATCACTTCCATGTAATTAGTGCTGTGCACTCCTGTTCATCACCTGCACAGCTGCAGTGGGAAGTCAGGGTTTTACTGGGAAGGCAACAGCCCAGGAAAAATGTTCCCAAGCTGTGCTGGAGGTTGGCACAAACGGGATGGGGCTGGTGGGAGACGTTCCTTGGGCTTTACTGTGGCATCAGTCTCTGCATGGCTGAGACAATTGAAAGATGGCAACAGCTCACTCTTGCCAGCAGCAGCCAAAGATTTCTTTGTTACAGAGCATTTTGAAAACTTTCTAGCCCATATCCTACTGCTAAAGCTTAGAGATAATGTTCTGGCCAGTCACTGAGAGCACACCTGCTTCACACAATGTTTACTTGCATAATTTCTATTAACAACACACACTACTCCATTATTAAGCTTAAAACCTTCTCCTACCTTGCTGAGCATATTTTTCTGCAGTCTTAAGGTCTATCTTGCCCAAGCTTTAAACTCAAACGATTGTTTCATGTCCCTGCTGTACTGTTGTAACTTTTCTACTTTCAGACTTTGCAGCTGGCTCTAAGCCCTCTGCTCTTTCTGTTTCTGGGGCTGCTCTCACAGCTCTCTGAAAGTCTCCTCACCTTGGCTGTTTCCCCACCAAGAAACCCTCGTGTGTGTTTTTTGCAGCTGCCTTCACCATGATCGGCACCTCGAGCCATCTGTCGGATAAGTGCTCCCAGTTTGCCATCCCCTCCCTGTGCCACTACGCCTTCCCCTACTGCGACGAGACCTCCTCGGCCCCCAAAGCCCGGGATCTGTGCCGGGATGAGTGTGAGATCCTGGAGAACGTCCTGTGCCAGACCGAGTACATCTTTGCCAGGTCCAACCCCATGATCCTGATGAGGCTGAAGCTGCCCAACTGCGAGGATCTGCCCCAGCCCGACAGCCCCGAGGCCGTCAGCTGCATCCGCATCGGGATTCCCATGGCCGATCCCATCAACAAAAGTAAGTGGGAAATGTTTGTTTGTCCATGGAAAAGGTGCTGCTGTGCCAGGATCGGCTGGAAGGGCTCGTGCGTCCCACCTGGAGCCACTGCTGGGCTTTGACAGCTCACAGGTGAATGGCCCAGCTCCACCACTTCCCCCCGAGCTTGTCCAGCAGGAGTAGGAATTCTGAAGGATTTCTTCA
>VWZP01004401.1:124616-176299 GCA_013396995.1 Dicaeum eximium | reverse complement strand
GGGCGCGGGGCCATGCTCGCCCGGGTGGCCAGGGCTGCGGTAAGAGCGACACCGGCCGGGGCGGCGCGGCTCCGCCAGGACCGGCCGGGCACGGGGCGCGAGGTGGCGGTCGAGGGTCGCCGCACCGGGCAGGGTACGGGGTGGGTGGCGGCGATCCCGGGGCCGTGCGGGGCCTGTCAGCCGGGGCAGGGCAGACGGTGGCTCCCGGCGGAGCGCAAGGCCGGGTCCCAGGTCAGGGTGGGTGCGCTCGGATGGGCTCGGTGCCGCCTCTGCCGGGAGCGGGGCAGGGACCCTGCCCAAGTCAGGCCCCGGGCCCGCCGGTTTGTTCCCGTGCCTGGCGGCAGCGAGCACGGAAAGCTGTCCGGGACGGAGGTGACAGTCCCAGAACTGTCCGGGTTGGCTCTCCGGACATCACCCTGTCCAGCCCCCTGCCAACGCACGGTCACCTGGGGCAGATGACACAGGACAGGTGGGACTGGGATGTCTCCAGAGGGGGAGACTCCGCGCCATCTCTGGGCAGGCACTAGGGCACAGCGCTCTGCCGTCCTTAACGCAAAAAAGTTATTCTTCATGTTGAGGGCAGACTTCTTGTGGTTTAGTTTATGATCATTGCTCCCTCTCTTGTCACTGCGCACCACTGAAGAGAGTCTGGCACCACCCTCTTGACGCCCACCATGATATTTATATGGATTGTTGAGATTCCCTGTCAGCCTCCTCTTCTTCAGATTAAACAGGACAAACTCACACAGGCTCTTCTCATAGGAGTGATACTCAAGTCCCTTAATTATCTTTATGTCCTCCTCTGGACCTTCTCCACCAATGCCTTGTCTTTCTTGTACTGAGATGTCCAGTTGGGGCTGGACAGGCAGGTGGCATCGGTGGCTCCCATCCTGCTGCACACATGGCAGAGCTGCCAGACCCCTGCCAGGCTTGGGAGCTGCTCATTGCCGTCCCTTTTGGGTCCTGAGAGGAGCAGACAGAGCAGCAGAACAGCAGCTACAGTGCAGATCCACTCACAGTTACTGAGGGACCAGGCAGGCCCAGTTATCTCTGGGCTTAAGGGACACTCCAGATTCTGATTTAAAAATAAAAGACAAACCTCTGACATCCTAACACTCAGTGCTGTGGCTGTGCTAAGAATCAGCTATGAAATTCCTTCTGCCCCCCAGCAGGTGGATTTCCTTTCCCACCAGCTTTGCAGGCTCTGGAAAAGGTTCTTTATTGTGTTGGAAGGTGGCTCGGCAGCAATGCCAGCCCACAGGCTGGCCCTGGCTGCACACCCTGCTCCACTGGTGTTTGTGTTCCTGCTGCTTGTGGGGAGGGTTGGGCTGTTCCCTCTGTTTGCTGCCAGCTGCCTCCTCAGCTCTGATCAGTGTTCCTTCTCCCACCAGATCCTTGAGTTTAACCCCAAACCAAACAAGCAGGGGACAGAAAAGAAGGAATATAACAAATGCATTCCACATTTTAACATACAGTGGATTCCATGGGTTTATTTTGGGATTTTCAGTGTTACCCCATGGAAAATGTGCAGCTGTTTGTTTGGAACCATCATTCTGTATTCAAGCTGTGCAGTCTGTGCTTGTCTGCCCTCCAAGTCATTAGACAGACACGAAGGAGGGGCTGATATTCCTTGTGACTGCATGGCAGTCTCATTTCCCTGCTGTGGAGATACTTTTTGGTTGGAGTTTTTTGTTTTTTAAGAGTTGACAACCCAGAACTCCCCAGAGTCTCAGCTTGCAGTAATGACCCCACACTCGTGGGGTGTGAGGGCAGTTAAGGTACTGCCCATGGTGCCACCTCTAGGACATAACTGGGGTCTCTCCTGCCTTATGTCCAGCTATCTCTCCCAACAGCCACAGTAGTTTCGTGGTCCAGGCAAAGGCTGAAGGAACAACATCCTCTGCCCTAGCTGGAGCCCAGAGCTTGGTCAGGGAGAGGCTCCAGCCAGGTATTGATCAGCTGCCCAGAGGGACACCTTCAGGGCAGTTGTCGCAACCCAATGGTCTGATAATTCCTGTCCCCTCTCGGGGCTGTGCCAGCCCTTGAGCCCTCTGGTCGTGTCATGTGGCCGTTGGCTAATGAGGTGACGCCCTGCACGGGCAGCACATTATCAGGTGGAAGAGGAGCCCCAGACAGGCCGAGGGAGAGGTTTACGGTCTTTTCTGTCCTACCAGCCATGGATAGGAAGCAGAAGCAAGCAGAGAAGGTACAGTATGCCCAAGCTGCTGTGATCAACGCCTTTCTTTTCCTCCCAGTCCCACTCTTATGCTTCAGTAATTCCTCCTACTGTTGATTTTCTCATTCTTTCTCCAAACCACAATCTCACAGCTCTTCCAAGGTCCTACAAAGACCCAAGTGCCCAAAAACAGGGCAATTTCTGGGGGGGGGGGGCTTTGTCACCTTGTAGATTCAGCTCTTTCTTCTCTGTGCTTAACTGCTGGGAGGAGGTGGGGACAGCTATTTTCTCACTGCTTTGGAAGTCAAAGGGAATGTTTTCAGTGGCTTTGCATTCTCAGTACACTGAGATGCAAAGTCCAGAGTCCTGCAGGAGTGTGATTCAGTAGATCCATGGGAGAGGGAGGTGCAGAGGGAACTGGAAACCTTGAGAGTACTACTGAAACATCTTCAAGCTGAAAGATGTCCAACCACGTTCATCCAAAAGGATGTTGTTATTCTTTTTGGGGAAAACTGGTGAGTTGATTTCCCGGTGAGCACTTGGGTTTGCTCCATTATATTTCTCCAGCCAGGGAAGTTGTTGGTACTTTCTAAGGCTTTTGCTCCCACATGACCCAACTGGATCGCAGGAGCCTTTTGGCATCACCCACAGTTTCTTGCATAGACAAGAGGCATTTTAATCCTACCCCAAATGTAGCTGAATTCTGCCTCCTCAAAGCAAAAAGGGTAGTTTGGTTTGGCACAAGAGTTCTGCTTTTTAGCCTTATGCTTTTGTAAGAAATAATGGAAGTTTCTGATAGTACATAAGATTATTATTTTTTTCACAACTTTCTTCCCACTTACCATGGGTTGGAAGGTTTTGACATTGCCCATCACATGGAGACTCAGCTGGAAGGTGTCTGGAGAGTGGGGAGATGTGTCATTATCCCAGCAGCATTTTCTCTGAGGAGCTGAGAACAGGTATCTTGGAGGTGGAGTTTCTTTTTCACAGCTTTCCTGGACATCCTGCATCCTCTCCAGCACACAGCCATGCTCTGCTCCCAGTCTGGGACACCCTTGTGCCCCCACAGAGAGGCTGGCATGGAGACTCCTAGATCCAGGTTCTTTGCTACCTCAGGGGAAGTTTTGTCTCGACATTTGCTCTGTGCTTTTCAGGCCAGGCCCTGTGGCCTGCTGAAGCAGACACCTCTAAACAAGAGCCCAAGCAGATTCCAGCTGCACCAGGAAGCGCTGCCCCACCTGCCCGTGCCCCCACTGCAGCAGACTCTGGATCGGTACCTGCTGGCCCTGGAGCCCATCGTCAGCCCCGAGGAGCTGAGCCACACGCAGGAGCTGGTGGCTGAGTTCCGCAAGCCGGGAGGCGTCGGGGAGAGGCTGCAGAAAGGCCTGGAGAGAAGAGCCAGGAAAACAGAGAACTGGGTAGGTCAGGGCTCAGCCCCCAGCTCTGGTTAGGGACGGTGGAGGGCTCGTGTGCATCTCTTCCCTGTCCTGGCTGCATCCACTGGCACCTGTGTTTTAATAACATCACTCTCCTGCCCAGTTTGCTGCTGATGTCTCCAAGCTGTGCAAACTCTTCACCAGGATTTGGGTGAGCAGAGAGATTGCAGCAGAACAGGGAGTCACTTGCCCTGCCTCTCGCTGCTGAAGGCTTGAACCTGTCAGCATCACGCAGCTGACTCAAAAAGTTTAAGGAAACCCTCTGCTCAAGCCCAAAAGCCACTTCTGCCTTGCTGAAATCCTCCTTTCCCCTTCCACCTGCATACTACAAACCCCAAACATTTTGTTTGCAAAGTGTGGGACAGAACTGGGGGCAGAATTCTGAGACCCATCAGTCAGGATTGGGTTAGACAGCAGCAGCTCCCTGCATGTTTTCTTTCTCCATCCCAGCTCTCAGACTGGTGGCTGAAGACAGCTTATCTGGAATATCGGCTGCCAGTTGTGGTCCACTCCAGCCCAGGTGTGGTTTTACCTAAGCAGGATTTTCTGGATCGACAAGGTCAGCTCAGGTAAAATCCTTTTCTACCTTCCCTTAGGTTATAGGTGGGATGAGCTTTCTGTGCTCGACAGGGATGAGGGTATTAAGGCAGATTAGGAATGAGTAATATGGTCCCCAGGTCTGAACTGTCTGTGCTGTAAGGAAACTCCTGGTTGCACCAGACTAAATATTTCATCAGGGAAGAAAGCCAAAGAGTCTAGTGGTTCAGGTATTTATCAGGGATTGAGAAACTACATTTAGGTCTTTGCTCAAGAACAGATCTTCACTGCAAAATGGTCCCATCACTGGCTAAAGACATTGTGAGGATGTATTGGAGGCACTGTGGTTGCGTGTGCAGTTAAAGGAAGCATAAAAAGTAGCCCAGGAATGTAAAGGAGATCACCCAGAAATGCCTCTGGAGTTTGCCAGTTTATAGGGATGAGGAACCTGACAGGAACTGTTCCCTATTTTGAGTCATGGTTTGGGAAACTCCACAGTGACCAGCCTTTCCACTTCCAGCTTTTCCTTGCAGTCAGACCCTGCCATGCCTTCTCTTCCTCATGGGCTCCCTTTAATTTTTAACCACCACTAGGAGTGTGTTGAATCCATCTACAAAAACTTCAGCACCGACCTTTACACAGCTACCTTTGCCACAGTTACCAGTCAGCACTGCCCTGGCAGATCAAAAATAGCAGTGAGGGGATCAATGAGGCTGGGAACAAACCTTCCCTCCCACCCCTCAGTACAGCTGAGCAGAGGATTGGCCTTAAAACAGTGAAAAAGTACACAAATGTCTTGAAAGCTCTCTGTCATATTATTCACTCTTAAGTTTTCAGAATAATCCAGAGAACTGCAAGTGTCCAAGCAGTGACATTCAGCAGCTGCATAAGAAGTTGGCTCCTATGTAAAATACAGTTTAAATGTGTGTTTGGGTAGTTTGTGGCTGCACAAAGAAGTTTGAGAGTGCAGCTTGAAACTAAAGCTTCCAAAAGCAGAAGGCAAATTTTGAGAAAGTGGTGTTTTTTTACTCCTTAACCTGGCAAAACTGCTGGCTGAGAACAAAATCAACCAACCTCTCCCATCTCCTCAAGCCCAAACTCTGTTTCCAGGCTGTTCATTCTCTGGAAAGGACACAGACACTCTCATTGGTGTTCCCCTCATGTTTTGCAATAAGGCTGAGGAATTTTCATTGAAACAACTTTGCAGAATGTCTCATTTCACAGAACCCTTAGGTTCTTGGAGTTGTGTCTTTTGATCTTTCCTAGGGATGGGCAAGGTGAGCCAGTCTAAAGGACACTGCCTGCAAATGCTGAATGTTGGCACCACCTCACTCAGCCAACACAACCTCCTGTCCCACTGACCTCCTGCTTCCTTCCTTCAGGGACAGGTGGGAGCTCCCATGTCAGAGAAGGCCAATCTGTCACTTCTCAGCTAAGCAGCTTGATGTGGCTTGTCACAGCCCTGCTGGGAGCTGACACTCAGTGTTTACGTTGATCCTGGTAACCACAACAGCTCAGTGTCCACATGCAGCACATGTGCTTTGTTTCCAAGCCCTCGATGCCAGGGGAAGGTTCTCCAGAGTTATGTTAGCAGTAGGAACCCAGTCAGCAGTGGTGTCTTGGATGCAGGGAGAAAGCTGCATCTTGGCTTGACACTCCAAGGTGGCCCCTAGCTAGGGAAGGGCAGAAATCCCCTTCTCTTGGTGCTGTTTTAATGCTGAGAATCAGAACTTGGATGTGGTGAAATCGTAACACATCAGTAGTGAACACTGCTGTTAGAGGGTCATTAATGCATGACTGAATCCTGCTTTCTTGAAAGCTGTCTAGAGTTCCTTGGCTGTACAGTAAGACACATAAAAAAAGAAAGTGCCACACAGTAGGACTATCCAGCAATCTCAGATCACAGCCCAGAGTGGCTGTGTCAGTGAACCAGAGATGGGCGCAACTGGGGCTTGGCAGAAAGGCTGAGCTTTCTGAGGAGCAGAAATCCTGCTAATCCTCCTCAGCTCATCCCTCAGCCCCAGACAAGTCTTTGCTTGATCTCAGCTTGTTACATTTGGTATTTTTCCAGGTTTGCTGCCAAGCTGATCGAGGGTATCCTGGATTTCAAGACCATGATTGACAAGTGAGTTACTGACTCTCCTGAGAGCTCAGACCTTCTTTAATGTCACAGCGAGGCTGAGCCTTGTCCATAAATCTCCCACATAGAAAGACAAGAGATGACAGCACATATTTGGAAAGAGATACTGTAATCCCCAGCACCCCCAGTCCCCTCCAGTGGAAAAAAGCAAACTTACTCTTCTGTCTTCACGTTCTTTGTTTACCTTAATGCTTCCACTGGCATGGGAACGTGCTTGGAGGGAGCAAGCACAACTGACAGTCCCATGGAGCTTTGCACTTCTGTTGCTCACAGGACAAGCTACAGCTCAGGCAGCAGGAATTTGAGTCTTAATTTTGGGTTCCTGGTGTTTCTCTCCTCCCAGCTAGATGGGATGAGCTCTAGAGAAATTTGTTCCACCCTTCTTCTTTTGCTCACCAGCAAATCTCTACTGGACATGCCTTATTTAAGGTCCAAAAATATGTTTACCAACACCAACAGACAAAGTTCAGGGTAGTTGAAATATGACTGCAGAAGCAAGTGATTGAGCCCCTGCCTAATTCATGAGTCATATCAGCACATCAGACACTCATCACTCAGAACTACAGCTGTGGAGCAGGTCCTGAGATCTGATTCTCTGGTGTCACAGAAAGGACAGTGTTTTTTCCCTTCCCAAATGAAAGGACAGCAAACAGACATTTTTGGTAGCCTGTACTAAGAAAGCTGATAGGAATGGGGAAGGACAGCCCCTTTTTTATGCCACCAACAACTTTAGGTTTTGTGGGAGGGAGGGACTGCAGCTGCAAGGCAGAGCCTGTGACCTGTGTGGGGAGCACAGGCCTGCTCACACTGATCTGTTCCTTCTCTCCCTTCCTCCCTACCTTGCTGTGTCTCCAGTGAGACCATTCCAGTGGAGTACATGGGTGGGAAGCCCCTCTGTATGAACCAGTACTACCAGATCCTCTCATCCTGCCGCATTCCCGGGCCCAAGCGAGACTCCATTGTCAACTACGCCAAAGGCAAAAAGCAGTCCAGACACATCACAGTCGTTCACAACTTCCAGGTAAGGCAACTGCTGGGCTTTCAAGGTTTGTTGAGGTGAGGTGTCCCTTTTGTTAGCTGTTATCCAGAGGAAAGGGAATAAAGTCTCTGCCGACAAGGTTTGCCTCACCAAGGATTTGTTCCTGCTGCCTTTATCCCCTTTGGCCAGTGGCAGAATTGCCATGTGTAAGCAACAGACTAGAGGCAGAAAAATACTGTCTTCCTCTGTTTCTTGTCCCTGTAATTCCTGTCTCTCAAAGCCCAAGACCACGTCTGCAACTGGAAACGGAAAGTGAATATTGGATAACAAATCCTCCCACTGCAGCTTAGTCTCAGAAACAGGAATTCCCCACTGATCCTTGTTACAATGGCTTCATAAAACCAGGACTGTGTTTATGCCCCACAAAGGAAGCTGGACTTCAGTCTCTCAATCCTGAGCATCCTTCAAAAGTCTTGCAAGCTGAATTCTTCAGTTCTCAAAGTAGATGTTGCTGCTTTCTCAGGCTGGACAGTAATTATGTTCTCTCACTGTCTGTCTCTGTCCTTGTCTACTCTTCTCACCTTCAGTTCTTTGAGCTGGATGTTTACAACAGTGATGGATCTCCCCTTACTGCTGACCAGCTCTTCATGCAGCTGGAGAAGATTTGGAACACCTCCCTCCAAACAAACAAAGAACCTGTTGGGATCCTCACCACCAACCACCGAAACAGCTGGGCAAAAGCCTACAACAACCTCCTGAAAGGTCTGTAGAGCCCCTAACACACAAGTGCTAACAAACACTGCAGATCCTTGAATAACAAACCTCCCCACTGTGCTCTGCTCAGTTGTTTCTTTGGAAGCTTGTTTTGGACAGATAACATGAGCTTTCCACCTTGAAGAAGCAATCATTGCAATCTATTCTAATTTTTGGGTTGGGAGGTAGAGATTCAAAGTGTGAAGTTTAGTGAAATCCCAGATTTGTTGCCTTGCAAATGGGTAGGATATAAGAAAAGTGAAAAAAGGAGGGTGAATGCAGCATGTTCATACCTGTAACAACGCACCTGGCTGCAATTTTAATAGCTGTGTACACCCCCACCGAGGTACAGTGGGAACCCAACACTGCGTCCTTCAAACCCACTCTTTCAAATTTCTCTCCTTCCAATGACACAGCTCCCTCTTACTCACGGCTCATTTCTCTCCCAGATAAGACCAACAAGGAATCCGTGCGTGCCATTGAGAAGAGCATCTGCACCGTGTGCCTGGATGCCCCCATGCCCCGGGTGTCTGAGAACATCTACAAGAGCCGCGTGGCCGCTCAGATGCTGCACGGCGGCGGCAGCCGCTTCAACAGCGGCAACCGATGGTTCGACAAAACCCTGCAGGTAGCAACTGATCTCTAAAGGTGCTGAAGAGGTGGCTCTGGAGGTGTTTCCTGGGACTATAAAAGTCAAAAAACTCCCAGGAACCTTTTGTAGGAAAAGTCCTTATGTCAAGAGACTGGAAAAACAAGGGAGACAAGGAGTGGTGGCTGATGGTGTGAGATCCTGTGGTTCCCCCTGCATTCGTTGTTGCCTCAGGGACTTGTTTCTTTTCTGCCTCTGCCCACGTTTATTCAGTGCAGCAGGTCTTTGTGTTCCTTATAAATCAATTTTCTGCCTGCGGTGAACAATGCCTCGTCTGCTCGGAGGCAGCCCAAACTATAGGAGGTCTGTTCCTTGGATCTCCTCCAGGCTTGTCACTTTTCCTGGTTCTGCCAGAAGCTGCCCAATGG
Organism: Dicaeum eximium; assembly: GCA_013396995.1. NCBI lineage: Eukaryota > Metazoa > Chordata > Aves > Passeriformes > Dicaeidae > Dicaeum > Dicaeum eximium. Next base: position 167,261 of record VWZP01004401.1, on the reverse strand, counting down.
CATTTTGTTTTGCTTTTTGAAACATGCACTGCCATCCCACAGCATCCCTCTGATCTCTTCTCCATTCAGTCTTGTCAAGACGCTTCAACAGCAGCTGCTGTTGGAGCTTTTCCTTCATTAGTTGGTATATTCTGGCTTGCAGATTGTAGCAATGGCGCTTTAGAGGACTCTCTCATACCTGCTGAACTCTTTCATAGTGCTTTTAGCAGTTTTGTTCCTATTTGGAACTCTTCACCAAGGGGATATAGTTTAGATGTTCCAGTTGATGGAAAAGTAAGGGTAAGCCCGCATGTGGCAATGTTATTTCTGTATTGTGGGTGCATCTCAGTAAATCAGAACCACTGACCCTCTCTGTGTGGCCAAAGCACAGAGCACACCAGTGTGTCAGGCACACTCTTATCCAGAGAATTTTGCAAAACTGTAACAATGCTCTCAGGTCTTCTGCACCTGCTGAAAGGCTTCCACTGCTGTCCTGCTAAAGGAGACCTTTCAGTGTGCAAGGACAGGCTCTGATACAGACAGGGAGACACTGAGGTCTCTCTGGGTATCTTCTGCCTCATACACTGCCTTCCTACAACACTGTCCTCTCGTGCTTCTCTCCCAGTTCATTGTTGCTGAAGATGGCTCCTGTGGTCTCGTGTATGAGCACGCTCCCTCTGAAGGCCCACCCATCGTTGCTCTTATGGATCACATTGTGGAGTTCACGTGAGTCCTGCCCCTCCTTTTCCTCAGCGTTGGAGATCCTTTATTGGCACAGTGAGGGGTCTGTCAGGCTGCGACCACTGTAACAAGGTGTTAGGGAAGGTCTCCTGTGCATTTCTGTCCAGGCTGTGGCATTCCTAGCTGAGCCTCATGCCAAAGCTCTGGTCAAACAGAACCATTTCTCTGCACAGGAAGAAACCTGAGGTGGGCAAATCACCTACGGTTCCTCTGCCAATGCCCAAAAAGCTGCGGTTTAACATCACCCCAGAAATCAAGAATGACATAGAGACGGCAAAGCAAAACCTCAACATGTGAGTATGAAGCAGTGGAGAAGTGGGTGGGTGACTGAGGGAGTAATTCATGTCCCCTTTTGGAGCCTGTCAGTGGTTTAAATAAGGCTTTCCCCACTGCAGCCAGGGAGTTTTCCCAGTGACTTCTGGAAAAGCATTGAGCTGAGCTGAAAAGCACTGCCAGGAATAAGGTCAGAGGTGCTGCAAAGGAGTTATTACTGATTCATCCCATTTGCTGAGAAAGAGCAAGGCTTTACTGGATCCAGCCAAGAATAATGGAGCATAAACACACACATGACCATCTAGCCTGGTGAAGATTTTCAACAGTGGCCAAAAATTCTTACCTCTGTGTTGCTGCCCAAAGATATCTATGTGTGCTGGAGCTCTCTGTCCCTGCACAGGTCAGATCCAGATGGCCTGTTCCCCTGAGCCTTGTGAAAGCAAATCCATTCCACTGTGTTACAAGAATGAGCAACAAACAAAGTAACAGTTCCTCTTTCTTTCCTTGTAGAATGGTTGAAGATCTGGATATCAAAGTCATGGTCTTTCATCCATTTGGGAAAGGTTTCCCCAAGTCACAGAAGATAAGCCCTGATGCTTTTATCCAGCTGGCCTTGCAGCTGGCATACTACAGGTAAGACCACCCATACGTCATTCCTCAACCTCCTCACTGACAGACTCAAACACGTGAGCTTGATAAAGGTGGCACAGACAAGGCCCTCCCAGGGCACACTCACTTGTGTGGCTTTCTCCTCGCTGTCCCAGGATGTACGGCCACGCCTGCGCCACCTACGAGAGCGCGTCCCTGAGGATGTTCCGCCTGGGCCGCACCGACACCATCCGCTCCACCTCTGTGGACTCCCTCAAGTTTGTGCAAGCCATGGACAGCCCTGACAAATCGGTGAGGATCTCAGAGAAGTGGAGTAAGAGGAATTCAGAAAAGAGAAAAGCTGCTTATTTGGCTAACCCTGTGTCATCTGGTTTCAGCTAAGGAGGGCTGCACCCCATAATGACTAAACCTTAGCTTGCAGTATCTTTACACATCAGGGGTTTGATTTGACTTTTCTATGGTGTACTGAAAGCCTGGGAAACATCATGTGGATGCTTCTGAGCCCACTAAAAAGTGCTTTATAAGGCTATTCAGAACTCAAACTAAGTTCTGCTACTGATGGATGAACTCTATTCAGAATGAAGTAATGCTGCAAAACAAAATGATGTAAAAATTAATAGTAAATATAAATTAGTGTCATACAGACACACAAAGCAGAAATGTCCTCCATCCTAGAGAGCAGCCAAAATGAGGTTCTCCGTTCTGCAGAAAAACTTAAACAGATCTGTGTGTTCTCAGGATCAGGAGAAAGCAGACCTGCTGAGGAGGGCCACGCAGGCCCACAGGGAATACACAGACATGGTGAGTGTCCTCTGTGCAGACAGGCTTGGGGGTTTATCCAGCAAATAAAAGCTCTGGGAAGAGATAAGACCTGAACACCTTTTGCTACTGACACAGCAGTGTGGCCATTAGTGTTGCAAAGGTCTGACTCTGATCTGACAGTGCTCTGTGGCCACAGACTGAATCCTCTCTAGCTGGTGTGTTAAGTGTCCCTTGTGACTGGCCTAAAGGAGAAAATCAAGTATTACAATAGCTTCATTTCTTACCACCATTGGCTGATAAACACCAAAGTTGCACAAGGAGCCCTTAAACCAGAGGGAGTCCATGGGCAGGAACTGTAAGGTTGTTTCCACCAGTGTGTTTAATTTCACAGTCCTTACAAACAAGACTATTGGTCTTAAAGGCAAGATCTAGTTTCCTTCTAACTTTAAACATTTAGAGACGTTTTAGAAGTGTTGTTTTCTTTAACTCAAAGAAATAGTTTTGCTCACTTGCTGCTGGCCTGGCTTTCACCTGTCCATCCTTGCTTTCCTCCAGGCCATACGGGGCAATGCCATAGACCGGCACCTCCTGGGGCTGAAGCTGCAGGCAATCGAGGACCTGGTGAGCATACCTGAGCTCTTCATGGACACAGCCTATGCTGTTGCAATGCACTTCAATCTCTCAACCAGCCAGGTACAACTCATCTGAGCCAAAAGCACTCTCTGTTCCTTTTTATGCCTTCATTCTCCATGTTTCTCTTTAGTTCCTTTCTGTTAGAAACTCATCTACATTGGGTCAGAAATTTCTGAGCTGGCTGCCAATCCCATAAAGCTACAGATCTGATCTTACACCTGCCACAGTACCTCACAGACATGTAAAACACTAACATATCCAAAGCCAGTATCACCAAGAGTGTTTGGTGTCTAAATCCAAGTGATATCAACAAAGTCAGCAGCCAGAATAGCTTTGTGTTAAGTGCTGTGCTCTGATTCTTACTCAATAGTCCTACTTGTAGCTTACTACAAGCCTACCCTGGGGGGAAGCACTACTGTGCAAATGCAGAGGAAAACACATTGCTGCTAAATGGTAGGATCCAGCACGTGTGTGGTGGGAAGCGAGGTTGACCAAAGGCCCTTCTAGAGCAGTTTAATGAGATGAGTTTCCTCTGTTGACAGAGCCATTTGCATTTGATGGTTTCATTTTTCTCTGACTGGTCAGAAGGTTTTAATCACATTGTCTCCACAGGTCCCAGCCAAGACAGACTGTGTGATGTGTTTTGGTCCCGTGGTTCCAGATGGCTACGGAGTCTGTTACAACCCCATGGAAGAACACATCAACTTTGCAATTTCAGCCTTCAATAGCTGTGCTGACACAAACGCAGCCCGCATGGCACATTATCTTGAGAAAGCACTGCTAGACATGAGGATCTTGCTCCAGGCTGCTCCCAAATCCAAACTGTAAGAGGGAAACCCCCCCAGTTAAACGGGCTATCCCTGATGCACTGAAGCTCCCAGTTCCTCAGAAAACGATTGAGAGAACAGCTTGCCCTGGAACCTAAGAAGGTATCCACCATTTGTTTTCAGCAAGATGTTACAGAATAGTCACCCGCAGATATCAGACTCTGTAGTGAGAAGAAACACTGTCTCAAACCGAAGTAGAACCTACAGGGCTTCTCCCATCAATGCAAAGTGCACCTTCCTGTCCTCAAAGAGGACTCAAATATGGTTTTTATGAAAATTACTGTAAGGGAATACAGAAAGCACAATCCTTACCAGTATCTAAATCCATTTGGTGAGGAAGGTAGTTCTTGTCCATAGAAAGCAGGGAATGTTTTATTGTATGATGGAACTACTGTAAGACCAAGTCTTTTTCCTGGTTTTGTCTTCTGAAGAGCATCTTCCAATCTTGACTGAAGATTTTCCACTGCTCCAGCAAAACTTCATCATTCAACTTCAGCAAGGGGAGAAGGAAGTAAGCCAGAGTACACTGCACTACTTACCCCGAGCACTCCAACCAGCACAGGCTTTACAGGAACGTTCCCTTCCCCTTGTTCAGGACACTGGGATCTTTTCCCTCTTACACTGACCCTCTTAACAATAGAGCATGACTCCATACAAACTAAGGTGATTTTTACTGTTTCAGGATATTTTTGTTGTTGTTCTTGCTCTGGGCTTTTTGTTAAGCTTCCTGCCATGGTCCTACCATTGATCTTCCAGCTCAGCCTAAAGCTTTTTCCCCATAAAGCTTCTACAAAACTCTGCTCATGTAAGTCTTGCCAGCTTTGGCTTTATGTACCTTCACATCTGCAGAGATGAGAAGGGATTTCCTATGCATTTAGCAGGACACTTACTCCATTGTACCTTTCTTTGGAGTTGAGAAAAAGAAAAAGATGCTGACTGCTTACTAACAAGCCACATGCCTGATGTCCTTTAGGACACACACATTAACCCAATGTGGTGTTACACCTTGCTTTCAGAAACAGCCTTTTTGTACACAATGTTATGCCTGAGGTGTACACAAATAAGGATATTTCTGATCAGGAACTCCAACAAATACTTCCATTCCTGGCCCACAGAGTTGAAATCTGTTAAAGGCCAAAGGAAAAACAGCTGCAGAAACCCTTCTTTCACATCACTCTGCTGTAACAAGGCAGAAAACCTTGAAAAACAGGAAGAAAGTGGGGTACACATGGACCCTGCAGTTTATTTCTGCACTGTGGCAGCCACTGTTCCTGCAGTAACAGCACAGCACCTTTTCTGCCACTCTAGGGAGTTATTTCTTACTGAAATATTACTCCAATTTGTGCCAGCTTTATTCTGTGAGAGAGTGATCTCACAAGATACTGTTTTTATGTTCAGTTGACAAACTTGAGACAGTAAAAGATTATATATAAAAATTAACATTAAATGGTAGCATAGGAACTACTTCCAACCAATCTGTCAGAACCCAAGCTCCTGACTACACTTTTATTTAGTAAAACTATATGGTAATAAAGAATTCTAGTGCTATTTCTGCAGTAGGAATTCTGTATTTAAATTGCACACCCTTCTAGAGGTGTCTGCTGGGATGTCACCATAACCAAGAAGCATTAGGAGTGTGATAGCCTGTTTTGTTAACAGGGAAATAATTGCAAGGGACATGATCAAAGGGCCTTGATGAACATGTATGAACAAATTTGCACTAAAGCTTTTTAAAGTAAAAGAAGAAAAAATAATTCTAATTTGCTTCTCAAAAGATACAAGCCAATGCTTTGGCTTTTTTTCCTGAAAGGATGTTATTTCAAAGCTTCTATCTTATACCTAATAACATACCTTAAAAGAGGAAAATTTAATTGAAACTCACCTGCACAGCCAGTGATTGTATTGAACTTGATTGAACTGCCACTTTCACATCATCTACATGGATTTAGTTGATCTTTTAGAAGAATCCTGAATGGAGTGAGACAGCCTAAAAACATGAATAGGAGCACTACAGACCTGCAAGCAGAAACCCCTACTCTGGTGACTCCTCTGTATCAATCAGACTGAAAATTGCAAGAGGATACTCAGTATTATCAAACTCTAAGTGACTGTGTAAATACTACAGACAAGAGCAAACCTTACTGGAATAACATCGGGATTTATGGAGCCTTTTACATGGAAAAAATATTCCTTTTGCCAAAGTAATCCTCCCCCCATACTGAATCAGCCTCTGTTGCCAGGGGATGAATTATTTTTCCATGTCTGCAATGCCTTCAAGCACAAGTAGTGCCACTGAAGTATTTGAGACTGGCCCTTTTCCACTTCTGTCTCAAAGGGGAAGGCTCTCAAAGCAAAGTGCCTATTGAAGACTAAGCATAAGCATGTGCTGCTGAAGACTGTACCTCAAAGATTGGATTGATCTATTCTGGATCTACATCTGGATATCCCACTAGCTTCAGCAGAGTACAGCTGCAGGGAACAGACTGAAAGAAATACAAGATTCATAAACCACCTAATGCATCCTTACTGATACACAGAGCTGAAATTCAGATGAATGAGGCTGATTTTTAAAGTGTTTGAAAGGACACTAAAATAATTACAAGGTTTTTCCTTTAAAAAGTCTTTTCTTATGGTAAAGTTCAAAAATGTGATGTCCTCCTGGTTTGTCTCTTCTAGATTTTTTTCACTGTTGACTTACCGAATACTGTTTTCCCTGTTTCTGATTTTTTTATCAAGAGATGTCCATTGTCTTAAAGGCACATTAAGTAGAAGAAACTAAAGCTCCAGAAGAACTACTGATTTGGAACAAATGATTTCAGAAATTCATAGACTGAAAATATTCAGATAACTCTTGGGGTATAAGTGCAATTTTTGACACAGCCTGGTAGTGTTGCATGTTTTGCTGGTTAGCTGTGTTAAATACTGTTGGGTAGTGGGATCCATGTCATGCAAAGTTTGGAAACGTTAATTGAACAAACTGGGACACAATAAACAGATAAATGCTACAAAAAGGCTTAAATCTCCTTAAACACTGCAGAAGTTACATAACTGCCCTTAACGGGACAATTTTTGTGTGGGGATAGCAAGAACAGTGAACCACAGCATTCTGTCACCTTCCTTTTATTGTCATATCTCCATCCAGCCCCCTTGACTACAGGGGAGGAAGAGAAAGCATCTGCTTGCAAAGCCACATATTCCAGAGAAAACATTCAATTTCAAAAACTAGTGGCAGGAGACTTCATACAAGTGTAGGATAATAAGGCAGAGCTCAAATCTTTTTCCTGCACAGCACCATTTAGTTAAGAAAATCCATGGAATCACTACGGAACTTCTAGTGTATATCAAGTATTGCAAAGATTTCTGAAAAGGTACAGCAAAAAAGTAGGCAGAAGATGCAGATTACAAACAACTTAGAGAAAAGAGGAAAGTTTATTACAGTGTCTTACAAGAGCTCTTCTTCCTTTCCCTCACTCCTAAAAATTACTGTAGGAAGTTTGGGTTTGAAGGCAACATGAAGTGGAACAGCTTCTACACTGCACTGCTCTCCGTGAGGAGATGAACACTCTTCCCTGTTCTCAAGAGGTGTTTCCATATTTATTTTTTCCAGCAGTCTGTCGTAACAGCTCGAGAGGCTGGGGAAGTGCTAAGCCACTCCTGAAACAATCCACTCCTTCAGCAACCTTGGAAGAGAGGTGTGATCTCTGTTCTAGCTTGTCAGTGCACTTACAAGAGATATAAAATGAATGGTTTTGCAAGACATAAGTACCAGCTTTCAAACTGAAACATGGTGCCACCATGTCACGGGACTTGTCTGATGTCCTGTATCATCCCAACAGAGCTGGTCTAAGGCAGATCAAATGTCCTTGTGAAAGCTGCAAGATGCCTCTATAATGATGCACCTTCTAAGCAGATCCAGTGCTTGGGTCCTTCAGATGTTGCAGGATTGCTTATGTTATGCAAGTACTAAACAGTTCTTAAAAAAAGTGTGTATATATATATACTTGCTGTACCAACTGAAAACAGTTAATTTACTACCCGTAGCTATTTAAACACAAATTTCAACAGCCTTCATTCCTGATCTCCTGAATCAGGATCACTTTCTACAGTTAACACTCTGGGTGTCCAACATCAGCTCCCACTCCACACAAACACATGAATTCCTATAGCAACAGGCACAGATGGAAACTTAAAAAAAAAATAACCAGGATGAACAGAAAAAAACAATCTGACTTCAAGCAGCTTTATAATGCAGGAGTCTGATTAAAGTGGAGATAGTAAAACAGGCAGCAAGACTGAGATGTGACAGTCATTTTACCTCTGCTCATGACTGCATCGAAGGCACACCGATGACCTTTGAGCCAGTTCAGAAGCTGTCCTTTATCTGTGAAAGTTCAAGTCAATTGTGCTTTGAATAAATATTTCTCTCTAGTTACACTTGAACTGCTGCATTATATACTAGAAATGCAGAAAGTGTCCATGCACAGCCCTGAAGCACTTTGAGTATAGCCCTTGCCAGGTCAACTCATGGGTCACAGAGGTTGTAGGCATCACCAGCACACAGAGATGGCAGGCACACTCCCACAGAGACACAGCATCCAGAGCGCCACTGGCCAGACGGAGAATCGGAATGGAAGAAGGATGGAAAGCAAAACTTGCTTGTAGGAGTTCAGCACTCAAGGTTACAGCTGCAGAACCCCGACCAAGCTACTGTGGTAACTGGCAGGAGCCTCTGCTAGGACAAGTTCCCTATTTGGAGTTCATGGATGGAGCCTAACAGGGCTCTTCAAGGAATAATTCAGAGAGCAGCTGAGCTAGTTATTAGTCAGTCATTTGCCTTGTTCATTTGTGGTTGTCACTGTGTTCATTCTTAAAAACCCCTCCCTTAAGCTTTAACAGAAAAAAAAAATCCAGTGCTTAAGACAGAGACCAGCAACTGAATTTTGTAAGGCTTTGGGCTGACTCACTGGAGCACAGCACTGCTTATAACCAATGGGCTTCCCAGTGCCCTCAGCACACTCAGTACAACAAAAGCTGTACAGATCACAGCAACCCTGAGATAATAAAAGTATAAAGGAAGAGATGGAATAAATATGAGATATGTATGATAATCTTGCCACCTAGAAGAGATTCTGAAAAGGACACTCTTGCTAATTACACAACAGGAGCAGCAGTGGAAAAAAAATAAGAGTCAGTATATTTGTGTTTTTCCTTTGTTTTACACACACACTCCCCTTAATTGGTATCTGTGCAGGCTTCCCTGCAGAACTGTCACTAGTGTTAAAAATCAGATCTTTATAGTCTGTCTTTCTGTCTGTACAATGTACAGTTGGAATTGATTCTGATCTCCCAAACTGACTGCAGAAAGGAAAGGCTTCTCCCTTCTGGCTAGGTCACCCATCCTAGATCCCGCCCCTCCTAAGAAGCATGTAAGAATTAAAAGCCCTAATTAAACATGACCAACTTGAGATTAGTTTTGTCATCTTCTTCCAAAAAAAAAAAAAAAAAAAAAGCCAAACACACAATCAACACCTCACCCACCCCATAAACAATAGTTCCATTTAAAAAAATAAATAAATAGTGTGTATATTTCATGCTGAAAAAAAAAGTCACAGAAAGGATTCATTTTTGGTTTTCCTTCCCCCGAACACGACACCAGGCATTTTCTCCCCCCTCCCCTGACGTAGACACGATGGTACATCCAACCATGTGCATCTGTGTTCAAAATGAGTTTCTACTCCTGCACGGTCCCACATGCATCAGGGAGCATCCAGCTTAGCTGCTAAAGCAGAGCAAAGGCTTTCAGGTTTTGGGTATGGTCCCTGCCTGTTCCTTTGGTCCGTCTGTTAAAAGGCTCCTTGCTGCTCCCAGGTCTCTGCTCTTGTCTGTCTCCGTTAAAGCGCGCCCTGGTCCCCCCGTCCTGGTCACTGGAGCTTCGTACCCAGCTTGCGCTGTCTGTTCCTGCAAGGCAACACAGGCACAGTGACACAGGGGACCCCAGCCCAGGGGGCTGCAACAAACCACAGGCAAGTACAGGAGGATTAAAGTACACCTCTGCTCAGCTCCATACAAAACAGAAGTGCCCCCGCCATACCAAGCTGATCAGCCCTTCCCACTCTCCACACTCCCAGAACATCCCCCCATCTTCAGTGTACACAAGCTCACGTGTGGATGCAAGATTATAAATAACTGCTTGCAAAAACCATGAGCCAGGGAGCTGAAATGCTACTTAAATTAGATTAAATTCTTGAATCACACCCTCTCCAGACTCACCTTTCAGATGCAGTCATTAACCCACAACTTACTATTTCTTTACTTCGAGCTATTCTACCCACAGCAGGTGAAAATGATCAGCTACATATCAGAAAATTAATTAATAACTGCATCTGAATGGTCAGAGCAACAACAGCTCCTCCACTCCCAACAGAATTTACCTTGCTTCTGCTCTCGTGACTGTGTATTCAAACCACAGGATGTTAGGAATGAGGCTGGTATCTCGGATTAAAAAAAACTCTGAAATTGGCCTGGAAAAGGACAATGTGGTGGAAAGGGGGAAATAATTAGACTTTCTCCACTGCAATTCTGATTAAAATAAAAAGCACAAAACCTGCTCTAGTTAACAGTACTATCACTTCAGGCTGTAAAAGGACTCTTTGTTACACTTAATCAAAAACATTTTTTCTTTCCTTATACAATATTTCTAGACTATATTACATGTAAATAGCTCTGCAATTTGACTAAGTCATTAGACATTCATTAAGAAAGGTCTTCTGTTCATCTTGCAAAGCTCCTCTAGCAACTGCCACACCTCACAGCCTTAGTAGAGCTTTACAAAATGTAGCAATTGATTGAATTCCCTCTTCCTCACCCTTATCAAGGACACATGATCCTTTGCATATATGCATGCACAAGAAAACATGGAGGGAAATGAAGCAGGTTACACAACAGCCAGTATGCAAAACTGGGACACAGCCCAGGCATTCTCATTTGTACCATCCATAACAAACCTCCACAGAATAATGACACTCACCACGCAGCTATCCTCGGGAAGAGGGGAGTTAGGATCTCCTGTGTGAAGGCAAACCAGGCTATGGCCATGATGCTTCCTGCCACACCTCCATATAGGACTTGGCTCCAGGTGTGGTAAAGCAAATAAACCCTGCAGTGAAAGAGAAGAGTCACCAGACAGGCTTTGAAACAAAAGGAGCCAAGACTCAGGAGCTGAGGTGTCACTGAACCCACAGATGTGGGTGCAAATTATCCTCCAGACGTTAGAAGTGGGTGTCTTTTTTCAGTAAAAATCTGGCAAAATAGTGGGGGGAGAAAACTGGGGAAAATTCTTTCCTGCTACAGCAGTTTCAGCTTAGAGCACTTCTAGTTTGAGCTTAACTCAGTAACTCTCCACATTCTTCTTCATCCATCTTTGGATCAGCTGAAGAACTAATACTGTTAGTTCCCACAAGAGACTTTTCCAAAGGCAGCCACAGGACAAGTCCCCTCCAGGCCACCAAAGCTGGGGCTTAAACGCTTTTAAGAACATGCACAGTTTTTTTGGTTTTTTTTTTTATTTTGCTGCTCTCCAGTGTGACAGGCAGAGGCTGCATGACCAATGTTCTCACTGTGACTGCAGCCACTCAGAGCTGCACTGCTGACCTGTTATATGTGTACACAAGCTACATTCAAAATTCATTTTGCCCACATATCATTATGATCATCTTATCTGACCTTCTGTTTAACATAGGCCACTTGATTTCCTCTAATTTTGTTTTAATTAGGCCATATACCTCTGACAAATTTGTTCTGTCAGGCTTTTAAAATAATTAGTAATAAGTTATCAGCTGTAGTGTACAGTCAACTGTGCCAACAGGTAATTACTTTCCTGTGGAAAATGTGGCCCTATTTTTAGCTCGAATTTGTCTGTTTTTCCAATCACTGGAGCTCACTTTATATTTAATCTACTAAAAAGAAAAAAAAAAATCACGATCACAGCTCCATTTTCTTTATCCATCTCAATACAACTAAATCTTGCAAGCCAAACAGCTATAAATGTTTTGATTAACTAATGCTCAAGCAAAACAATGGGACTGATCAACTGTAGCGATCCACATGCTGCAGATGCTGGTGTGCCAAGGCATGGGGCAATGCCTCCACACTTAGTGCTGGAAAGAGGGCGAGGCAGCAGGGATGGATGGAGCATGGCACTGGAGCCCACGGGGAATTGGCATAAGCTCAGCTAATTTGGGGTTCTGTAAATGCTCCTGTGAAGCACCACACATGTAGCACCTTTGTTTATTGGGGCTCATGGCAACGCTTCTACAAAGCTCTGACTCGTACAGCGCAGCAGAGAATTGGGTGGGAAAGGCAGGGTAAGGAATGCCAGGGCTGCTGGCTGGGACAGGCCACGAGGCTGTATGAGAGCAGAAGACAAACAGTTGCTCCATACCTACTATATGAGACTAGCAAAGCCACTGTGACGAGGCAGATGGACAGCACATGTCGCCATAGTAAATCCAGAAACCTTGCATTGTTTGTTTGGTGCATTCTGAAAGAGATGGAGAGCCATTAGCACAGGGCAGGGAGCTGAGCAGTCCTGACCTCCCTCCCTCTGAAACCCTAGGAAAGCTTTACTCCACTGGGGTCACTGACAGCTCAATCCCATCCCAGCAGCAATCTGTCCCACTGGCAGCAGTTAAAGAGCAGCCAAGAAGCCACACGTGTTTCTCTCCAACTGTGAGCAGGGATTGCTGTGATGGAAGGCAGGATGCCCACACTGATACGAGAGGCACGTGCAACAGGGAGCCAAGACAGAGTCCCTCCATTACCCACAGAGCCAGGAGGAACTCTGAGTTTCGTCTTCCTCCACACACAGAGCCACAAGATAGAGCCATGCCCCAGCAAGAACTTCATTAAAGCACAGGTAAACCCAGTACTTGGTAAGGAAGTCAACTAAGAAGTCATGCAAGTGGACAGCTGGTTTTATCAAAAAGATTGTAGATAACCCCACTGAAACTGAGACAAAATGAGAAAACACCTCTTCATTTCTCCTCCCTGTCCCCCACTCTTCCCTCGCACTGGGGCACCATCACAGCTTAGAAAAAGAAAATTGGGAGACCTTTACCCTGACAGGTAAAAGGAAGCCCACTCACATCCTGCAGTTTTCAGCCACGGTAACTCCAGCCCTACATTCAGTTTGAGACAGACATGCTCCAATCCCACCCGAGCCACAATAAATTGTGCAGGTCCTCAGATTTAAGTCCATTATCCCACTCAAATGGTATCCAGCAAGGGATCCATCCATTTCAGGCGTTTTAACATATTAACAGCCAAAACCTGACCTGGAATTTTTACCTTAAATAAAGGAACAGAAAGGAATAGACAGAGAAAAACCACATGAACTGGGAGTGGCTGGACGGCATCCCATATTTTGTGGTCACTGTTGAATGGGCTTCTGGGAAGAGAAGAAAAAAAGAGTATGGTCAAGGTATGGTCAGCAGCTGGAACACTCCAAATATGAAGGCAGACCATGCTGCTGGAGCATGCACAAAGTTCACAGAACATGTCCCTGTTCAGGCAGCTCTGTCAGCCTTTTTACACCCAAACATCTGCAGACAACAGGAGGCAAAGGGGCAAAAACCCTCTAAGTCTCCCCAGTCAGCATTCCACCCAAAACTCCCCTGACACCACCACTCTCGTGGTCCATACTCTACCTTCACACGGCCGAGGCTCCCGGATTACATTTTTTATTAACCAGTTCACTCCCTCGTTGAACACCAGCCCTCCCAAGAAAGAGATCTGTGAAGGCAAGACAGCTGTGTCACCCCCTCTAAGAGATCCTTCTACTTACCAGGCTCTCTCTGTTGACAAAACCCCAAACATTATGTTTCTAATTTTCTTTTTTGACTACTAGAGTTAAAAGCAATGGCTTCCAAATTCTATACCTGAGGAAGAAAAGCATTTATTTCCAGCTCACTTTCTATTTGGCAATGCATTGTGTACATGCAGCTTTTCAGCAGCTGATGCACAGAAAGACAAAAATGACACAGCAGGGCACTTCTGCCAACACCTTGCACCAGCAAGTGCAGAAAGTGACCTTTTTAATAGGGCAGGTTTTTGGGAACTGACTTTTCCCCATGACCAACAGGGGGAGTGCAAACACTGTTACTTGGGTAAATAGTTTAAAACAAAGGTGACTTTTTAGGCTTTCTGGCTTTTCCCTCTATGAATATTTTCATCTTGAAGCTGCTGTCTTCAGTATAGGATGAATTTACATTGAGCTAAGCCAGATCTAGTAGCATTTATTTTTGCTCATCAACTTCACAGCTCATACACCTCCCCTAAATTAATCCTGCTGCTGTGATCAAATTCCCAGCTGGTGATGACACTGCCTCCTTAGCACTCAGTCCCATTCCACATGATGAAGCAAATTTTCACTCCACACCCTGAGCCACAGATCAGGCTGCTGCAAGTCAGCCAGTGTCTCTCTCCAGCCCAGTGGTGACGTCCCACATGAACAGCTGAGAACCAACCTCAACACTTGTCTGGTTACCAACACCAAACAAATCCCTGCATTGAGAAACCTACAGATCTGTGCAATAGTTACTCTGGCTCCTTTTCTCTTTTGGGCCAAGACAAAAACTTTGAGTTGCCAAAAGTGAACAGCTGCCTTCCCTAGTTAAGAGTCCTGTTCCCAGGTCCCTTGGGCCCTGGTTCCCATGACACTGTGGCCCTACATTTGAAAAGTGCTGTCAAAATCCTTTCAGTGGCCCCTGTTTTATCTGTTTACTGAGGACAAATGTTACAAGAGGTTTGTATGTCCTAGAGGGAGTTTATCCATGACACTGATTCCCAACTACCTGGCAGAGCAGATAGAAAGCATTTTAGGAATCTGGATTGAAACAAGTCTCTTCTGCCCCTGGTATTCAACTCACATTTGAAAAGCAGCCCTTAAAGGCAGATCCACTTCCTTGGAAAGCTTTAGATTTTATTTTTATCCTCTTTTCTGCCTCAGTAGTTCAAAGAAAGTGCATCCCCCTGAGTTACACACACCATTTCCTGCATATGCTGCCCAGTGCTATGATCCTACTGGATCCTGGGAGCGTTCCCACTCTGCAACAGCATTCTGTACTTCCTCAGACATCTCCCTCGATGGCTCTGGACAGATAATGTCCAAAACACACCAGGTATCAGAGAAGTCAGAAAAGGCTGAGCAGCCTTTTAACCTGCTACGGGTGCTAAGTGTCTCCTGCTGTTCCCTGACAGGAAGATGGCTTTCCTCAGCTTGCTCCTTTTAGAGGGAAAAAGAAGTGTGAATACAGGAGCCCCAGGTGACAAAGGAAAAGACTTTTGTCATAAGGAGAGGCTAGGAAGGGAGAGAAGGACTCACCGTGTGAAGCTCTCTCTTGAATATGATGAGTGTTACAAAGCCAACAATAATGAATATTGGACCAAGACTCAAATAAGCTAAAAGCTGGCCAGAGAAATCACCTGGGGAAACAAACAAGAGACACGAATCAGTGTGAACTTCACGGGTACTTGCGTGCCACCACAGCATGGGTCAGTCAGAGCCCTGCATCACAGAGCAGAGGGGCAACCTCAGCAATGGAGCCAATCCCTGTGTTCCAGAATGACAGAGGAGCTGAGGCAGGGATGCAGCAGTGCTTCCATGCAGGCTCAAAATCAGGGATGAAAGGAGCCTGGAATCATTCGGCAGAGATTATTGCCACCCAGTTTACAACAATAACCATGGGTGTGGGCCCAGAGCCACTTTAATCCAACGTGAGCACAGGCTGCTGCAAAAGAAGCAGCATCATTCCCTTCCCCTTATTCCTATTTCTTCTCTGAGCCAGCAAACAGTTCCCAAACAAATCCTTTCGCACTCCCTCACTAAAATGGGTTCGTTTTCAGCTGGATCAGCTTCCTAATCTGTCTCACCATGTGTCTGCACGAACACCAGCATTAGCAAAATGGGAAGGAAATAAATAGCTAAACATAGCAGGAGATGTCAGGGAAATAAAGGAGACTCTGCCTTTATAACCAGTAACCCACTTGTACCACACAGAGGGGGATTTGGGCCTCCAACCCAAGTAATTAAGTCTAGTTTCCCCCAGGGAGAATCAGGGAGCAGCAATGGGACCTCACAGAGGTCATAAGTTCCCTCAAAACCTTTATTCTGAACTACAACAGACACAGAAGTGAGCAGCAACAGCAAGGAGCAGCTGACCCAAGTTTTGATTGCATTTTGATTTGCATTTTGATCCAAGTTTCTCTTGCCTCTCCTCCCTGAAAAGGGATGCATACAGAAGTATTTGGAGAAAAAATGTCAGCACAAATTCCAAGGAAACAAAAAATTATCAGAGCAATTTTGCTTCAACATCAGCAATTCATATAAGAAGAGCAAGAGCTGTCTGCCATAGAATCTTCAAATACAGAAGTCACCACAAGCTCCCTGTATGAACCCAGTGAGCAACAGAAGAGATGGGTACTTTGTGTATTGGTTCTCACAGATCAGATCCTCTCCATCCCATCACTGAACACAAAAGGCTCAGCTCTCACATAAATTTGTCCTTCTTCCCTCCTCTCAAAAGGAAACAGGATGCCTCTGCAAGTCTGAGCATTGGACTCATTCCTAGATCAATTCCACTGCAAGACACCGAGTCTCCCCAGCCCACGCACTCACATTTCAAGGCAGCACTTGGCAAAAAGGATTTTAACCTCTGAGTGCTGGAACTGATAAAAAAAGAAGTTATTGCCCCTTTACAAGGAAGTTCATGCTGCTGATGTTATTGCCACAGTTGTGGTTACATCAGGTACAGTGCATGGAAGCTGCTGGAATTCCAAACTCTGGGTTAAATTTGGCAACCAGCAACATCATCAGCAAGGATTACAGGCAGGAGTTAGGTGAAAAGAGGAAGACTTGGAGGACAAAACCCCCAAGCACCCTGGGTTTCCACTGAAGTGAGGTTCTGCTTTGGTTTTAACCTGAAAAGCCTGGAAGACACTGAATTTGCAACTTTTCTTGCTCCATATGGCAGGTTTATCTTGCATCAGGTGCTTTCCAAATGCTCCCAAAGCAATGGATTATGGTCACACAAAGGGGACGTAAGTGACCTGGCAATAGAGAATCAAGCCCCTTATGGTTTTACATAATCACAAACTCTCAACAAAATGAGTTCTGTCATCAATGATGAGGGAATGCATGAGAGAAGCCACCTTGTCAAGAGACAATTAAACTACCGTGAAAGCCTTAGGAATACTTCCCAAAAGTCTCAATTCCAGCATTACCAAATAAAGAGAGATCATCATCAAGCGATCACCACGTTTCGGATCACTCACTCTCTTAATTCACAGTACATAAAGGCTTAAGACTTCAACACTAAAAGCCATAATTTTGTCAAGTAGAAACCAAACCAGATTATTTATCTTCTCAGAGGGTTCTATTTCTTGGGCAGATGGTAGAAAGGTACTTAAGCAAGTAGTCTTTTAATTTAAATAGGATCAGCAGTAGCAAACTCAAAATCCTCTGTTTATGTTACATGATAACATTCCAAACAAATCAAATCACTCAGACTTTACAGGCACAAAAACCACACCTGAGATGGGAACCAGACACCGTCACTCCCAGATCTGCCTACAGGCACCAAGCCCTTTACTCAATCTTAACACAAAAGCTCCTCAAATATTTCAGCAGTCCGTTTAAAACAAAGCAGATATCACCAATAATACTTCATGTTCCTGTGGCTAATGGCAATTAAACACAGCCACATTCTGAAGCCACTTTTTCTACAGAGGAGGCAAACAAACAGCTGGGCACTAACTGAAGGCAGGGCTGGAGCTACCCCAGGAACACACCAATGCCATCACAAACGGCCCCGCTGGATCAGCAGCTCGGGGCAGAGCTTCAGTGACTAAAGCAGCTCTGAAAGGGCTGGAAATCCCCAGCGGAGGAGCAAAGTGAGCTCTGAGAGAGAGGCCAGCGCTGCTCAGCGCTCCAGGGGCCTTGCAGCGTGATTACTTCTGTCACTCCTGTCTCCTCTCACGCTCCAGTGCGCTCCGAGACTTATTCCCAGGGAAAGGAGACGTGCAGGAGAGCCACAGTTTAAAGTCCAGTCAGATCTAGCAAGCAGCATCCCTGCCTTTTTTTATAAAAATTAGTTTTCCTTTAATTTACTAAACTTGGGAATTTTAAAGCAGTTCCTCCAACCAGCAGGAACAGAGATAAAATCTCTGCAACGATGAAGAAGGAGAATCTACCTATATATATATATTAGGTTTAGTTTAGTTTTAGATTCTGCTTTTTTTGAAGTCCAGCTTTCCCTGGACATTATTTGGAGCTCAAAAAGCAAAAATAAAGGAGGCAACTACCCCATTTTTGGGCAGCCAAGAGATAAGTACGTGCAGCACTATACATAGCTCAGACACATGCCATTTTTTTCAGCCTTCATTCAGCATCTACTTCTGCTCCAATTCAACATTTTACCCAGCATCCTGTCAGTGGAAATAGCTGAGCTTCACCACATCTACTTAACCTGTATAGGATGTAAAAATATGAATCAACAGCCCCCAACCACATCCTACCACAAGACTGAGCTTTGCCACCACCACTTCCTATTGAAGGATCTATTTGTGGCACTGCCACTGGTTGTGTGTTCTTGGCTAAGTGCATATGTGCAAGTTGCACAGACAACATGCAGTGTATGCGTGTCACAGGCATTTACATCACTAAATGTTCATGATATAAAAGTGTAATTTCCTCTGCTTGTGCATATCCCCATAACAGGAGCTGTGGGACAGCAAAAATGTCTGCAGGAGGCTTTAAATTATGGCACAAAGGCAGGAATCAGACATAACTTCTGCAGGGAGATGAAACATAAACCCTCCAGTAAAGCAGCCAAACAAGAGTGGGATCTGCTTCTTCCAAGAGATACTGCTTAGCTATGGAATGAGCCCTGACTTGTGAGCTCCCAGCCCGCACAGAATCACAGGAGGTTATCAGAACAAACATTCCTATAGGAGCTGCATGTGCTGATACTGAACAGCAACAAGAACTGCTGAGCCAAAGCACAGACACAGCACCTTTGAACCTCTTCACCCACTGATTCTGCATACCTGCCCCTCCAACTCTGCCTGCCCGTAGCAGACATCCTGGAGAAACTGGGAAAATGGGAATATTCTGTCATTCTGCAGAGAAAAGGTCTGGCACACCAGGTTTCTCTCCTTAAAGAATTTGTCCAGTGTGAGAAGGTCCAGAAAGTCCCAGAGCTCTAAGAATCCCAGCTGTACTGAAGAGAGGAAGTTTTCTTTCTTTTCTCCAAATAATAATAAAAAACCCAAACAAACCAGGAACTCAATGTTTCTCCAGTGAAACTTACCCTACAGGCAGGAAGTCCCTGAAGATGAGTTTTAAGTCTGCACCACAACGTCACCCATGCAAAGCAACGCATACAGGAAAAAACCCAAATTATACCCATGACATGACAGGATTTAGTTCAGTTGTTATCAAACAAAAACCCTCAGAATCAGTGTACCAATATCTTCAGAGTAGCATCCAGTGCTCTGCAGCAGTCAGAAAGGCAAGAACATTTTTAAGAGCACAACACAAGTTACTGTTACAGCACTACAAAAATTTATTATGCAATTCTGGTGTCACCAGCTAAAAAGGGAGAGTACACACAGAAAAGGCAAATAGAATGGGGACAAAGATAAGTATGCGACAGCAACCATTCAGAAAACATCAAGTAAATCAGATTTTCAGCTGAAAAAGGAAAACAGATGATACAACAGCTCTATAAAGTCATGAATTATACGGAGAAATTGAGAGCAAACAATTGCTGCCTCTCACTGCACATGAGAGAGTGTTTGATGAAATTACTGAGCAGTGGACTTAACAGAAAAGAAACAACAACCACATTAAGCTACAAAGCTCAGTGCCAAAGATACCGTGAGATCCAAAGCGGAAATGGATTCAAAGAACAATTAGAGATACAGCTTTTATACATCCATCAAAGGCCTTAACAGTCCTGATGCAATCACCAGCTCATTACTGGAAGGACATAGGGAAGAAGGATTATTCCTGCCTACCTGCCAGCAACCTGACACTATGCCAGATCATTCCTTGGTCTCACCAAAGCAGAGCTGGTAATATGAAATGCTCCAGAATCAAGAAATTCTGAAAGCAGCATCAGGACGATATTTTTACAGGCTGTCCTCTGCAGCAGCATGCTTTAGCACACCCAGGCAGCACTGCCACGGCTGATTTTTTTTCTCCCTGTTTAATCCTAACATTCCCTGTGGGTAGTATTTCAGTCAGGTCTCCAAGATTCCATTCCTCAGACCAGTCTGCAGTTGATTACCACAGCATTCATTTGCTGTTTCTCATTTATTTTGCTCCAAGTGGACATCACAGAAAGCCCTGGAGAGCTGTGCAGCCACACAAGCAACTACGGATGGGTTTGATGTATCACTATTGATATGGAAACATTAGATCAGAACAGGGAGCACTTGTCTGGAGACACCTCTCCCCTTCACAATTAGAAGCAGAAGCCCAAATCCAGGTTTTGTCTGCCAGGCAGAAATCAGCAGTGACAGCTTTTTACCCAGTACCAGGGAGCAAGACCCTCACCCATGGCAGATGAAAGCTGGGGTTCTCCACTGGAAATCTTTAAAGATGTGAGATTTTCAGAGGCACTTGCCACAGCAGCTCAGCAGCCTCTGGGATCAGCCAAGAGCCAAAGCTGTTTGCCACAGAGCAGTGCCTGACATGCCAAGACAGCTTAATAATTGATGTTGGTAAAAGCAGGATCTATTTCTCGTTCCGACCCCTCTCAGCAGCACAGGGCTACATTAACTCCACTGTGCTGAGCATGCTGCCAACATCACTCCTTTATAAATATACATTATCTACACACTTTATGGACCTGGACTTTAGATGTGCTCAGGCTGAACATAAACAGCTTCCTAAATAAAGTTAAGAGCACCTTCTCCAAATCCAGGTCAAAGCATCAGACCTACGGTTTACTGCAAGTCATTATTTCAGACCAAAATATTGTCTACCTTGACTTAGTAAAGCCTTTAACACTGCTTTCCACAGCTCAGATGGGTGCTCTGTTTTCCCAGTAGAAACCAATCTGTCCAGACCCAGACTGGTGGGGAATGGAGCTGGGCTGGGGCTGGGCTCAGTTCTGAGGCAGGTTCTGTTTCCTATGTTTATTGATGACCTGGACAAGGCAATCGAGGGCACTCTCAGCTCACTGATGAACCAAGGCTCCCTGTGCTGGACACTGCTAAGGTCCCACCTCAAATCCTGGGGTCAGTTCTGTGCCCCTCACAACAGGAAAGACATTGAGGGGCTGAAGCATGTCCAGAGGAGGGAACAGAGTTGGGGAAGGATCTGGAGCACCCAGGAGCACCTGAAGGAGCTGGGGGGGCTCAGCCTGGAGAAAAGGAGGCTCAGAGGGGACCTTCTGGCTCTGCACAACTCCCTGACAGGAGGGGACAGCCGGGGGAGGGTCGGGCTCTACTCCTAGGGAACAGGAGAAAACAGTCCCAAGTTGCACTAGGGGAGGTCTAATGTGGATATGAGGAAAAACTTCTTCACAGAAAGGGTTGTCCAGCCCTGGCACAGCTGCCCAGGGCAGTGGTGGACTCCCCGTGCCTGCAGGGATGTAAGAGCTGTGTAAATGTGGCACTTGAGGACGTGGTTTAGTGGTGGCCTTGGCAGTGCCGGGGGAACAGCTGGGCTCGGTGATAGCAGGGGCTTCTCCAACTTAAATGATTCTATGAAAATAAATTAACAAACTCTTATACCTACAGCTCTTTCGTTGTTTTTGTCCATTGTCTCCACTTTATAGGCTTTCATAAACACGTTTTATCCAAGATAAACACAGTGCCCACCCCCTCCAAACACAACCCTAAGCTGGCTGGTGATTTACCCCTCCACACAATCATCTCCTCCCTTTGCCTGTTTAAGAGCTCTCAATGCAGACAGAAAATAATCAGGTTATGTCACATTGTTCAAGATCTGACAGATAACCCTTGTGCAGCGATTTCCACCACCTTCATTTCCCAAACCAATCCAAGAAAT
Source organism: Dicaeum eximium (assembly GCA_013396995.1). Classification (NCBI taxonomy): domain Eukaryota; kingdom Metazoa; phylum Chordata; class Aves; order Passeriformes; family Dicaeidae; genus Dicaeum; species Dicaeum eximium. The sequence goes on along the minus strand of VWZP01004401.1, from coordinate 145,361 downwards.
GGAGCACAGGACGCTCTGTGTATACTGCCAGGTTCAGATAAGGAGATAAGATGCAAAGATGAATATATCAGTACTACTGGCAAGATTATTTCCCATCTCTCTCAAACTGACACATTAATATATTTGAGAAGGGGGATGGCAGAGGAGCTGACAGTGTGGAGGAAAATGAAAGACAGAAAAGGAAATGCCAGTATTTCACATAAAGCATCACAGAAAACCATGAAACAGCCATAAGGAGGAGGGCCAAGAAATAATGCATCTCCAATGCCAGATATTTTTTCAGTGTTGTCACATTTCAAGTCTCCTAGCTAAAGGGGCACTTTCAACCCAGAAGATCCCTAAGCACTTTAAAAGCTTTAGGAATTGCACTACTGAGAGGAGCTTTCATCAGGAACTAAAATCCAGCTATTGAAACAGGACACTGTTCCAGTACAGCAACACTTCGTGCCAAGATGGGGGCTCACTAGAACTGGAAATACTGAGAATAACATTTAAACAAGATTTGGATTTTGAGCAAATGGTTAATACTGTAACTCTGACACTTCATTTTCCTATTATCTCTGATGATAACAAGCACCCAAACCCAGCACAGCAGAAAGCACTCAGGGGTACTGATGGGACACAGTTTATACACATGCCATCTGAACACAGACTCATTTGCTCTTGCACATCAGGAATTCACTGCACCTGGGTCGGGCTGCTGGTGTGCAGGACCTTTTGGATCATACCTGTCCCAGCTGGAACAGCCCATCCTGCACTCAGGCACCTCTCGCTTCTCAACGCTGCCAGCACACAAACCCACCTGGCCAAGAGCCGAGCCACAAAACATCCTGTGCCTGGAGTCCTCGGGGCACTCCCCTCAGCACTGACTGCCCAAAGAGCTCCCAGAAAAACCACCAGATCCAGCCGGGACAGGGACACCGTGCCACCCCGCTGCCAGCACAGCCACCCACCTCCCCCGGCAGCCGAGCCCACCCAGGGGCCACAGCCAGCCTGGCACATCCCCGCTCCCTGGGGGGTCTCGAGGGCCCCCAGACCCGCCGGCACGGTGCCACACCGAGCCGGACCCCCAGCACCCGGAGCAGGGAGGTGACACCGACACCGCCGCTGCTGAGGGGACAGCGGGGTCTGCACACCGTGGATGGGACCCTCGCCTCGAAGCCGGGGGCACCGCACATGGCCAGAGGGCTGCAGGGGCGGCGAGGCGGCGGTGTGGGGCGGGCAGGGCGGCAATGGAGGGCCGGGCGGCTCCGGGATGCCCGGGACGGAGCCGCCCCCCCAGTCCCATTCCCGGTCCCTTCCCGGTGCCCCCCCGCAGCCCCTCAGCCCGGAGCCCCCACCGCGCATGCGCACCGCCGCTCCCGCCGCGGCTCCCAATCTGGCAGAGCGCCTCGCCGCCCCCAACGCGCACGCGCGCCCTGCCGCCTCAGCGCTGCTGCTCAATGGCTCACTATTTGGCAGCCGCCAGCGCGGCCCTCGGCGGCGCCGCGGGGCGGCGAGAAGGGACCCGCCGCGCCCAGAGGCGCGGTGGGGAGGCCCGGCGGCGGCGAAACGGAGCGTTACCTGCGGGATACTCGACGTGTGTGAGGGAGACCGGCCGCCACGGCGCGGGCAGCGAGCACTCCCCGACTGCGGCCATCTTACCCGGATACCGGGCCGGGCCGCTACGGCCAATCGGGACGCTCTTGAGGGGCGGTGCGGCCAATGGGCGGGGGCGCGGGGAGCGGCGGGCCAATGGCGGCGCGCGGCAGGTGAGGCGCCGGGCAGCCCAGCACCGCCCAATTAAACACCCAGCCCGGGGAGCGCCTCAGCCAATCGGCTGGCGGCACCGCGGCCCGGCAGTGGGCGGGCGCAGGGAGCGCCTCAGCCAGTCAGAGGAAAGGCGGGCGACAGAGCGTTTCGTCACTGGCCAGCGGTGCCGTGCGGATGGACCAATCAGCAGCTCGCCCTGGCGCCAGTTCTCAGCCAATCAGCGGCGGTGCTGGCGCGGTGGGCGCGGGGCGCTGAGGCGGGGGCTCGGCGGGAAAATGGCCGGGCTGGGCTCCCCTCAGACCTGGCGAGAACGGCCCGAGCTCCCCTCACATCCCGGCGCGACCCGAGCTCCCCTCACATCCCGGCGCGACCCGCTCCCGGTTCTCCTCACACCTCGGCGAGAACAGCCTGGGCTTCCCTCACATCCCTCACACCCTGCTGGGGACAGTCCGCGGGTTCCCGCTCTGGTGCCGCCGGATCTGCCCTCACCCCCCGCTGCAGCCGCCCCAGTTGCCGTTTCTAAAAAAAAAAACCAAAAAAAAAAACCAAAATCCAAAACACACACACCGAAATACGAACAAAGAAAAAATTGAATTATTTAATTGAGAATCGTTCATTTCAAAAGGGTATTACTACATTTACTACATTCAGCTCTACACCACTGCGCTACCCCGGGCACATTTCTCTTTGCCCCTCACAGGAGTGATTCACTGATAACGTCCAAGCGGCTTTGAAAATGCACATTTGGATTTTTTAAAATAACACTTAGGAACCACATCTAGCTCTGTAAAGGACAAGCAGCTCCTGTGTGGGTGTGCACACGTGAAAATAAAAACCCAGAATAAAGTAATCGAATCTCGACGGTTTTGCCATGGGCAGGGACACCTCCCACTGTCCCAGGTGGCTCCAAGTCCTGTCCTTGGACACTTCCAGGGATGGCACAGCCACAGCTGCTCTGGGCAACCTCAGCCAGGGCCTCAGCAGCCTCACAGGGAACAATTCCTTCCCAAGTCCTGGCAGAAAATCCTTTAAAGATTCTGCAAAGGCCAGGCAAACACCCGGTCCAGGTGATACTGGTTTTGCACCCCCAAACACCTTTAACTACTGAAATTACTTTGAAGACCAAGAAAAAAGCAAGGTTCCCATATGTGACCCCAGAAATAAGACTTACCTGGAAAGCCTGAGGAAAATCAGAACATGGAGCAGCATTGGACAGAAAAGCTTTCAGAAGGCAAATTCACCTTCAGACCAAACAATCAGGGTTAATTCAATATTAAAAAAAAAAAAACTCACAGAAAAATAAATATCCAAGAGGCCCGCAAGAAGTGGTCAACAAAGGCATGGGGCTGCCTTTAATTTTGTCAGGGAAGCACATGGACCAGGATTTCTATCCCATTAATTAGGATTTCAAAAGGAATAGAAAACTCATTTTCCTGCAGTTGTAATATAACCGCTTCAATTATGATTATGTCCGATTAATTTCAACAAGCTCTTCATAGCTGATATTCCGTCTGGCATTTCAAGAAGTAAAGTAGCATTAAAGTCTTATTATTTGGAAAGAAAGAGAAAATATTTACTGCAGGAGCTCAGTTCATAGCAGAAGACTGCTATGAGGGAGCATGAGTGATTTACTCCTTTCATTATTCAAGTTAAATAAATCTCCTCCTTTCCAAGCTATTGAATGTAGAGTTATGCTGGCAGAGTGGATTACATTTGATCTATGTACCATGACAAGTACTGAAAATTGTGGGCTTCATTGCTGTGTTCACCCACTCCTTCCTGAAGAGGAGAAAAAAGTGTCAATACACGGAGCAGCCTTTGCTCTGTGCCTCAGCACAAGAAAGCACAAAGCTGCTCTGGAGCTGTAATGAGTGTGGAGTCTGACTCCATGGAAACTGAGATAAACTCCTTTTAACTCTCTCAACTAATGATCAGGGTGTGGCGTGAGACAAAAATTTTCCTATCCATGAACATTTTATTTGCATATATCCAAGTTCATGACAGGCTTGCATTAATGCTAACAGAGACTCGGTTTTACTTTTTTTATTTTTAAGCGTAGGGATGAAATTTTAATGACTGTGGAAGAATCAGACAATCTGATTCAGTCTGGTTTCTCTATCGTTTGAAAGTGAAAGTATCTAAATCCAATGTAGTTGTTTCAGTAAAGCAGAAGGTGATTTTCTTGCCTTGCTCAGCAGATAGGCAGCTCTGATATCAACCCACAGGGTTTAGTCTGGGTTTCACAGAGTTTGGGAAGCTGGTAAGTGCTACAGGAACTTGGACAATATTTAAGAGGTTCTGCTCATCACTGGGATTTCTGTTATCTCTTCATCACAGCCTGCTCACACCACACCCCAACACAGCCAAACCACCACAGAAAAATCTGAAAAATGAAACCCCACAGTTTCCAACCACAGCTCAAACTACAAGGAGTTGTTTTGTTTACTTTATAGCCCACTTCATCTGTGGACTTGTTAGCAGACCCAGGAAGACTCCTCATGCAACTGAACCCTTTAACTTCACATTTAAACCTTTCAAGTTCCTCATTTTAGCCCTAGGAACAGCAAGCCTTGTTTGATACCATCACTAGCAGCAGAGGTGCTACCACAACTGTCACCTAAATAAGAAACCAAAGACTGAGTTTCTAGCATGTTTCACCAGGACATTTAGGAACAAAAACCACAATCATGAAGGAAAGTTTTATTTTACTTGTAATGCCCACATCCTAAGATTAAAGATATTTTTAAAAAATTAGCTGCAAAGAAAAAGATAAAAGCAAAACAAAGAACAGATGTTTACACCTTTAGGAAATCAAGAAAAAAATAGGCACAAGTTTACATTCATTAGTTTCAGATATGGCAGAGGAATGTTCTACTGAAGAGGGATAAATAAAATCCTGCTTTCCCACCTCCCTGTATGAGACAACACAAGTCATGCTCTTCAAAGCCACACTGATCTTGTAGATACAAGGCAGATTTTTTCCTCATATTTTTTTTATTAATGTGCTTTAAAGATCATAAAGACCCTCCTAGAGCCATTTGGCATAGTCTCTACATACATACTAAAGTACCGAGGATGTACTTTAACCTCTGGTGAAGCTTGTTACAACCTCCACGTAAAAAATGAAAGTCATGCATATTTTAAATTCTATTTAAGCATCAGACACTATTGAGGGATTTTATTTCATAGCTGCTAAGCCACTTTAAATCCCCATCAGTGTTAAAATCTTGCAAGTGTCAGCCCAGGATGATTTAACCCCTTGAGAATAAGGGTTCATCATAAAAAAAGTCTTATCTCAAGGGATTCTACCCGAATACACAGCTGCTAGTAGTACTGAAGAATTTCCATTGCTAAACACAATATGCTGGGGAAGGGATTTCCTAGGGATCTGAGGAAGCCAGAGGGCAGGCAGGTGTTCCATCATACCCTTTAACTCTACCCTGCAATACAGGTGAGTACAAGAGTCACCTTTTGGGCTGGGCCCTGCTCTGGGGGGGATCAGTGGAAGCAGCCTGAGGGTGCATCCAAAGGGCTTGAACACAGCAGGTCCCTGACACCACTGCTCAGGCCAGGGGAAGTTCTTCCACAGGAACAGCTCCTGTCCAACTGCTGATCCTTGGAGCTCCCCTCAGAGGCTGCAGACACCTTCCTGCCTTTCCTCTTGAGCTATGCTGGGATCAGGGATGGACAAAAAGCAGCGATGAAGTGAGGGGGAGGTGTAGAGAAGTTTAACATCCATCCCAGTAAAGATAAAACCAGTTTGTCTCGGCAAACATCCTTGGCTGGTGCAGGACCAAGTCACTGCTGGTGGGAAAAGGCGGAGAACTCGACCTTCAAGAAGCTGCGAATGTTCCCGAGGCAGATTCCTCTTTACCTTCACTGGGAGGGCTGTGTAATCTACTTGCAATAAGGGCTAAAGAAAAGCATCAAGCTGTAATGAAACAGTTTTTCTTCATTCGATTGATAAAGAATTTACAAATTCTCGGCTTAAAAAGCCACAGTGCATGTTAGTGTTTGCTTCAGGGGGACCCTGTTTCAGTATCCTCTCCTGCAAGGATGCAAAAGCCCAAAGTCAGCAGCCAGTGTTTTTGTCTGTACATAAAACAGGCAGGCTGCCCAAGCACTGAGGCCAAAGACACTCAAAATAGTAAATAAATACACATGAAACAACACTAAAAATGAAAATTTAACAGCATTGATTGTTTAGAATTACAGTCCATCTCATTATATTAATTTTCACATTTTAGCATCTTTTATCTTTTTAACCACTGTACAAAAGCTGCTGAAGTGACTTTCTTCTAAACCAGCCATACAAGAGCACAAAGCACTATCAATATTTTTTTTTTGGCAAAGTAACTTGCTTTCAGAATATTTCAAATCACAGTTTACATGTAGCAGGTGTGTCATGCTAATACAACATCCTCAATTTCTTCTCTCCCTGCACACTGCCAGGAGCAAGACACCTCAGACACCCTTCCTAGTTTCAATTGCTGTCTCTTAAATCCTTCTCATAACAGTTTATTCCACACAGCCTCGCTTGGGGCAGCTGCTCCTAATTTCTGCCTCAGCATTGTCCTGTTTATTGCATTAATCTGGTTTCCAGGATAAGCCACATCAATCTGACGTGCTTACAGAGCACCAGATGTTACTGTGCTCTACATGCACCCCCTGCAAACATCTCAGGAGCATTTCAAGGAATCACAGAACCACAGAAGGGTCAGGTTGGAAGGAACCACAGTGGGTCATTTGGTCCCACCTCCCTGCTCAGGGAGGGTGTCCCTAAAACACATGGCACAGCACATCTATCTGCTCCTTTTACATCCTCCTGTTTACTTTTTTTTTCTCTGTTTACTTCCTTCCTGCTTTTACTAGCAGAATCCACATTAGATACCTGAAAAAGAAAAAAGGCATTTGTATTCTCCAAGCCCACACACTGACTTTCCACTCATATGGAAATTCCAAATTCTTACGTATTTTTTCCATTTGCAAAAATACATCTGGGTAAGCCTTGTGTCTTTCACCCCAAACAGGCACAAGGGGTAACTAATCAGTCTGGAACAAAAACAGTGAGGTTCATGTTTTTGTGGAAGTCCTGAAGACCTCCTCATTCAAAGTGTTGGACTTGGACCTACATGTGGACTGAAGCAGAAGAAGGCACAGGCTGGATCTCTACTTTTATCTGTGGCATTGCACTCACAGAGGACTCAGCAAATTATTGCAAACCTCACACAAAAGCCAGGACTGCCTCAAGTCAGTGGCATGAAACTGAGTTGGGAGTGGTTTAGGTGGGATATCAGGAAAAGGTTTTCTACCCAGAGGGTGGTTGGGCACTGAACAGGCTCCCCAGGGAAGTGGTCACAGCACCAAGCCTGACAGAGTTCAGGAAGTTTGGACAACTCCCTCAGCACATGGTGGGAATGTTGGGGTGTCCTGTACAGAGACAGAAGTTGGATTCAATCCTGATGGGTCCCTTCCAACTCAGCATATTCTATTATTCTGTGATTTTTATGATTCACTAAGTCCAGCACGCTCCACTGCTGCTGTCCTACACGAGCATCCAACTCAGCCCACATCCCAAAGCAGCCAGATTCCAGGTGCTGGCTGGGCAGTCAGGATCACAGCATTTGAGCACTACCACACACACACACATCTGACCATTACCCAAAATTATGGTGTATTTCTTAGAACTGACAGACTGTAAAGAGTCATTTCCTCTCTAGAAGCTTGATCCCAGCTCTCCAACTATCTGCACACATAACCTCACATCCCACATCTACACCTCTCACTACCCTGTGCACAACAGCAATAGGCACCACTTTATTACCCTTTCCCCCTGAATGTACACACCCCACACCTCCTACCCAGCAAAAGCTGCTGCTGGCTCATTCTGAAATCCAGCAAGGCACTTTGATGGATGTCAAAGACTTTGTGCAAGCACAGGCAGGATGCAAATCCCCCCCTCCTCACACTAACCTGCCCTAGGGGCAAACATAGACCTCAGCAAACTCCTAAGCAAGGATGACCAGGACACAAAGCTTGTCATCTGGTCTGCAAAGAGCAGCAGTACCAAGGGAACAGACCAATTTCCCCAGAGCTTCAGACTGCTTACAAAAGTCTGCATTTTACTTCAGTGCTTTACAGAACTATTTCTTCCTCCCTGGGAAAGAAATCTTTGCTAGTCACATTGCATATGTTATCATACTAAGGTAAAAATCAGCAGTAATTAGTGTCTGTAGGAACACAGCAGAGAAGAACAGTAATAAAAATCCCAAAGCAAGCAAAGCCTCCTTGAGAAGTTAATGGTCAAGTGGAGAATTTACCAACCATATTCCTGTTCCCAAACACAATCGTAAACATCAGGGATTCACCTCCCAGAAAACACAAAGGCAAAACAGGTACATACACTGCCCTATTCCAGAGAATTGGGCAAAAATTTGGGCCCAGGCAGTTCAGGACACGATGTATAAATGAAACATTGAAAGTAATAATAATGACAGGAAGGTGGGACAAAGAAGAAATTCAAACCATAAGTTGGCAAGTGGTCCTGGATCCATCCCAGCAAACACTACTGGCTACAAAAAGCAGAAGGTCCCGTCAGATTGCTGTGTGTTCACACAGTCTTGCTGCCACCGCTGCACTTTGCAGGTAGTTTTATCCACCTCTGGGAGGAAAAGGTCCTCGTACAAAAGTGTTTTCCTCCACTGAGATCAGATGAGCTCCTCCTTCAGCGGCTCGGTTTCCCCGGGAAGGGTGCCGTTCATCTCTGGGGAGGTCTCGGTGCCCAGATATCCTAAGAGGATCTCGCTGCGCCGCCGCGACAGCTGCAGAATGTCCTCTGCCAGCAGCTGCACTGTCGTGTACCTCACGTTGTCAAAGTCAAACATGTCCTTCAGGTACTGCACGATCTGGTGCTGCAAGGAAAGGGAAGTTACAGTCAGACCTCCTTCACCTGCCACTACCAAGCACACAAGGGCACCGAGGGCACACATCAGCAGCTTTAAGCCAGCAGACAGGAGTCCCACACAGATGAGGTACAGAAAAACCACCTTACCTTGAAGAAACCGCAGACTTCAGACAGCTGCTGCTTGGGCCCCAGAAAACCAAAGGCTAGAACAGGACTGACATGCTCCGATACGGAGTAGAAATGAGAGATAAAGCCATCTGGTACCTGTCACAGGGAAGGACAGAATTAGTTGGTCTTCACTCTCAGACAGAATTAGCAGCTTATTCCGTATTAGCCACCAACTTCCCTGCCAGAAAGCTTCAGTAACTGAAGTTAAGAGCTATTTGGAACATCTCTTCCTGCAAAATTACATTTATCTTTCAGATCCCTTGAAGGATGACTAGAGCTTTTTATCTTCATGTTTCTAAACTGCTATTTCAAGAGGAAAATGAAGAGAAGAAAATTGAAAGCAATCACCAGCCAGCCTTTATAGCCTCTATTTATAATTTGCTGACCAAGCCAGGAAAGGACATACAAATATCCAAGGCAGAGCTACTGCATGACAGCACCAATAGAGCTTCCAGTGCTCTCATTTCTCTCTGTGCCATCCCAGGAGCCAAACCCTGTCGTACCAGCTGGCTGTGGGCTCGAGCTGAAAACTTGCCAGAGGCCACAGACCCTGGCAGAACCACGGTTGTGAAGTTGTGGCTTCCTGTTCCCCTGCTCCATAAACTCGTCTGCTGTGATACCTTAGGAAGTCACAGATTTAAGTGAAACTCATCAAGTAATGACTAATAAGCATCAGCACTGGGGAGTGGAGCAGTGCCTGAACCTTCCTTTTGCTGCCAGCAAGGAAAGGACAATTCAGGAGCAGTCCCTTGTTGCTTGTGGCCATTCCTACAGTATTCTGAGCAGGGAGAAGGAATACCAGACAGGCAACCTTGTTGTTTGAATCCTCACATTAAGAAAAAGGGAAAATAAACTCAGACTGATCCAGTAAAATACTGGCATAGCACTGGAGCAGTGACTGCAGGACCCCAGGGCTCTAAAGCATCCCAAAGAACATCAGTTTGTTCAGTCTTCTATCACTTAAGATTTCTCACTCTGTCAAGATATAGGTGTTCTCTTTTCAGCCTCAAATACACTAAATTCTTTCCCTTTTGATTAATTTTGCTTACCATCAGAAGCCTCCTTTTTGCTTTCAGAACTGACCAGCAAGCAGTTGCCAGAGCCTACAATTAACAGTGAGAGCCCATTAGTTACTGGGATTATTTAAAGAAACCCAAAGTTTACCAACACATTGTCATCAAAACATCAACACAGTCACCCTTTTGTGCCAAAAACTCTTTAAAATGACAAAATTTAAGCGAACTGGAAGCAGATTTAGCCACTCCAGATCATTCCAGAGAAGCCAAAGGGTTTTTAAAGATTGTTAATATGATCTGACATAGTTGCCCAACAGCTCACGATCCCCTCTAAGCAGACAGCTGTTACAAAGTGCCATTTTACTCTCAGTCTATCAAACTAATCAGTCTCAAAAATACAGCTGGGGGACAGGACTAAAGGAAGGCTTAGCAATTTGAGCTTCAGTGTCTGCTGAGGTACTGCCAGAATGAATGGCCACACACAAAACCCCACATATTTTTCCCTACATTTTAGCCCTTTTATTCTCATTCATAAAAATAGGTACTGTCATCTTTTAACATCTCCATAGCATCACTGATAAAGGCCCCTAGAGCCATAAGTCTGGTTGCCAACCAGATGCTTTCAAAATAAGGAAAGCTTTCCTGTAAACAATTTCCATGCACAAGAAGACTGTTGTTTAGAGCTTCAGGGAAGCGTGGCATTTATAAAGAGAGAATTCAGCTCATGGAGAGATGAGGCTATGCTCTTTTGTGGCCTTGGCACTGATCTCTCACTCTCCCCAGCACTCCCTGTCTCACGCACCGTCTCCTTGAAGCTGTCGGACAGCCAGCGGTTGCGCAGCACAGCCAGCACGGAGGAGGGAGGGTTCTCCAGATCCTCAAAAGCATCCATGAGGATGAAGTCCAGCACAATGTCAAAGAAGCTCATGCACACCACCTGTCAGGGAGCAGAACAGTCTGTGAAGGGACTGGTTTTAAAAGGAGAGCCAGGCTCTTTTGGTTTGAAGCAAGAAGATGTAACAAGCTGAAGTCCATGTAATTGTATTTCAACAGCAGGTCTTTCACGCCTGGGCCATTCCTCCCTGTGCATTATAATACAATCACAGTGGTTTGGCTTGTAAGGGACTTTAAAACCATCCAGTTCCACTCCCTGCCATGGGCAGGGACACCTTCCACTAAACCAGGTTGCTTCAAGCCCCATCCAGCCTGGCCTTGAGCACTTCCAGGGATGGGAATTCCACAACCTCTCTGGGCAAGGATTATCTTCTAACTCCTCTGCAACTCTGTAAAGACATTGTCTTTACCAACCCCTCTTCCCTCGAGCTCCTGCTGAGTGGTCGGCCAGGTCTCTTGCTTCAAGGCATAACGCAACATTTCCTCGTAGCTTTCCAGGAAAGGTTTGGGATTCTGAGAGAGGAGAGAAACAAAGCAGAAGTTTAACTACTCAGATTTGAGCTGACATCAACATCACAGTAGTCACCAGCATGCAGATGAAGTTTTCTTCCAACACACTGGACCAACTGTGAGTTGGGATGGGAGAACAAGTATCCCTGTGCTCAAGACACACTTTATTTGTTACACAAACTTCCTACCTTTTCAGCTTTTGTCATCAGTCCTATCATCATCTGCTTCCCAACCTCCCCAAAAAACAGCTGATTGCTTTCATCCTCCAGCAGCTCCTGCAAAGGGAATACAGATGTCTCTTGTGAGCACCTACAGACCCTCAAATTCTAAGCTGGGCAAAAAAAAGGGCAGGACATGAAGCAGTGCAATGCTGCACACACCAGTGTTAACCTTTAGTAAGCTGGAACCTAAGAAACAAAACTGCACTCTCCAGGAACGTGCTGCTGGCAGCCATGTGCCATGGAAATCCAGGAGCCTGGAGCCATTCTCACCTGGAATGCCTGCCTGACACAATGCAGCTTCGCCAGGAAATCCTGGTCACTGTAGCAGCCAAGGAGCTCTGTCCTAGAGGGAAAGGGGAAGAACTGTGTAAATTCCAGTTCTGATGTTGGTGTTACTACAACTAGGAGGTTGGTTCCTACAACTGGTCCCCTAAAAACAAAAACCTAAATTCCCAGTCTGTGCATAGGAGAAAGGAATAGTCACATTCCCTTTATCCAGCTCCAGGGGGAACAGAGCACCTCTGCCAGGCTGGTACAGGACTATGCCAACCTCCCAGAGCAGTGACACTTCCTATCACTAATTTCCTGGGACAATGACTCTTTCTTAACATGCAAGTCCCTAAAATCTGGGGTGAATTCCCTGGGAAGGCTGAACAGGAGGAAAGATGCTGTGATTTTACAACCCCAAAGGGTCATTCTGGTTATGGGGCTGCTCAAAGGCAGATGATGTGCTCCCAGTGCCCCAGGGCACACAAGGTCCCACAGCTCTTCACCTCAGCGTCCGGCACGCGACCTTCCCTTCTTTCACCAACTGCAGAGCTTCTTCATATGCTGCCACTGGCTTGGAGAGGTGGAATGGCATTTGCTCAAAGGGGAGAGAGTCAAAGAGCTGTAGAGGTAACAAGAGATGTGGGAAGAACAAAATGAGCTCATTAAATATTTGCAAATACACAAGTGAGTGCACACAAGCAAGGTGGGCTTTCTTCAGAGAATCTACAGCCAGCAAAATTTGTCAGTGACAATTGTTTCATGCAAAGGTATTTCATTTTTCACCAAAAGCTGTCTCAGCTCTGACACCACTCAATATTCCCTAAAATTTACACCACCAAGCCATCTTACTTTAGCTAACAGCACTTTCCCAGCTGTTATGGCATGTTTTCTACAGTAGATAAGAAGATGACATGGAAGTGCTGGTTGGAAAAGCCTGCACCATCCCCCTCATTAAAATCTTTTCCTAACAACCATCATGAACCTCCCAGCCTGGGGTTGTTGCTCTGTGTTTGATCATCTTCCTCTCCCAAGACGTGTTTGGCTCTGCTGCCTTTGTGCCTTCCCTCCAAGCCACCGGGCTGTGACACACAGCTGACACTTCAGTCACCTCTGCTGCAGAGAAGAAGGAATCCTCTGAAGCTGAGCTGTCTTCATCATCCGTCCGCAGCCGCAACGATCCGTCCGCCAGCGGAAGCATCAAAGTCTTCTCTGGAGGGGAGAAAGAAGCCACATGTGTTGGAGTTCATGGATCAACATTTCTTAGCTCCTGTGCTCCCTTCCACTCCCACTTTGTCACTCCTCCTTTACCTGGCTTACAGAAAAGACATAAAACCAGGCAGGAAATTGGCATTTTACTGCAGCCTGGTGCCCTACCCAGATCCAGCAGCACGCTGTCCGACGGGAGCGAGGAGCCAAACTCTTCCTGGAGGTGGTAGGCTCGGTGCAAGAGGGACTCCAGCTTCTCAGCAAACTCCCTTTTCTGGGACTCCTCCTGGAACACACATAAATGTCACCCTTAGTTAGCCAGCTGGGCACAGACAGATTGGACAGCACAAATACGGGAGGAAATTTTCAGTAAAAATGGGATTTGCAGTCTGCAGATTAAATGATTAAAAATAAAAAGAGAGAGGAGTCATTAATCCTACAATGCAGCTAATAATGCATGGGGAGGGAAGCTTCTACACAGCCTACTCAAACCCTCTGGCTTTTGAGATTCATAATTTTGTTTTCCTGTTAAAAAGGGAAGAAAGAACTAAAGAATTTTACCCTGCCACCCAGAAAAACAGGTATTTTAGTAAGTTATACACCACTTAAATCTCCTGCCTTTTGACTTTAGCCTAACTTCCAGGAGAAATCGCATCAGGAAGCCTGTGTTGAATATAACAGGATACCCAAAACTGGATAACAGAATATTTAGATTAAGGTACTGGGCATAAGCAAAGTTTGCTGTAAGCAACACAAAAGGATGGGAAAAAAAAGGTGTGGGGAAAATAAGACTTAAACAGCATCTTGCCTTCATGCCCCTATGTTTGCATGAGTATCTCACCCAGAAGACAGAAGCATTAACAAGAAGCACAAAATCTATTTTCATAATGAATCCACTGGTTTTAAGGCAGTTTTAGAAACACTACAGGGCCCTTCAAGGAGAGCCAACAACAACAGAACCCAGATCTGACTTGGATAAGTATTATCCAGCACAAAAGACAAATGTCCCACATACTTACTACACCAGACTCTGTTTACAAAAGGCTGGGAACACTTTTTTCCCGGTGAGAACTCCTGGAGAGTTCAGAGTTCAGCTCCTTTCACAGTCCTGAGTTACAGCAGGTTTTTTTAGCTTTGTGGCTGTCACTGAACCATTCCAGTTTAGACCTCCTTTAACACAGGTCTTCCCTGCGTAGTCCTCAAGTCCCAGGCAGCAAGGGGTGTCCTAAAATCCAGGTTTCTGTAGCTGCAGAGGCTGAGTGAGGTACACATCTCCCTGCAGGAACCAGGGCCATACCCAGCTCCTACCAAATGACCACTGCTTTCCTCATCCACACACACTGAGCTGGGCTCTGCTCTCCACCCAGCCCCCAGAAGTGGCAGAGACCATCCATTTCTCCATTTTAATGCAAGATCGCAGTTTTAAATGCATTAAAAAGTTACAGAGACAACACTGCCAGCCAAAGCAGGGCTGCACTCATCACAGCCTCTTCTCACCACAGGCTGTGCCACGGGAGGACACGTGTGACAGTGAGTGACACAAGGGTGGAAGGTGGATGGAAACGCTGGGGAATGAGGGGGCGAGACGTATTAAAAAGAGAACAAAATTAAAAACACCCACTCCCATTGCATAAGAAAGCTGCAGATACAGACAGCTCTTAAACAGAGTCTGGCCTGACTCTGCCCTTAATTTGCTCTCCTTTTAACCTCCCACTGTTTACTGCTTCCAGCACCCAGGCTGGCCTTCCAGCATGTGGGGACCTACCTCTGAAATGTTCTCAGACATGCTCTCCTGCTGCTTCCTGCTGTCCCAGGGCACAGGGGTGCTGGTACAAGCACTGTCCCTCTGCCTGATGCTCAGTGCCTGTTCCCATTTCTGCAGGGCCTCCTCAAACAGCTCCATCCCTGGAAACCCAACCAAATACTGGCTGTGAGAGTCCCAGGGCACTCAGGAACAAAGAGATACAGGATGAGTCTTTGCTCACTCAGACAATCCAGCAAAGAGGGAAACCCCTCCCCAAGAGAAAGAATAAACATATTCTATTTCTTTCTTGTTTCAATATTGTTTATGTTGGATTAGAAGGAGAGCATCCCCAAACTAGTTAAAGCATCATCCATGTTACTGCCAAAATACTGTTCTCCGCACAAGATGAGCCTGGTGCTCAAGAACAGTATTTTGGAAGTAAATTATTCACTGATAAAAAAAGCTTGGTTTTTTGTAAGAGAAGATGGGACTTTATTTGAGCTTAAGCTGAGAATGGAAGGTAATTTCTGTTAGAGCTCTACATTGAGCTCCTGGTGCTCTGTATCAATTCTCACCCCCTTCTTGCTCTCACAGTGATAAAAACCCTCCCAGAGCAATGTCACCCTTGTGCCTGCTTACCTTGAACATAGAGGCTTTCTGCACTGGAATCACCAATGGCTCCAGCATCTCCCATTGCCTGGGCCTCCCACATCCCTGGGGGTACTGGACTTGAGGAGTTGACTGCTACCATCTGCAGGAAGGGAGCAGAGGGCAGCAAATGCCTTTTGAATTCTCTTAAGGTTAGAGATGGTAAGATCAAACACCACCAGCCTTCAGCAAAAAGGCATTTTCCTTCTCCAGATTTGCCTTTGTGCTCCCCTGTATCAATGAGCACTAAAAGGAAAGCACTGATGGAGGAAACAGCCCAGGAAAGATCCAAAGCAATCACTACAAAGGCATCAGGATTTTGATGGAAAACTCATGTCAGCCTCAGCTGCCTGTACAAAAAACATTGGAGGTGGCAAGGAAGCAAGCACAGTCCAAACAAAAGAAACAGTTTCCCAGAAAAAATACAGCTGAGGATTCCCCAGAGGGCAAGGGGAATCCTCACTCTCCTCTTTGTAACCAGACCCTCTCCTGGAAAGGCTGAGCTTGACAATCCACACAGCAGTGTCAATTCAGCTTTGTCCAATTTCACACCAGGGCATCAATGTTTTCTAAAGTCTGACCCAATAAAGTGCTGGATACAACACTATCAGTGACCAGTGTTTTCCTGTGGCTTACAAAAGGATGTCCAAACATGAGCCTGGTACTAAAAAAAAAGCTACAATAATCAGCTGACAGACGAATTTCTGTCCTGCCTCCATTGATCAATCCCTGTGGAGTGTTAATAAATCACCTTGAGATCCTGAACTGCAAATCATCAGTTCACTGCTGCCAATTTATTTACTAGACAGCAAAGAGGAGCCCAGGAAGCAAATGAGAGCACAGGAAACCTACAGCTGTGCAAAGGATGAGCTGTTCTTCCACCAAGTAATATAAAAGCTGTAAGTACAGGGTCAGCTCATCTGTACAGAAACACATGCCTCTCTGTGGGGATATCCCCACCCAGGCACCAGCAGTGGAAAAAGGTATTTATGGATTGCTTCTTATTTAAAGAGAAACAGAACTTCAGCGATACAAAACCTGGACAGCAGATGTGTGAACTGAGAAGCCCTGGGGGAATTACATGGATGTGAGTCCCTGTGGAGGGGAAAGAGGCGGGAGCTGGACACAGGTTGGTGCTCAGGGACACATCCCAGCACATCCCCGCTCCCAGGGAATGCCGGCCAGCACTGCCGCCTGCTGGAGACAGCTTCGGCCAGCACGGATTTTGGCAACTCCTGCTGCTTTAGCTGTACTAAAAACAGCAACACCAGCGTGTGCTGAGCAGTGCTGGCACCCCACAGCTCCTTCCAAAGGGGTGATTTTTCCCCTCTCCTTGCCCCAGCATTGCCAAGCAGCGTCTGAGCCCGGGAGATGATGAGGGAGGGCTTTGCAGCAACTCACAGAAATTCATCTGTGCCCCCTGCTCCAACAGAACTTTAGCTTTGAGCAGTAGGGATGTGAAACAGCTCTTGAAGACACAAATGCTTCCAGTTTTTGTCTCACAAAAGATGGATATAAGCACTGATGGCTTCTCCCACCTGGTTAAGCCTGAATTTCCTGTACTCATAGGCTGCTTTTTGGCTTTGGAGGAGGTAGAATGACTAGGCTGTGTTCTCACCCTGTGCTGTTTCCTGAACAGAGCTATCAGATTTTGGTAGTTAATTTGGTTTTAAGAAGAAAGCAAGCTGTGAGCAGCCCCAGCACAGAAGGGAGGGGCTGCTGGGCCATCCAACCCCCCCCACAGAGGGAAGCAAAGAAGGTCCCCATTGCTCTGAGACCCAGAAACAACCCAGCCTAACTCCTTGAGGGGGGTCACAGAGCTGCAAGGAATCATGGCCATGTCCCACAGGAAAATCCCTCCTGAGACTCCTCCTTGGCCAAAGAACCGGCCAAGGAACCCTGGAGCTCCTGGCCACAAAAAATTGCTGCTTACAGGGAACCCCAGACACTGAGTGCAAAGTTACATCAGAACCTGCCCTGCAATTATACTGCAACCTGTTCTGCTCCATGGGCCAGCACAAGCCCAAGGACTTGGAGATCTCGTGACAGGTCCAGGCAGTGGCAATTCCCAGCCCTGCTAACAAGGTCCTTACCGAGGCCAGGCTGTGGGAGGAACTGGAATGTTTGCTGGGCTCAATGGAGGAAATCCCGCTGAGCGTGTCATTGCTCTTGCTGCCAGGGCTCTGCACTCTCCTGCTGGAGTATCCTGCCATTGGGAAGGGCACACAAAAACAGGATTTTAGGCCCAGGTGACTGCAGCAGGGAATAGGGAGGGGAACATCACCTTGTCCAGTGTAACTGTGAATGGGCAAAGCAATATCCAATACCTAGAAATACCCCACAGATCTCCTGTTTGCTCTGCTTTGCTCTGAGACTGGTGTCAGTGGGGATCTGAGGCTGAGGAATGTATTCACTGCTTGTGGACAGCAAGAGGCAAGTGGAAACAATCAAGCAAAAACTCTTCCACCTGCCCTCAGGACAGGCAGAAATGGACACTGTTCCCTTGATTTTCATCTTTCACTAAGCAAATGCTTAATCCCTAAAGTGCTTTGCTGAGGACCTGGGTCAGTCTTACCCCTAAAATCAGTACAAGTGGTAAGGAAGCTGCCCAAGGTCTGGGAGTCACCACAGAGCTGGATGGACACTCCCAACTGCCCAGCCTGGCCCAGGCCACCCTCCCCTCCCCTCAGCTGAGCACTGACATCACGAGATCAATGCAGAACCAGGTCACTGCTAGCCCTGGTCGTTATTATTGGGGCAGCCTGGTAATGGTCCCCAGGCTGCCCACAGGAAAGGGGATGGGAACTGCAAACCCCAGGGAAAACATCAGGAACCTTCTGTTCCCAAGGACTGTGAGCTCAATCTCTCCCTCTGCTCCCCAAACCCCTGCTCATGGCACTGCACTCAGAATTCCCACTTCATTCCGCATGGAAGCACCACACAAACGGCTTTGCCTTCCCCTCCCCACACCTTCCCACCACTCCCTGTACAACCTCCTTGGGGATCTTTCCCTTTTTGTGAGGCCAACCTTTCTTCACGGAGGAGACCCTCCTGGTAGGCAGGATGGGCACCGTGATCCCGCCCGGCTTAAAGCCGCACTTGTCCCCAGCAATTTGCTTCTTTCGGCGGCGCCGCCGCTTCAGCTGATGAGCTGCCAGAGCCAAGGCCACCGTCCCCAGAGCTGTGGCAAACAGCACCTTGCGCAGGCCTGGAGAGAGCCGCAGCTGAGAGAAGACGGACTTTAAACACAAAAAAAATGGAAGAGAACAATGAAAAACCAATTCTGCTGCCCTTTTTTAAAAAAAAAAATGAACGACAGTGTTAAACGTGAAACACCTTGGCTTTACCCTCCCACCCATAAAACACAGCCCCTGCCACACAGCTGAGACACAGCAGCAAAGAGACTGTGGAGCATCATTTTGGCAGGACGTGGAGAGCTTGGTCTCGATCCTCACTGCAAAATCTGCACACAGCCTGGGACAGATGCAATCCAGGTTACCCAAATTCAGCTCTGAAACCCCAGTGTGAAGCTGAGCTCTACTGCTCCAAGTGCTGCATCACTACAAGTGGGGAACGTATTACTCTTCGTTAAAAGACAAGTCTTTTTTTAGCACCTTTGATGAAGAGAAAGATTGAACCTGAGTGTTCTCCCAGGGAGGGATGTGGGAGGCGCTTTTCTCTCCTTTTCAAGCCCACTCAGAACAATTTTCTTCCACCACTCCAAACTCCCTCTGCAAGTGCTCCAATCCCTCAAACTGCCCAGGTCCCTCAGCATCCCCCCACTGCCTCCATCTTACACAGACAGCCCCACAGAGCCAGCCCAAGGAATGTGAGAGGAAACCTTTTCCTGCTCCTTCTACCTGGCCAAACGTCGTGTAAACGAACACGGGGATCTCTGCCACGGTCATGGCCAAGGCCTGCATGATGGACATCCCCTCTGTCCTCCTAAATGCCATGTCTGCACCAGGATCCCGGCACCTTCAGGAGCCGCCAGGGGAAGGGCACTTGTGGATGCTGTGTGAGCTGCTCACAGAAGAATCCAACTTTCCTCTGACATCTGGCTCAGAGTCCTGGAGTTGGCCTTCATCCAACAATCCTCCTCCTGCAGAAAGAGGGGGAAATGGGGTGAGTGAGGGGAGCACACGCCCTGCTCCTCCCTGCACTTCACAAAACACACACCAGGTCACCTGGAGCGGCGAATCTAAAATATCTTCTCACCAGCAGCAGCAATTCCTTGTTTGTCCTACCAACCACGGGGACACATTCCCAAACTGCTCTACAGCAGCATCACCCTGGGATTTGACAGCTCCCAGAGATTTCTACACGCACCAGACCTGGCTGCACATGGTTGGAGGGATTTTGTTTGCAGTCCCTATGTAAAAAAAGTCCCAATTATCCCAAATAACCACACACGCATTTTCGTTGCCAAAACTCTGCTTTCACAGAGTTTTCTGTGCATGGCGGCCCTGCTCAAGAGCCACCAACCAAAGGGGGTTTGCCCGGGAGGTTTCACTGCTGCCAGCAGGGCTGGGCAGGAGGGATGGCTCAGGTCAAGGACAGAGCGACAGAAGGCACTGACTGTGACCCAGAAGGGTGACAAAGCCCTGCCCCGAGCACCTCAGGGAATGTTCCCCGGGCAGCGGAGCCCGCAGGGAGCGGACACCGGACACGGCTCTCCCGCAAGGTTAAACACAACGCCCTGGCCACAGCAGAGGTGAGAAGAGCAAAGTGCAAGGGATTTTGGGCACAGAAAGCAGCCTGGGGTTTCCATGCCGGGACAGGGAGTACCGAGGTACCACGGCAGCCCCTGTGTCCGGGCATCTCCCCCCGCCCTGCCGGGTTCAGCCCTCCGGCCCTCGGCGTCTCACGGGAGCCCCGCACCTGCACTGCAGCACGCCGGGCCCCGCAGAACGGGCTCCCGCACCCCGCAGCACCCCCGCATCCCTGAGCATCCCCCTGCGCCCTCGGGTGCCCCGCAGCCCTGCTGCATCCCCGGGCCCCGCATTCATTCACCGCCGGGGCATCCCCGGGCCCCGCATTCATTCACCCCGGGGCATCCCCGCCGCCCCCGCACCCGGAGATCCCGCACCCTCCGCGCCTCCCACCCCCACGGCCGGTTTCAGCCGGGGGTCCCCGGCTCGGCGCTCCCCTCTGCTTCCCCCCCCACTAACGATGGTGCGGCCCGACGGGCCCGGCCCCCGCGAGCGGGCGCGGGCGGCACCACTCACCGCGGCGGGGGGGGCGCGCGGCCCCGCTCGGCGCTCTGTCCCCGCGCCGCGCGCCATGGCCGCGGAAGGGCAGCGCGGACGCTGTGAGAAGCCGTAGCCCTTTTAAGAGGCGCGGAGCGGGCGTCACCCGGCGCTATAAAAGGCGGCGGCGCGGCGGGCGCGGGGGCAGCGGGGGGGCGGCGCG